>JAREIS010000080.1:0-530000 GCA_030060385.1 Muscicapa striata striata
TGAAACAATGTATGTTATAAATGAGCACAAACGGGCCAATATAAAGCCAATTATGTAGCCAATTTATTATTACAGAAAAGAGTAAGCAAGGGTGCAGCGCTGACGACGAGGGGGCAGGGTCTTCCCAGATCCTTCGCCGCACGTCCTGGGTCTTGTGGTCCCCTTTTAGGGTCTCCGCTTCTTCACAAATCATCCTTCCGGTCACTCTGCGCTTGTTCACAAAGGCTGATAGGGTCTTTTCCTGTCTCCTGGTGGTTTTTGATGAGGGTTCGCAGGTTTTCTTTCCTTCGGACTCCAGTGCAGTAATTATTCATACATTTGTGAACATGCAAACTAACAGGTCATTCTGCTCTTCTGTCTCGCCAGCAGACTAGATAATTTACAATCTACTTCCCTTCAAGGTCTGTTAGCAAAAAAACTTATCTAAACAAAGTAGATCCTAGGGCCGTTAACTGTTTCACTGCCAGACACTCAGACAGTGAACAAAAGGTCGCTTATTTTATTACAATTCCTTTTTTTTTTTTTTAACCTTTGTTCACTGTACTTGCCAGTTCCTTTCTCTGAGTTCTAAATAGTCTTCATTTCCCCATTTAGCACTCATACTTTGCTCTAACAAGCATTAAATGACAGCTTCTAATCTCCTCTTGACTATACTGATAAGTTGTTAAAAATATCAGGGTCCAAAAGTCAGTATTAAAACGAGCAGAATTATTGGTCCCGCTTATTGTGAGCAAGTGGTCTTAACATGGGGGATTTACTGAACCAAGATTCATACCAGGTTTGTTGTGCTTCTCTTTCTTGTTTTCTCTTTTCTAGTCCTTCTTGTAATTTTGCCATGGTCTCTCTTATAACTCCACTCCTGTTCACACACAGCACTCTTCTCTAAGTGCAGCATAAACCTCCTTGTTGTAAAAGCAGTAAATTTAGTCCCCTTCTATTTTGCAAGGTCACTTAGCTAGCGAATCTAGGAGTCTGTGAGATCTTTTATGGATTTATCAATTCTCCTTAGATTCGCTCACTGACACCTCAAGCTCTTTAAATCCCGTCTCTTGATTTAATAAGGATCGCTACCCCCGTTCCCACTCCAGCCGCTCCATAATTTGGGCACACAGCCACTGTTAATGCTGTGGAAGGGCTCTCAAGCCACTAAATGGGGTTTTCAGAGTTTGGTATTGAGTATACATATTCTTCGGGATGGTAGGTAATTCGGGAACTATTAGGACTTGTATGCAAAACTCATAGGTTTCATTAAAGGCTTTTTTGCAAGATGCATGGGTTACCCCTAAAGTGTTACAGACCCATTTTTGAATTAGCAGCCGGAAGGAGCCACGCGGCCGGTCTTTGGATCTGATACAGACATTTTTACCTGGCACAGGTGGTTTCACCAGGTACATTTCCCACACATCTCCTCCACTCACTTGAGCCATTGATATTCTCTCTTGGACACTCACTTGTTCTTTTCCCACAAACACTCCCGGGTTTGTCTGCTAACTCGTCTTTACACTCAGCAACAGATCCTATAGCTTCATAAAAGGGTGGTTTCACTAGGTAACACAGCCAGCATTCTTCGGTTAAATTAGGGTAGGTCTGGTTTAGTGCCTTATAAGTTGCCTGCATCACCCTCCAAAGTGTATTATATTCTTGTGGCTGAGCAACCTCTAGATTCATTTTGGCCTCCGTTCGTTCTCTCGGGAAATATCTGCAATATTTCTTCCGCCCTCGCCCAATAACTGGTAGGTCCCACAGGGCTTGGATCATGGTACAGGCCTTTTTATTTGAATCATATTGCCTCTATCTTTCCCTGGTTTCCAGAGACGGATCCCCCATGTTTTCCCTAATAACCATTCGCTTTTTCTGGCTGGGAGACATTAAGATATACAAAGGAGCAGGTTCCTCTGATAATATTTCTCCTGAGGGTCCCTCCAGGGTTTGACACAGCCTACCGGTCCAAATTCTGCCTTCAAAAAGGGTCTCCTCTCGTCCTCCAGTCAGAGGCAATGGTTTCACAGCCCCAATATCCACAAAAGTACTCCCTGCAATTACAATACGACTTCTCCTGGTTTGATACCGGACACATGTAAAATCCTGTCAAATCTCTCTGCTTTCCCACACTGTAGTATGTTAGCTAGGTTAGCATAGTCCCACATGAAACTTCGGTGCTCCTACAGCAACAACTGTTTGTATTGGGCTAGAGGCATCCCATCTAGTGAGGGACCATTTGAAGGGCTCATGGCTTTCTTGTGTTCCCTTTACCAATCCTATCATCATTATTATTATTATGTACACTATTAGAGTTGGGTGACACCCAATGCCAGAGCAGTAAATAGAATTGGTTCTTTCCCTAACCCCTAAGCTATCACCTTCAAGCCTCCGGTTATCGAGAGTTGTAAGCACCTTCACTACCCTCACTGTTATTTCTGTGTGAGATTCTTTCCACTCCTACCCTCTGCCTCGCTCGCCAGCTAGGTTGCTGCTAGCTGCGAGGTGTACCATCTTCACGGCAGCAAGGATATTCTTCAGGTGGAACTCACTCCTCTTTTCCACTTCTTTTGGAATGCCAATTTTTGTCCTTTAATGGTGGAATATCACACCTGAGTCTTTACTTGCTTACACTGACTGACACGATGTCTGTGTTAAATGGTCCGGGAGGTTCGTTGGGGTGATAGCAATATAAGTCAGGGTTTATCCCCTTGGAATATATTTGCCACCAGAGCCGGGATCCCACTTTCAGCTCTCGAGTTGCTACTGGCTTAAGGCCAAGCAGTCAACTCACGCTGCTCTTTCCAGCAGGGCTGACATACACTTTTAGAGCCCCCTTTCTGGCAGTGGACCCACCACAACTCCTTACAATTTTTACAACAGAAACATACAAACGATAACAGTTGAATCAGAACTACACGCTACTCTAATATCGTTAAAGCTTCACGTTTTTTCTCCATTATATAATTGATCATTGACGTTAATCTCACAGGTCTGTAATATGGTTGCTGAGTAAGTTCCTCTAAATACCCACAGTATCCCCCATGACTCAGGTTCCAATTAACTCTTCTGTAGTAACCAATTATCCCCACCCAAATGTCCTCTGCATTCATGTACTCTCCTGGTATCAAGATGAGGTTCTTTTAAAGTGAGCCTTAAGTCCCAGCTGTTCCTTTTACTTAGTGGGTGTTTTTTTCTCGGAGAACTCGGATGGATCTACTGGTCCCTTTATCTGGCATGAGTCCACCTCTTCTGCTGTACCACCTGGCAGTCTGCCAGCAACACCAGATATCCTTCCCACTGGTGTTAACGGGCTTTCTTTCCAACTCCGGATCAGAACCCAATCTCCCGGTTGTACCTGATGTAACACAAGATCTAGAGGTGGTCTCTGAGCCCATTCCTTTTTCCCATAGCTGTTTTTAAACTTCATTAGAGTTATTAAATATTTGTTGAGATACTGATCACTGATGTTGGGGTTAGTCTGAACCTTCTAAGTTATACGTGATCTCCATATAGCATTTCAAATGGGGACAACCTCACATCTGCCCGCGGCTGAGTCCTAATATTTAATAAGGCTAAGGGAATGCATTTTACCCATGATAATTTTGTCTTCTACACCACCTCTTAGTCAATTGCTCTCTTTATTTCCCGTCTATCTCTTTCTGTACCCTTCCCGAGCTTGTGGGTGGTATGAGTATGTTTCTCCCAATTTATTCCAGCTTTTGTTAATTCTGGGTTACCTTTGATGTGAAATGCGGCCTTTAGATCCAATCACGCCCCAGGCACCTGCATCTGGGCACCATTTCTTCGAGCAAAGTCTTTACCACTGTTTGGGCTGTTTCCTGGATCGCTGAAAACGCTTTCACATAATGGGTAAGATGATCTACTATTACTAAAAGATATCTAATCCGCCTCTACTTTGGGTAGCTCTGTAAAGTCTATTTGCAGATTTGCAAACGGTCTTGCTAATGGCCGCCCCCAGAGGTAATTTTTCAGGTTGCTACGCGATTGACTCGGGGACAGGTGGGACAGTTCTGTGACATGCTTAACCATATTCGTAGTCCAATGCTCATAAATTTAGTCGCAAATGGTCGACTAACCCTTGGTCCCCCAGTGTGTCCCCTGATGTAACTTATACAACATTCGGCTACTGCCTTGGGCAATACTTCGCCGTCCTCCTGTCATCCACCTCCCCCTATCTTCTTTTATTCCCATTTTCCTCAATTTTTCTTTTTCTTCATCAGTAAATATAAGTTCCACATCTTCCTTCAGTGTTTCTAATATATGGCTTCTCCTTCAAAACCATCTCTCTTACTGCTGCCCTTTTGCCTCCTGATCACGGCGTTATTTCCTGCTCCTAAAGTCCATTCCTGGCCGATGATCCCTTTAAGTGCACTACTGCTATCTCTTTGGTCCTCTTAGGGCTTGTAATACTTCTACTATAAGCTTTGATGGACTAACCCTTCCCTGTGAATTTTAGCCCTCTTTCTTCCCATATTCCCAAAGTATGCACTACTCCAAATCCATACTTGGAATCGGTATATATCTGCCCTCCTTTCTTAGGAGCTTTAAGGCCCGGCGTATAGCATACAGTTCCACGCTTTGGGCTGACCATGACCTGTCTAAGGCTCCCGATTCTATTACCCGTAAATCAGGTCCTCCTATAATAGCATAACCAGATTTTCCCTTCTACTATCCTGGAGGATCCATCCACAAATAGTTTTTCCTTCATCTAATTCTTCTCTCTAAATCAGGCCTAATCTTCATTTGTTCTCTATCGTAGCTAAACAATCATGGGTTAGGGTTCTGTTCTATTTTTCCATACAGAAAAGCAGCTGGATTTTGTAGAGTGGTGGTTTCAGGGTAAAATCTGGTGTCTAATAGAATCCCTTCATATTTCAGGGAGTCTGGCATCAGATATCCATTTATCTGCTTTTGTTGCATTGCACCCCGGATATTATGGGGAGACAGTACTTGGTTACATGTGCTGGCAATTTTCCTAGCTTCTACTAACAATGCACATCCTGCTAACATCTGTAGGCATGTGGGCCAGCCTCTGCTTACAGGGTCTAGGATTTTTGATAAATATGCACAGGTTTCTTTTTCCCTGCCCAATCCTGGTAAGCACTCCAAATGCAATTCCTTCTTCTATATTAACAAACAAAAAGAATGGCCTCTTTAAATCTGGGAGACTCAGAACCTGGAGCATGAACTAAACTCTCTTTAATTCCTCCAGTTTATCTGTGTCCTCTGGGTCCACTTCATTAATCCTTCTTAGCTAGCTTTTGATATAAAATTCAGCTTTACTACTATAATTTTCAATCCATTGTCTACAATATCCCGTGAGCCTAAGATTTGTCGAATCTGTCTTTTATTCTTTGTATTGGTAGTGATAAGATAGCTTGAATTCTCTCGGGGTCTATCCTTTCTCACCCCTTTTCAAATAATGTCCTAGGTATTTTACTTCTTCTTCCACAAACTGCAATTTGCCTTGAAACCTTCAGGCCCTAAGTCCTAGAAAATTTAGGAGTTTTATACTCTTCTTACCTTTTCTTCTTCTTTCCTGCTAACAACAAATCATCAACATATTGCACCAGGGTTACCCCAGGACCTGTCTGGTAATCCGTTAAAATCTGCTCCAGCGCCTGCCCGAACAGGTTTGGGGATTCAGTAAATCCCTGGGGCAATACTGTCCATCTAGCTGTTGCTTCCTTCCAGTGTCCGGTCCTCCCACTCAAAGGCAAAATAATCCCTACTAGATTCATCAGGGCAAGCCCAAAAGGCGTCCTTCAAGTCTATTACGCTGTACCATAAATCATTTGGGCCTAGTTTACTCACAGCGTGTATGGGTTTGCCACCACTGGGAATCTGGCTATGGTTCTCTTGTTTATTTCCTTAAGTCATGTACCAGGCGATAGGATCCATCCGCCTTTTAACTGGGAGGATCGGGTGTATTGTATGGTGACATGCAAGGTTCTAACACCCCGGCTCAGTAGCCTGTCTACTTGGCTTTAACCCTTCCTTCCCTCTAGGATATGGGATACTGCTTTATTCTTACAGGTATTTCAGGTTTTTATTTTAACCTTAAAAAAATCTTTAATTGCCCCACACTTCCAGGGTTATACCATACTCGGATTTATTTCTCATCTTCTTCCAAAGGGCAGAGTCTAATTCTTATTTCTTTTCTATTACCTCTATTTGGATACCCAATTCTATAATCATATCTCTGCCAATAAATTGTAATCTGATTCTGGGACTAACAAAAGTCCCCTACCCTCATTTTAGATTCTGATTCCACCATCACCTCCTTTATTATTTTCACATCAAAGGGTTCTCCATTTGCCCTAACTACTGTGGCAGTGTCCCAGACAGGGGACAACCTTTGGGCAAGGACTGAGCGTTGATCTTCTGCACCAGTATCGACTAGGAAGTTAATTTCCTGGCCGGGGACCCACTTTAACTTTATCAAGGGCTCTTTTGATGTTTCTGGGTCCCTAAAAGATAGAGCCCTGACCCCTAGTCCTCCTTAAACTCCTTCTGCCTCTAATCCGAACACGACATTCCCTTTTGAAGTGTCCCTTCTTTCCAAGTAAAAGCACACTTCAAATCCTGCCTCTCACCAGGACCCAACTTCAGCCGACTTCGCAAACTGCTTCGTCCCTTTTTCCGCTCCGCTTTCTCGCATGCAGCCACCATCAGTCTGACTTGTCGCTTATGAGTTTCCTCTTCCGCACATAAACTTCTGTGCTTCCTTAATAGTTCATCTAGTCCCTGTCTTGCCAATCCTCTAACTTTTGTATCTTTTCCTAATGTCCTCCCAGGATTTTGAAACAAAATGCACTTAATACTGCCTGCCCCATTTGATCATCTGGATTTATCCCGAATAAAGTTGAAAATTTTCCGAGCTCTCTAACCATTCTGTGGGGTCTCATCTTCTTTGTCTTTCATTAAAGGCCTTATTGAGGTTTTCCTCGGGACTGACTCTCTAATCCCTGCACAATATTGTCCTAGGTCTTGCATATGAACTCTATGGGCTGGATTTTGATGGTCCCAATTGGGGTTCTGCAAAGCCACTTGATATCTGCTGCTGGTCCTGTATGCAAGGGCCCCAAATACGCATGCCTTCCTCCTAATCATATTCTTTTCTTCGGCAGAAACAAGATGTTTAATATGGACTGTAACTTCCAAGTGATACATGCTCGCCCTAGGAATTGATCTACCTCTCTGCCACCCCAGTGGGTCTTCTAATAAATGTCCCATTCTTCTTAAAATCCCTAACATCCCCTGAACTGAGAGGTACTGATACAAACCCCATGCCTGGGTAGCCTCCCATCGGTATTTCTCAGTGGGTATAATCCTTCCGGCTCTACTGGTGGTAACCGCCTTGCATGCTCTGACTGGTCAGAATCAATCCTCTCCAGGAGGTGCCCTGGGATCTTCTGTTCCTGTACTTGAGGTGGGGGTATATACAGTGGGGAACTATCAGTTTCTCTAGTTGGCTTCCTTTTCTTATTCTTATTTTTCCTTGATTTTCTCTAATTTAAAGATAAATACCTCCGGCCGTTCCACTCCAGATCTTGCATAGTCGCTTCCTCTGCACAAAGGGGTTTCTTAGTGTTCACCCAAATATTCAGTTTTTGTTTCACCCAATCCTCTGAGGACCCGTATATGGGCAAAACACATTCTTTGAGATTTCTTCCACCCCATACTTCCCACAGTAGTGTATCATTTAGCTTTGTCTTTCCCTGTGTACCTAAAAATGTTCCAATTATCTAACAGAAATCCTAAGGACTTTTCTAGGTATAGGTGGAGCTAATGCTCACAGGGCTACTTTCCCTGTCCCATTCTTCCGGAGTGCCTTCAATCACAATCAACTCTGCTCCTGGTTCGGCCCAAGCCCTCGGGTCTGTGGAATCGACACTGAGGTCCGCCGCTGGGAGTCGTCAGCCCTCTCATCCACACCACACATCGACTCGGGATCCCAACCCGCCCGACGGTTCCTGATCTACGCGTCCCGCCGTCTCTCCGGACTTTGTGCAAAATTATATTATAGAAGAACTGCATCTTTTGTTTTATGTATTAATATTTGAAACAATGTAAATCCATTTGCCAGCTTTACTCAAAAACAGCAGAAAGCATTTACCAATATTTCACTAAAAAAACTATTTTGTTAAAGAGAATTCATATGATTTTAAAGTTCTTATGAGTATTTGGTGAAACATTTTATAATATTTACAAAAATAAAAATTTATATCTTCATAAATGTCATTTTACTCCAGTGAAAACTCCATTTCTAAAGTATTTTTAACATTTTAAATTTATTTCAGCAAGTGCTAAGGATATGACAACCAACACTCATAAATGCTCTTGAAAATTAGAAAAGTGATGATTAGCAACAAACGGATGCCCACTTAGCATTTCTAAACATTTAATATCTTGACTTTTCTGGAATAATTTTTAACATAAGCCCCAGGCTGTATAACAGTACATGAGGATGTTTCTTCTTTATCAGATATGTGTTAAGAGTCTGCCTGCAAAACAGATTTTATTTGCCAGTTCTCAGCTATTCTGTATCAGACACTATCATGGACTGCTGCTTTACCCCATAAAAAGGTTAGTGTAATGCATACTGTGAAACCCCCTGTAGTCTGTTTATCCTACAGGGTTTTTCTTGAAGGGACTCTCTGCTTGATTTTGTATTTATCAAATCCATTAGAAGGATTACATTGAATCTATCATGCGTAAACTTCCAAGTCTGCATGAATAAGAACAGAGATGAATTCAAATATTACTTTTTAACTGATGCTCTCTAGCTCGTAATCGTAAAATTAGTAGAGGAAGTGACTTAAGTCATAGTTCTGTATCCTCAGGCAGACTAGTGAAATAAATGAGTGGAAGCCATATGCTTCTTAGAAGTGCTATATAACAGATGTAATACTGGGAGAAACAGTGGGGGAGATTGAAAAGAGAATAAGGCTAAATTTAGGAAAGATACTGTTTCTAATAATGTTAGACTTTTAGTTTTATATTTACTAACATTTATTATTTCTATATTGTTTCTCATTAATAAAAAAGAAAAATATCAGACAATGCTTCTGTCTTTTTTGAACTCTTTCTACCCTTATTTCTTTGGAGACAACATTAATACATAACAAGACCTGAATATTATATAAGGGAAGAATGAGATGAAATTCCAAAATACAGTTATATAAATGGGACAAAATTTAGTGGGGTCATGTGTATAGGAACTTATAGAGTGAGTTTCTACTAGATTAACTGAAAGATAATCAGCAGAATATTACTTCCCTGACCGTGACTGTACTCCACAAAATTAATATAGATGCGGTAAAAATGAAGAGAAAGTGTAAAAAGTACCCTGCTACTCCCAGTAGGTATCAGAATATACAAAGGTTTAGAAAAGAGAATAGAGTACCTTGTTTCATTTGAAAGGTCTCAACAGTGATCCAGTCCAACTCTCTGACTACTACTACTGAACAAAAGTTATTAATGGCATTGTTCAAATGCTTCTTAAACACTGACACTGTCGGGGCATTGACCACGTCTCTAGGAAACCTGTCCCAGTGTTTGACCACTCTCTTGGTAAAGAAATGCTTCCTATCACTAGATACCAAGGAGAAGGGCTCAGCACCTCCCTCTCCTCAGGAAGCTGTAGGGAGCCAAGAGGTCAGCCCTGAGCCTCCTTTTCTCTAAACTATACAAAGTCTTCAGCTGCTCCTCAGAGGAAATTCCTTCCAACTCCTCTGGACTACCTTAACCCTGTACCAGTACCACACACAGCACTCCAAGGTGAGGCTGCAGCAGTGCTGAACACAGGATGATGAATAATCACCCCTTTTGACCATCTGGTTATGTTTTGCCTGATGCACCCCAGGATGCATTTTATCATCTTGGCTGCCAGGTCACACTGCTGGCTCCTACTGATCCTGCTGTCAAGTAGCCCCCCAGATCCCTTTATGCAGGGTTGCTTTCAAGCCAATATTCTTTCTAATGTATACTTGTGCCTAGAGACAGATGACTTGACTGGAGACTACAAAAGTTATGCTGAGGACTAGCAGCTACAAGGGCTACTAGTACTTAAAATAGATAAAATGAAGCTTGAAAAGACAGTACTGAAAGATGGAACATAAAAATGAAAGTTATCAAAGGTAGGGGATAAATGTGCAAGAATAAATGGGCATGAAATGATTATGGATAAAGTTAACATCTAAATTTGAACTTTCAGATAGCAGATTTGCTGAGACAAAAAGTGGCTTATTTTATATTGGCACTTATTTCAATGTAAAAAGATCATCTTGAGTGCCTTCACATGGCACATACAGCACAACCAGTTGATCACATTAAGCATCGCGGCCTTATGAAAGCCAACCTGGCAACCTGATCTCCTTCTATGGCAAGGCGACCAATAGCAGCATGGTAGCCAAGGGCTGTTTGAAAACAGCGACCCAGACACCTTGTTGGTATGCAGATATGACATAATAATTATCATTATTATGATAATTGCTCTATATATAGTGGACAGCTCAGGACCCACTGAGCTTTCCTGCACAACCATGGGCTGTCCATCAGGATCTCCTTTTTAGTAGGGATGGCTCTCATGGTTGCTTCGTGAGGCTGAGAGGCTCCTTGCCACAACAGATCCTTGGTAAGAGATTAATAGCATGCTAAACTTTGAATCTTAGCTGAGTTTCATAAATGAATGATTTTGCACATCTAATCCTTTAGACATAAGCTATTGAACAAATTAGGGACTAGGATTGAAACTGGCCATACCTAGATCACTGCCTGAGAAGGAATTTAAAAAGCAAAAGGTTCTTTCCAGAACCTCTTGACTTAATGAGAGGGTCTTGCTGACAATTTGTCTGACCCTATGTAGTAAGTAATCAAGTGTATCTTGCCATCAAATTTTGTTAAACTTCTCTTTTAAAGTTGTTCAACTAACTGTTTTATATCAATAAAGTATATTGCTGTTTTGCTCTTATGAGAGATGTTTATCACTCTGTCTGTGAGAGCCCCTCACTACAAGAAAGGCACTGAGGTGCTAAAGCATGTCCAGAGGAGGACAACACAGCTGGTGAAGTGGCTGGAGTGAAATGAGGAGCATTGAAAGGAATTTCTGTTGTTTCACCTGGAGAAAAGGAGATACAGGGGGCACCTTATTGCCCTCTAAAGCTGTCTAAAAGGAGAATCTAATGAGATGGGGATTGGTCTTTTCTCCCAAATAACAAGTAATAAGAAGATGAAATGACCTCAAGTTGGACTAGGGGAAACTCAAATAATTAGGAATTATTTCTTCACCGAACGTATTGTCAAGCAACACTGAAACAGAGTGGTTGAGTCACCAGCCCTGGAGGTATGTAAAAGATGTGTAGATGTGGTGCTTAGGGACATGATTTAGTGGTGGACTTGGCAGTGCTGTAAGTGGTTGGACTTTGATCTTAAAGAACTTTTCCACCTAAAGAATTCTATGATTCTAAGTACAGGCCTGTACTTAGGTACCTTAAGACAACTGAAAGTAACAACTCATTGCTGATAAAAGCTTTATGCTTTTTTCAATGCCAGAAAGAAAAGACAAAGTGGAAATTGATCACTCAAAAAATCTAAAGCACTAACAAAAAACCAAATCAAATCAAAACAGACAAAATGAAGTTTAGCTTTATATTTTCCTTGTATTTTTTATTTGAATAGTGAATCAAGTCTGCTAATCATAGAGATATAAATATGAATTTTTTCTTGAAGGATAGGATTACATCATAACAAACACAGAGTTTATGTTAGTTGAAGCTATTATTTCAGAAGAAGAATTCTATTCTTACTCTATGGACTAAAATATAAGAGACCAAAAAAATCAATAGACTAGGAAGGCAATACACATTCTGGTATTTGATACCTGTACATGCAACTTTGCTGGAAAAGTCAAGGAGGAAATGTGGCAGTGCTATGTGATTACTATTTGGTTTTCTAATTCCATGTGGGCTTTATTTTCACAACTTTATAACAGGCTTAGTAATACAGCACACTAGTAACCTTAGACATGTTATCCGTTATTAAAGTCTTGCTTTAAAATATTGACTGTATCAATCTCATCTCAATGTATTTATTCCAGAACATGAATTATGGATATCATTAATTATATTACAAACAGTTTACATTTCAAAAGTTGAAATAACTTTTTCTCATGCTATACATTCATAAGATACTTTATTTGCTTAATACTTCACAGAATTTACATTAAAAATGAGTTCATTTTTTTAAATTATAAGACAGAAGAAAAAATTGTTTCATAAAAAATAAGAGAAGGCTAAAAATAATAAGTCCCTCATTCTCAGAAAAAAATGGTAAAAATAAGGAAAAAAATTGGATGTTCACTATAAAACATAATCAGCAAATACAAATATAAAGAGATAATAATGTCAGTTAACAACAAATAAACCTAAACTGAAGAACAGACAAAAGTGCCTTAAGCTACCCAGGTAGGATTTTTTGAATTTAATTATTTTTTTCCCTAAAAGCAGACCTGTAAAATATACATGGCTCAAATAAAAGATCAATTTGGGGGTTATACCAAAAGCGAGTTAGCCAGTTACTGATTGCTTGCCAGGCTTTCTCTAATGATTTTTGCTTAGTACCCTGTGCTGACTCTGATAAGGTACTTTATCAGAGAACACTTTTTCAGCAGTGCTTAAGTATTGCACAGAAAATAAAAAGAGTAAGAAAAAGGGGGGGGGGGGAAAGAAAGAAACAAAAGTAAAGGAATAAAACCAAAAAAATAGAGAAAGAAAGAAAGAAAGAAAGAAAGAAAGAAAGAAAGAAAGAAAGAAAGAAAGAAAGAAAGAAAGAAAGAAAGAAAGAAAGAAAGAAAGAAAGAAAGAAAGAAAAGAAAGAAAGAAAGAAAGAAAGAAAGAAAGAAAGAAAGAAAGAAAGAAAGAAAGAAAGAAAGAAAGAAAGAAAGAACACTGAGTATTGAGATCCTTGCATTGAGTTATACTACATGAAGAATATCAAACAAGATGGTCAGTCACTGTGCATTGGTTACCCCAGCAGTCTCACCTGCATCCTCCAGAAATGCCTCCACCCCTGCTCTTCTTGCCTAGATCAGGTGCTGTGGGACTGGCCCTGTCCATGACTGCCCATGGTCTACGCCAGGGTCACCCAGGGCTCCATCTCAGCTCAGGGAGCAGCCCTGCTCTTTGCTGCTCCCTGACATACATGACTACATGACCAGGATGTGTACGATCCAATCTTTTAATCACATGTGAAACATCTCCTGCTTATCCTTGGTACCCACAAGATACTGTCACACATGACCATTTCTGTATCTGCACAAACACTTTATAGTGACTGTTTACAGGGATCCTTCTTACTCAAGGGTTGGTCAGGTCTGCACAGGAACCATTTTGAGTTTCTGATAAGGTCAGGTTTTTTTCCCAATCTGTTAGTCAATACTTTGCACATGCACACTGATACAGACAACATATTTCACCTGGCAAAATCTCAGGGACAGTTTGAAATTCTGACCTGGAGAGTTCCTCTGCAAATTAGTCAAAGGCTTTTTTGGGAAGATGATTAAGATTTCAGTAATAAACTTCTCTCCAGTCAGTCCATTATCTCTACTCTGCAGATAGCTTCACAGGGAATTTCTGGACCACCCCAAGAACAAATGACTTAAATGCATTGGGTGTGCACAAAACCTCAGAACTCATACCCTGATATACAGCATTTATAGCTGAGGAACAAATTTGAGTCTAACCTAAAAATTGTATTTCATACCTTTTCATAAACAAGAGAAACTGATAAATTAAGTCTTCTGCTGATGCCGTGGACATGAAAATAGAAGAATGGTAAGAGCTTAACTGTTATCATATTAATATATGTAACTGAATATATCTCCTCACTGTAGCTGAAAACAAGATTGGATATACTGAAAAATAATGCAGGAGAAACACCTACCTGCCTTGAAGCTTCCAGGTCTACAATGACAAGGCTTGCTTTGACCAAAATTCTGTTGAGAACAGTCCCCTCAAATAAATCTCTGGCTCCCTATTGCAGGTCATCCTCATTAACATAAAACTTGACATAAAATTACATTAATATAATTTGTAGTTGTCCATCTTAAAAAAAAATCCCTAAGCCCTGCAATCCATTATTACCCCCTCTCCAGATTTACTATGGCAATATGCACAGTAATGATTTTGTTTTAAACAGAAATCATTTGAATTACATTATTCAGCAACATGAATTCAATCATATAAATATTTAAAGATGGGCATTTATTATAGGTATGAGTTAATGAGCATAGTATAATTAAGGAGCCTTTGTTTAATTACATATTTAGATGCTAGACAATATCTTGCTTCCCAACTGAACTCCTGAAACACATACACACAATTTTAATTTTGGACTTAGAAGCACTTTTCCCAATAGATTAGTTTTAAATGTCAGTGTTCCAGACTCTAGCCAAATGCAGCAAATGAAAATGTGATAATAAGAGATGTGATGGCTGTACAGCATCTATAATGCATTAATTGGCATCACCTTATAACATTTCTTACATGGAATATCTAAGTAGGACTCAGAGGCTTTGTAGTTCCTCTCAGGTGCTAATTGTTAAACTCATAATGATTGTTTCCCCCAATATTTTTTCCCCATGATTCTTTTCCTGGAAGTTTCCATAGTGCATAAACCATATTTTTGTGATCCTGTAAAGTACTCTTCTCATATTCATTGAAGGGAATTTGAGAGGGTGATTCCTTTGGCTCACAATAACCACTCCTACTTCCACATTAGTTGGAAGTTGGGATGTGATTCAGTCGTTTAAAAATAGAGATCTCAGTTTAGGCTAGTGCTTTTCAGAACTGCATTTAATCATGAGATACCTGCCTAAAGGCCGACATCCTACTTCCCTATTTACACAATGGAAGACATTATGGATAGACAGCCTTCAGCTGGAGTGATTCCAGTGTCTCAGCTTTATCAAGTTGACAGTACAACATGAATGAAAACAGCTGCAGGGCATCACACTAAAACCTCCTCCTCCTACTCATTCCCTCCACATTTCTGCTCAGTCTTGCTCCTTCTTCAAATCCTGCTTTGCAAAAACCACAAACCTTGGAGGTTTATTTTTATTTCTCTGCTAGCAATACCTCCTTCCCCTAACCCCAGATGAACTTTATAGAAAGTAGAAGATTCAATTTTCATGGACAAAAAGCTGTTGCCTTTCTAAGACAATTCTGAGAGAAGAGTCACAGCTTCTAGTCTTACAGAAGCAGAAAGTTTGCAAAACCCGGCACACCTGGACAGCACAGTTCCCATCTGCCACAGCCAAAACCAATTAGGTAGATCATGCAGATACCACATATGTTCAGCCAATAAATATTGCAGTTTCTATATGTAGTACAGTGTGGTTGATGACTTACATGCTTAACTTCTTGCTCTAAGAGCTCACAGATGCTGGCAGCTGAAAATTGCTCTGTCACTGAGCAGCATGTAGGATGGTATTGTTTTCCCACTTTGCCCTGTAAGGTGGAAGAAGACCCATAATATAAGACACTGACTGGAGGAGAGGGGATAACTAAGGAAAGATGGGATTGTCAAAGAAAAACATATAAAGGATGTTCTGAGTGGGCTTGGGAAGATGTACAGACACAGTTTCCTTTTTCTTCACTGTTATCACTTTGTATGCAGAATAAGAATATAGAAGCCAGAAGTACTGCATGCAATAAATGCCTTAACTGAGAATACATATTGCAAGAATTCAGTAGTGACAGATTTCTACAAGGACACAATCTCTTCACAGACCTGAACAGCAATGCCTGTACCTTCCCTGTAGTGGTGTCAGCATTCATTTGACCAGGTAAACTTCTCAATTCCATGGATAATCAGTAATGTGGACCAACGTCGCAGCAGCACATCACAATGGATGGCTGCCCACAAGCCACAAGAAGCTGGCCTAAGCAGGAAGTGCTTGTTTCAGGTGGTCAGCACCATAAATCCTTCATCATCAGCCTGAGTTTACATGAGTTCACTTTTTCTTGCAGAAAAAGCAGTCAAAATATATAGTAACACAAGTTACAGGTTTATTTAAGTAGACAGACAAGTAGAAGTCAGAGGCTCAGACACAAGACTAGGAAATCAATCTGTCACTGACGTAAATCCCATTTTATCCCTTTTCTTTCAGCAGCTATTAGTAATTGAGTCCACATCCTTCCAACATGTGGAATACCTAAGGAAAAAAAAAAAAAGGGTTTATGTGAGATTTAATATTTGTATAGCTTTTATCCTCCTGCTCACAATCCTTTCCACACCATTAGTCTAAATTTTTGGAGTCTGATAGTTGAAGATTATTGTGTCTTGTTCTGATCACTGCCTTCAGTTGCCAAATTCAATCTTGTACAATGTAAAAAAGGAAAAATTTTCAAATTAATCCTCCCTACTCTATTAGTGAGTACACCAAAAGGACATTTGAGATAAGAACCATGGGAGTCACATACTGAGAGGGAAGTGTTTGAAGCTGGATGGGAGCTCTCTGTGCTTTTTAACTGTTCATTCAAGGATCCATTCCCATGCCTGTAAAAAGCTACTTCAAAGCATTAAGGCTGTAGTTAAGTGCATAAGGGAGCTACACATGGCCTTTATCAAAAGGCAGTCAAAGAGAGGTACAACATTTTATATTCACTTGGAAACAGCCAATTTAATACTGTCTTGGGTAAGTTAATTCTGTTGGTTCTGTTGCTAGACTCCAGGTGTAAGTATACATCAGCATAAAGAGATAATTTTGATCATATTCTATGGCACAATACAGTATCTATATCCATATATATGTTTGTAGAAAATTGTGCAAGACTTTCCACAAATTCAGCCTTTGATATAATTATTCAAATTAAGTTAAAAGTGTCTTTAATTTCGAGCCTATGGTAAATACCTCTGACTGTGCTGTAGAGCAATTCCAGTTTCCAGAACTCCATTCATGGAATTTGTACCAATGAGAAAAAAAAACGGGACAGCATTAAAAATGAGCCCATTATTATCTCTCAAAATTTTCCTTTCTAAAAAGCATGCAGTAATAACTAAATAGCTCACCAGGAAATTTGAGGGAAGAGTGAGTGGAGTTTTGCATTTAGACCCTTCTGCCTACAGCTGACATGACATAAATCCCTTTCTCTCTCTCTCTTTCTTTTTTTTTTAATTCATTCATTCCTGGCATCATCTTAAGCTGCAGAGATGCACAGACCTCAATGGCATCTTTGCACTTCTCTTAATAATCAGTGAACAAACGAAAAGGCATGAAAAAAAATAACAGTAAGTCTAATAAATGAATCCCTTTACATGCAGATTTTTCTTTCAGATATATCTCCCATTCCTTGATTATCTGTTTTTCCTTTGTAGAGCCTTTTGCCATCCTGAAAGCAGGGATGGATACCAGAAGAAGGTTGCTAAGCAACTTAAAATGAAAATCATATAGTGGACTATCAGGCATTTTTAATGAAGCCTTCTTGAGCCATACCTTAGTCTTCACACCTCACAAGTAAGCCTGGGATTATGAACTGGTGTAACAGATAGGAAGTGGTTTCCAATTAGTATACCCCAGTGTACAGAGAAGTAGCATGCCAGAAGGAAAGGTATTAATGAGAGCAAGATACACACTTAATATTCAAGGACATCGGACTGAGAAATCATGGAATGACCAGCTAGAGAGGTTTATTGAATGTACAGTTGTGCAAGCTGCCTAAGCTCAAGTAAACAGTTGAAAAGTAAATGAAATGGTAAGCAACATCAATAATGAAGCTTTTGGTTGCATCAATATTATTAAATAAAGCTCCTGGAAATGCTCCTGGACACTATTTCATATTCTGTTAGTCTGCTGGAATGGTCCCTGAAGAGCTTGTGCCAGTTAAAGTCTCCTGAAGCATTTCTTAAGACATTTGGGGAGTTGACACTGACTATGGATGACCATCAAAAGACATTGTGGATGTATTCATGATGCTCTGCAGCAAAAGGGAGTTTAATAGCTTAATAGTTGAATGCAGAGTTGCCCTCAGTAACAGAAAAAACTCTGATTCATATTAATTTGTTAGCAGAGGCTGTGCTTGTAAGGATTCAGCTATGCTTTTTCAACCTTGAAAAATTTCTTGATCTCTGGATCCTGGTACTTTACCAAAATGTCCTGATTTACATTTTTATACTTTCTTATGTGACATTCAGAAACTTTTGATCAAAACTAGAATTTGTAGTTTTCTGAGAATCCTTTTCTGAGTACGAGTGAGACATATATGCAGTTTACCAGACTGTATCTGCTGCTTTACAATATAAAAGTGGTTATTTGAATAATTCACTACCTGAATTTCAATTATTGAAAAAGTCTTATTACTCAGTTATATTGTTCTGTGTATTTCCTTCTCTTTGCCATGTTACTTTGGCAATTACATGCATGCACAATGGCTATTGTGTTCCTGTGGTGAGACATCAAATGTGCAGGCTCTTATAATTTTGTCACTGATTAAATAATACATAATCCCCGCAGGAAACTTGCAGGATGTCTCTCATTGTCACTGCTTCTCTTTAGTTTCCTTACTTTTTAAAATCTTTCCCTATCTTCCTACTCACACTTTGAGTAACCAGTTTCTGATTGTCGTTCCTATTTAGCTTTACCAATCTTTCTCTGAATTGGATGATTTTTAATAAGTCATGCAAAATTAAATAATTGCATCAGGAAGACTCTGAAATTCAAAAAATATATATAATATATAAAAATATATAGTAAAAATATATAATATATTTTGAGGGGTTTATTCACTGAAGAAATAGAAGATGAGTCTTCAGATCTTCCTATGTGAAGAATATCTTATGAATATCTTGAAAAATATCTGTGTGCAGGTATTTTGCACACAGTTAAGGCTGTAGTCATTGCTTTGGCAAATTTTACAGAACTACAGCATTGTGTGTTTTGCAGTTTATAGGGAGGAGTTTATAGATGTTGAGAGTGGGATTCATCTCATCTAATTTTAGACATCTGGAATTCATCTAGGTTTCCTGAATAGTCAAGAGAAATAAAAATACCTGCACAGAACAGGGGGTGATTTATGTGTCTTTAAAAGGGGTATCTGCCTGTGAAACATTATAGACAGAATTCTGTTCAGTACAGTCAATAAAGTTTAGAGAGTTGATAATTTTATTCTGTAATATATATCCACAGAGGTTGAAGGTCTCTCCATGCTCCAGTGCCTACCAGTCTTCTCAATTATTCCAATCCTTGAGTTGAATCCTAGCAGAAAAAGTTTTCTCAAGGTGACCTTTGCCAACGGAATCAATGTTAGGTGGAACAAATCAATTATTTTTCTGTCAATTTAATATAAAGGGACACTAAAGATTAAATACATTTACTTAGGTGAGAGAAATCATACTTTTTGTAGATGGCATGAATTGCACAGTATTGACAGCAGAAAGAAGCAAAGAAGCATTCAAATAAATGTGCAATGCAGTCAGCAGAATTTAAAGAAAAGCAGTGAAAAAATATTTGCTTTATATGTAAGGTGAATTTGAGATATATGTACAAAGTCCTTAATTATGTTATTCATTTACATTTCAGATATGAAAGAAGATAAGATTGTGATATAAAGAATTAATTGCTTTTAGTATAAGAGTATTTCTTTAGAGACAAATATCCTATGGATACGTGTTTAGCCACCTATCAGCTTCCCATCGGCAATTTTTGCATTTTTAATAGCCTTTAAAATCTATAATTTAATACTTTTGGAATTAACTTTTTTTTTTTTTTTCCTAACATTTGCATGAGCTTTTTTTGGAATACTGGTAAAAATTTCCAAAACTGGACCAATTGACTGCTCTGTCATTTGTACAATACTGTAAAGAATTTATGATGTTGTCTATAGAAGACAAACCCACTAATTAAAGAGTATTCCCATTATATTTCATTATTTCTCCCACTGTTGATCAAAGACCATTTTGTATTATTTCCAGAATTCCAGAACACACTCATAATTTATCAAACCAGAGCTTCTCATCAGACTTTTGAGAGCAAACATGCTCATATGTTTACTTCTGCTGTCTTGCTCGAAGGGTAGTTTCCTCACAATTAGAATCTAAACTCAAAAAAGTAAGTGCATCTCTTCATCTACTATCTAGTTCTTTTTCCTGGTGAATTAATTTGTAATGCTCTGGTACTGATTGTTATAGGTTTTGGATTCCAGTATTCTTCAGAAAAGTCAAAATATTTAGAAAAAAAAATTACCACCTTTACAAAACAATGTAAAGGATTCTGCTGTAAATAAATGGTTATTCCCAAGTATCTAGGAGCAAAGGTGTACAATGATTACTTGGTCACATCTGAAAAAGGTGAGAATTTTAATTTCCCTGAGTTTTTCTCTGGAATTCTAGATTATAGTGTCCTATGGAAACCAAGTATTCTGAAACACCATTCTCTTTAATAGGGTCTCCACCAAATCAAGTCATATTTAGAAATGGAAACAAAAATGCCCAGCTAGTAATTTGTACTTATATTTCAAGCTTGAAACACACCCCTTTGTGAATCAGTTTATTTTTGAAAAACCTGACATTAGAAATGTGTTTCAAGGTAGTTGTTTCATGTTGCATTCTAGGCTCTAACTTCTATAAAAACTGCTGTAAATTTTATATAATTCCCAAATCAAAGCCTAAATATCTCCTGTTAGGGTTAAATAGCATCATAAGTAATAAATATATCTTGTGTTAGAAACAAAATAAAACAAAGGAAAAAAAAAAAAAAAAAAAAAAAAAAAAAAAAAAAAAAAAAAGCAAACCCAAAGAACAAACATAAAAATTCTAACTCATAAACTACCAAATGAAATATTTTATTCAGTTGCCACTTTTTCACTTATCTTCCCCAATGTAAAGGTAGATTTTGGCATTTTAAGGAGTAGAAAGCACCCAAGTCTATTTGAAACCATATTGCTTCTGAAAATATTTTGGCCTGAGTATTGTTTCTAATATGATTTTCTGTTCTAAGTAAGTAGCAGCACTTTCTTCAATGAGTTGTAATTGAAAATATTACTTGTAGTTATTTTTGTGGTTTTAAGCAACTTAAATTTCAAGGTGGTTTGGTTACAGAGATAAAATACTCATATTTATTTATGTATATATATGTGTGTCTGTACATTATTGTACTAGTCAGGTCCGTTTCTTTTGATTTGTTTAATTTGTTAAATAGACTTTTCCTACGCTCCAAATTCCGCTGCTATGTTTTGGCAATAACCTTTAAAACATATTGCTGAAGAAGTAATCCTCATAATCAATTCCTAACAATTTACTTTTGAAAAGTGGAGAATTTACTTTTTGCTGAGTCTAAATATCCGAGATTAAATAACCAAATTTTCCCACTGAAAGACAAGTTTTAAAAGGCAAAAATAAAGACATTATATTTATTCTACCTAATTCATAAGATGTATTGGATATTGTGATAAACGATCTTACTGTTTCTGGTGAAAACATTTTAGGTTTTCCAAAAGAGAAGGGAAGAAGGATGATGGGAAAACCACTTATCTTTAGCAATTGACAGGCAAGTTCCTTTAGTCACTACTTAGTGCCTCTCTAGTCTATAGCATAAGTTCGTATTCTAAAAGAAATAGAAGAAATTGAAAGATCTGGAGAGGTTACTTACATGCATGTGCTCTTAGTCACTGCTTAAATTAAGGTTAAAATGACCTTCCAGCTGGCTCAGTTCTGCCAGATGAGGACAAAGGATTGTTGTGACATGCTGCAGCCCAGCCTCTGCTCTGTTCTCTTCAGTTATCAGTCTTTTAATAGATGGTAATTTCTACCTGAATTTATGGTGCACGCTTTGCATAGATGTTGCATATGCTGTAATATGCAAATTTATAATAATGATCATTTTCTTATTTTGCAAACTAAAAATTATGGACAGGGCACCATATATGCTCAACATATTTTTTCACACCAAATTACTTCAAATTATACTATGGTTCATACATTTTAGCAACTTGCAAGTACTAATCCAGCAGGTCTGATAGGAACTTTGATGCACTGCTGGTTATTTAAGTGCTTCCTGTGAAAACTACTGTAGTTAAACTAAGTGCAATGAAAGGTATTTATTTTCAGATTTTCTGGTAGTGTTTATACTTGGCAGAAGCACTGCAATATGATCTTGAAAAAATGTACATGACATATTTCCACTATTGCCTTTTAATTAAAACCAGCTTGCAATTTCATTTATTGCTCATATAATTTCTATTATGATTGATGTCCTGATTTTCAAGAGAGTAAATTTATTATTTGTCCCTTCAAAAGTACGTCTTTAATTTAATTAAGTGTATATTTATTACATACCACTTACAAACAAAGCCTCTATTGGACATTTTTATGGGGCTGAGGAATCAATATATATTTATTTCACTGTATTTGTAGTGATTACACTTCTAATATAAAGCTCCAGAAATCCAACAAATGAACAAGCAAAAGAATTCAAGTTCTTTCTTCAGTTTAAATCTGTTTGATCAAACCATGGTTTTATTAATAACACTTAAGAATTTTCTAATTTGCATCAGATCAAGTCATGAAAAAGCATTCAGTTGGTAATTTTGGAATGGGTTTCTCACCATGTTGTTGCCTATATTCCACTTCTCACAAGCCTCTAGTAAAGCAAATGAGCTAAGGTAAATTTCCATAGTAGATTTCTTATCTTATTAGGAGTCAAAATCTCTAGAAACAATTATTATTATATAAAATTTAACTATGTTTGTGTAAGAATGATATTTGTAAAAATATAGACTCTGATGAAAGAAAATCTATTTTCAAGGTTATACCTACAATTTAGCTATACTGACTGGTATTATGTAGACAGAACCCAAAAATATTTGTGGTAGCTGATATTTGGAAAGCAAGGTGTTGGTTTTAATGAAAGTTTTTTTTTTATACTTTAATGAATCCAGAGTTAAATAATTGAAAAAATTAAATGCAGAGACATTTCTTGAAAAAAAAAGAAGGCAGGGAGGGAGGCAGGGAGGCAGGCAGGGAGGCAGGAAGGAAGGAAGGAAGGAAGGAAGGAAGGAAGGAAGGAAGGAAGGAAGGAAGGAAGGAAGGAAGGAAGGAAGGAAGGAAGGAAGGAAGGAAGGAAGGAACTATTACAGGCCCCTGTACTACACTGAGGGGCTCATACCATTATTCTTATTAGAATTGTTGTATGATGATCAGCCACTGTTTGTTGTTTTTCATTGTGGTACAGGTAATAAATTTTGGATTGCTTTAACAAATGCACACTTGAAATTATAAGACTGAAATTTCAAAGCAAAATTGACTTGAGAAAGAATCCTAAACCCGTGGCCAGTTACCCCATTCTGTGTATTTATTGTAAATGGGATTCCTTGCAGACGTTATTATCCATGAACCAAAGCCAAGTAATGTGTACTACTTAAGACAGATGTTATACTTGCTTACTGGAATATGTTTTTATGGTTATTAAACAGTACCCTGAACATTAAGAACAACAGGATTATATTATTAAGTATCAAAGTGCTTTGTTTTAAAGTAAAATTCATATTAAGGAAATGAGTTTGGGGAATAGCACAGCAAGATCTCAGAATTCAGCGCTAGCTTAGTTTTTTGGTTCAGAGACAAGTGTAGCAATTCAGGAGTGTCCTCCTGTCAAAAATAGTTTACAGATCCTTCTGCACAACAGTTAAAAACCAGCATCAGAAATGTGTGCAAATAAAATAGTAGCCACTACAAGTTTTCCATCCATGAGTGATAGGGCAACTCAGACTCATAGCAGTGGTTTTGCTGCTGTGCCTGTTAGAATAGACAGAAAAGAATGAAGAAAAATATTTTTTTCAACTAGCTTGTTTCAGTATTGGTACAAAGACCATTTTTCTGCCCTCAGGAGACAGCAAACACTGTCAACAACGGGAACTTTTCAGAATTTTAAATTATCTGAATCACAAATATTTCTTTTCAAATAAGGCTTAAAATGTAAGTCAACTATAAAACAGATAGAACTATTTTAAGATGAATGTACTACAGATACTAAAATGAAGCCAGAGATACCTATTGTGTCCTAAGTCTGTTTAAAAGTCTAAATTCCTGGCAAAGAACTTGTGCACAACTGAGGTACCTAAATTATATTCTCATTTCAGATTAATTTCATTCTTCATTCTCACCACCTCTTGATTTCCCTAAGTCCTTAGAAAACAGTAATTTTATTTTTTTTGGTCTGTGAAAAGAAAATTAAAATGAACAGTCACAGGAGTTATTTGTACTCCCTATTTTTTATAAAGTCTGAACATCAAGCCTTACTACTTTATATTGATTTTTTTTTCATATAAGACTAAATCTTAAAGGGAAGGCAGAAAGAATGGGAGACTCAAGCTAAAGTATTTAGGCTTCTAATTCTTATATTGTCTCCTTACTTACCTATGACAATTACTGGAAAGAGAATAGATTAGAGTTAGCAACTCTTATACATTTGCACATACTCTTGCACTAAAGAAGAGGTCAAGGATGACTTTCTGGTCCTCCCTCCACAAGCAGCAGCTTCCTTCAAGGTACATCCCAGTGGCAGGGAGCCCTCCATGGGCTGCAGTGTAGGTATCTGTTCTTCCACTGCTCTCCAGGGGCTGCAGGGAGACAGCTTGCTTCACTATGATGTCCTCCAGAAACTGTGGGGGATTCTCTGATCTGTCAACTGGAATGTCTCCTCCTCCTTCTTGTCTCACCTTAGTATCACAGAGCTGCTCCTCATACTTTTTTTCCTCACTTGTCACTGCCTATTCATATGTTTTGCACTTTTTAAAATATATTTTCACAGAGACTGATGGGCTCTGTTGCAAAAATGTGTCTTGCTAGAAAATTAAATGCTATACAAAACCATGATATTTTATAAAAGGACAGTGGAAGTACAAATATACTGCTAAAGAACTGGAAAATTGAGAATGCTTTATTGTAATATGTCCCCTCATTTTGCCTTGTTCCTCCTTAAGATCTGGGAGGAATACTGGACATAAGTTGTTTGAAGGAAATTATTTTTTTTAAGATTATAGGGTGTGTGTTCAAATTTCTGTTGAGAAAAGGCACTTTGTCTTTTGTGATAAATATCATATACCCAGTATATTCTACAGAATATCACTAGTGACAAATTCTGACCAATAATAGCAGATCAAAATCTGGTGAGACCAAGCAATATACCTTTAGTGGCCAGAATCAGAGAATCAGCTGAGTTGGAAGGGACCCATCCGGATTATAGAGTCCAACTCCCAGCTGTGCACAGGACCATCCTCAAGAATCCCACCATGTGCCTGAGAGCATTGTCTGAAAGCTTCTTGACCTCAGGAGTGATGATGTGACTACCCTCTTCTGGTGCCCAGCCATCCTCCTGATAAAAAACTTTCTCCTGATATTTGACCTAAACCTCCCCTGACTTAGCTGCATGCCATTTCCTTGAGTCCTGTCCTTATAGACCTCATTTAAATGCATTCTAATAGTTTAACGTCTTTTTTGTTGTGGCACTTAAAACTGCCCCCAGCACTCAGTGAGCCCACCCCAGCTCAGAGCAGAGCAGGACAATCCCCTCCCTTGCCTGGCTGGTGGTGCTGTGCCTGATGTCCCCCAGGACAGGGTTGGCCCTCCTGCCTGCCAGGGCTCTGCTGACACATTCGGATTGCAATCGGCCAGGACCCCTTGGTCCCTTTCTGCATATTGTCCTGCCGCCTCTTGCTCCCTGGCTTATATACACACCAGGATTGCTCTGTCCCGGGTGCTGAATCCAGCACATGCCCTTGTTAAACTTCCTATGGTTGGATTTCACATCTCTTATTTGTCAAGATCTTTGCCCTCGAGGGAGATAGTTCACAGCTCTTTCCAATTTTGTGTCTTTGACAAACTTAATATTCCTTCAGGTCCTGTGTCCAGGTTGTTAAAGAAAATGTTGAAGAGAGCTGGTCCAAGCATCTAGCCACTGAAATTAGTGCTTCATACTTATTCTTGTTCCTTAGTGTAGAAACCACAACAAATTTCTTCTTATTAGTTTCTTTTATACCCATGCACATATTTTTGGTTCTGTTCACGCTTTTTATCCCAATAGCGGCTGACTTGACATTTACGCACACAGCAACAGCAACAGCACACTTTTCCTACTCTTACTAGACTTAGCAATTTTGCAATCTGTGAATCAGTGACCTTTGCAACTAAATTCAGACCTTCAGCATTTCTCATAAAAATAGGAAAATCTCCTCAGAAGAAAGAAAATTTTGCTGCATATTCTGTAAGACTACAGAATATATTATAATGGATTAACATCACAATAATTTAAGCACAGACCCTATACCTTATAAAAAAAAATAAAATAAGAACTATTTTACACAGCAGCATATCTGAGAAACAAAAAGACTAGGATCTTCCAAACTACTCCCTGCAGTATAAATGTACTTGTAAGAATATAGGAGATTAAATATGTGATTTGAAAGGCTATATCCTTGGTAGGCTAAATTGGATCTCATTCTGTAGATAAAAGATCAAGGAGTTCAAAGTGGAGATAGGGAGACATGTCCAGATAAGGAGATATAGCAAAGCATTTTTTAAAGATAATTAAGGATTCTGGAGGACTGAGCAGTTAGGTTAAATCTGCCACACTTATTCAGTTTGGGGGACCGAATTGTGAAGGAGTTCTAAACCATATCTGATGCTGTATAAAGTAAAAGAGAACCATCAAAAGTGTATGGTAAGTGTGAACACTCTCTATCATAAAACATTTAATAGAATATTAAATACTCTTAGTAACAAAATGAAAAAAAAGCTATTATACCATCTTGGAATGGGAAAATATGTTCAAAATATTTTTTCCTTATATTTTTTTTTTTTTTTTTTTCTCCCATAACAAGTGAATCATAATTTCAACCATTCTGGAATGTTTTCAACAGATAAACCCAGCATACTATTTTTATTACAGGCTCTTGCCCCTTACATGCTTCATTACAGTTTTGTAATGTACTCCACAGTCATTAGAGATTTTTTATCTCTCTTCCCAGAGACACCTTTTAAAGGACTACTTAACCCCTATAAAACATATTTTCTCTGGTTTCTCAAAGCTTTTTGAGATAGTTTTTTTATTGTTTGTTTGTTAGTTTTTTTAAATTGCAGCATTCTTGATGGCATCAGACCCACTACAAGCAGAAGTTAAAAATAAGTCTTATCTCAAAGAGACTGTTGAAGCTAATGAACTGCCAGTCTTGATACTTGTATGTTCCTAAATCTTTTTAATTTCAAGGTTGCTTTCCTAAATCCTTAGTTTAATTAGAAAACATTGTATTTATAAAGCAGACCCAGTTCAATTGTTTCTGCAAATTCACCTTTATTTTATATGATTGTACTTTAAAAAACCTTGTTTAATTCAGACATTCAAAGTATAGATTAGGCATCTTATGTGACCCTTTCATCTGTCTGAAATGTATTTCGTTGTGTGAGTTTCTCAGTTGCTTCAAATAAAGGCAGATTCTTTTAAATTCACATAGCATATTATCTGAAGATCTCCTGCCTGCTTACTTCAATTGCTTTAATGGGAAGTCAAGGTAAATACATTCTGAATGTTATCTTTTATAGTCTACTTTTACCTACCAGTGTGTTTATATCTACTAGAACCAACTTAAGCTTGAAAGAACATATCAGAAAAAATCTATTAACTAAAATGGTCAAAAAGAATGCATAACATTTAGAATTAAAAAAAAAAAAATACATTGGAGCAATATCATTCTAGACAATGCCATGTATCTATGAACACTACAAAAAACTTAAATTTTCAAACACACAAATCAAAATTTTCTATATTTTTTTATTTGAAAGCTCTGGCACTTATCTGAATTTCTTTTTTAGTTATTTCAGTTCACGAATCTGGTAGGAAAGCAGTTGAAAATAAAAAAAAAAAAAAAAACACCTCTGGGGAACAGGATGCCACTTCCTGTATCATCAAGATGGTTAAAAACCAAACAACACACAGCCTTCTAAGATACTCCCCAAACTATTGTAATGGAATAACTTTATCAGGTGAAGAGCTTTCTATGCAAAACCTGAACACAGTGGGAAGGAGGTTTTGTTGTGGATTACCATTGTTTGGAACCATTTATCCCTTACCCTGCCATGTAGGTATAGGAAAAAATTAAGTAGCCACAAGGCTTTTACAGCTGTTACTGTATTTTGGGTAGTAAGGATTTAGGATAGCAAGCAAAACTGTGCTGAATTTTACTACTGGCTTTATTGCTTTTTGCTTTGAATTAACTGCTTTGCATTTCAGCTTACCCATCAGTATAATGAGAAGAATAACACCTTCCTTCCTGCCCAAAAGATATTTAATTAGTGCCTGTGATGTCATGGATTTAAAAACTAAAACCATTGTGATTAAAAGGAAGTAATGACATGCCAAAAGGTAACTGTAGTGATCTGTGTTTCCTCTGCAGCTTCACTGTGGTTGTAGAATTTTAATTAGCAGTTCCTAAAATTTGTCTTAGCATAGCCTGATGACATATCTCAATAGAGCAGGATGTGTGACTTGGAGAATTATGGAATCATTTATGTTGGAAAAGACCTTTAAGAGCATTAAGTCCAAATGTAATTAGCAAATCCAATAATGAATAAGTATTTTGCTGTTTTAAGAGAACACAGGGTTTATCCGGTAAGCTTTGCAAGTATTTGTGTCATCACAAGCAAACCTGTCCAATGCATTAGATGGGAATTTAATAAGAAACCTGTATAAATAAACTGAATGATACTCAGGGTAGGATATTTGCCTGATTAATCCTTCTTCCTGGCCTTTTCAAATGAATCTTTTTTATAAGTTAGTGATGGCAATTGTCACTCTTTTGATAGTTCTTAGTGTATTAGTCACATTTTTGGCCTATAAATGCCAAATGGGTTAATTCACATATTTTTCCAGATAAAGACCAAGATTTAGTGCTGCTTAAGCTGGAGGCAGAAATATTTAAATTCTCCAGCCTCTTTCTTAGTACCTAATTTGTGTTACAAAATCAGTGCACAACCTTGTCCCTTAAGGTCCAGCAGTCAGCCAGCTGAGGTAGCTCAGTGTATTCCAGTAGGGTGACATTACTATGGCTCACATGATGCTGCACACAGAGCCCCTCAGTGTGCAGCTGTAGCATACAGCAATTGCATGCAGTTGGACAATCCCACTGGTGACTGGGGATCACCAGAAAAGTAAAAATAGAGAGATTTAAAGCAGAGGTCTCTGGAGAAAGTGCCTGAAGAAGACAGCAGAAATCTCATCTGTGTGTTCGTACAAATAACTTAAGTGCTGTTTACTGAAAAATATCTTCAAATATATCTAGCTTTTCCTTCAGATTATTTGTAAACTATATGTTTTGAGCGGACAGTTTCACTGAGCATCTGAAATATAGCTGGGTTTAAGTGGACTGAATCAGTATTGGGAAGCAGTGAAATAAAGTTTTTCAGAAAGTTATATATTTTTTAATGTCCAGATGCTTTTTAAAATAATGTGTGACCATTTAGTTACCTAATAATTTTACTTTATAGAAAGAAAATTTTAAACTGCAAGAGAAAACTGACATCTTTTATAGCTTGAATCTTTTTCTGAATTTATTTCCTGTTTTCCAATTAATTTTTACAGATCATTTTATTAAGTAGTGAGATCAGTGATTATCATGTTGTATAAAATTATTTAAAGCTATATTTCCAAGTTAAGAGTATTTTTTTTCTGGAACTTTAAAAAAAAAAATGCCTCTCTGGATTCTCTCTTCCCCACACTCACTATTGTATGAAAATATTTTAAATATTATATTTTGATTTTAAATGGTGTAATTATATCCAGAAATTCAAGTCTCTGTTCTCAGATTGTTTACATAGTATTCTAACTTCCTGTAACCACTCTTTTCAGCCATATATTTTTGCAGTAAAGCATCACAGGGTTCTGTGAGCAGTTTTAATGTGAAGGAGAAATAACATGCAGCATACACATGACATACTCTACAAATTTCACTTCAGAAAGTTACAGTATGCTTAGACAGGATGAAATTTTCTAAAACAACAGCATTTCTAAATCTCAGAAATATATTACCTGAACTTTGACTCAGTTTTCAGAACTTTAGGGAAATGCAAATATGAAGTCTAAGGCATAGAGCAGAAAGTGTATTGGGCAGGGGTGAAGGAGATTACTCTGAAGGTGGTTGTAAGCAAGATTGCATCCTATAAAGTTAGCAACTGCTTCTGCTGGTGCAAACAGAGAAAGTTTGTGCCACAAGCCTAGTTTCCTGGAGGCATTTGACCTGTACATTCTTGAGGGTTTGCAGATGTGAATGAATCTGTCATTTAATTTTTCCTTTTTCTTTTTAATGTGTATGACCTGATCTGGTATTGTATACTGTACTGTGTAGTTTCATAAACAGACATGTTTCAACTGTTTGAAAGTCATAGTTGAAAGTTAGATTGCAATTATGAGTTGGCTGTCAAAATAATTAATTTTCTGGTTTAAGCAAAATATCAATAGAAATATTGAATCCACTCCTATGATACAGATTCATCTTGAATTTACAGGGTAATTTGCATTAGTGGTTGTACTGCATATGCAATAAATATAACTTGCTTGCTTTCTAATGATGATAATAATCCTCTTTGTATTAGTAGGATAATCAAATCTACCATTATTATTTTCCTATTATTATTGTGCTGTAAAGAAAAAAATAGTTTTACATTAACCAAGGAGTAAAATGCATGTATTTAACATCATTCTTGCAGGTTGTCCTCAATTCTGAAAATGCCTCTCAGAAGTTGCATCAAAGGAGAAAGCTAGACAGATGGCAGAATACAGAACCTGCCATTTAGGATTGAGTACAAAATAAAACCCAAGAAAGTCTTCATGGATGCTGCATAAATACAAAGGCACCATTAATTAAGGATGAAAAATAGTCAATGTGAAACTTGTTAGATGAATAAAAAGCTATGCTAAACAAGAGACTACAGTGCCAAGTGTACTACAAGGCATTTTTGTAATTAACATAATTTACAGCATGAGAAAATACTATTTTTATTGTAGATTATTTTAGAGTGCACAAAAGTTTGAAAAAATGCTTTTATTTTTCTATTTATAATAACAGTGTATCATTGTAAGAGATACTGTAAACGTGTTTTTGAAAACAATGTTATTTCAAAGGTTAATTATATTCATAAATACTTCACATGAAAAAAATTTGATCTGCTGTTAACTCTGAAGACTCAAAGGAAAATGTCCTTGTTGCATTCTCTTCTCACTAATACAGGAGCACTGTATTACCTGCATTCTAATGCTTTTTTATGTTCCTGATGCATGGCCCAGATACCCTTGTCTCTGTTACCATCATGATTTCTATATCAAGTGATGAGAATTTCTGTTCATGACTGGTGAAATTAAACATCATAACATTTATGTAAAGTCAATTTGAAGCTTTTTTTCAAAAGGAGTTTCTTCCCTCTTAATGAAAACCACTGGCCATGGCAAACCTACTAAGTTTGTCTGGAATTGAAATAATATGCCTGCGCTCTACAATTTCCTCCATTTTTTTTTTTTCGCCAGAAGAAGAAAAATGCTGTTTTTTTTCTTCTTCTTTCACCTTACTTTATTCTAAATAGCTATAAACCTTTGAATTTCTATTTATAGCTAATTACTTTCACAGTGTGCTCTAGCATGTGTAGTTAAAAAGGCCACTTGTACAATTATGCCATATTAAGAAAATATAAAGGTGCAATAATATTTTTATCTTATACAAAATTTAAAAAAAAAAAAAAAAAAAAAAACAAAAAAAACAAAACACTATTAAAACTGATACCAGCAAACAATGTCTGTAAGACTGTTGCTGGAGTTTTTTCCAGAACAATATGGAGTTCTTCTCAATTATATTTTCCCCTCTGATTACTTTGTATACAAGTGGTTTTACACAGTCTTCTAATGATGTCATGTTACTACTGGGGTAGAGTATTGTCCTGCCAGCATTTGAATTGACTCTATTGCAGTCATGTTAAAATTTGCTAATGGGACAAATTTTTTTGCTGAACACACTTTAGCAAGCAAGAGAGCCTCTTAGTCTTTAGATGTCATGAGTCCCAGAAATATATGCATGTAGTGATGTTGTGCCTTGTGTTCTGAAGAGAGATCAAAAACTTATTTCTGGGATCACCCCCCTCTTGGTACAGAAAGTGATCAGAGGGGTTTGAAGCAGCACTTTTATCCTCTTTGTATTCACTAGTAAATTTGGGACAGAACTTGCAGCAAGGTTTGTGCAAAATTGCTCTACTTGTGCAACTGTTAACCAGACAATATCTCTGGAAAAATTTGCAGTGGCAGAAAGCAAGCCCTTCCTGGGAAATCTATTGAAATTGTTCAGAAGTTATTCCCATTCACTGTTGCTAACCTCTGCTGTCTAGTGGTCAGATACATTTGGGACCATTTTGAAATAATTATAAACAATGAACTGATGCTGCAATATTGAGTAAACATAAGTATTTTCCATAGCTGTCATGGAAAAATATTTCTATTGGTAAAAATAAATGTAACATTAAAAAATAACAGCATGGTAGGAAAAAATTGCATCAGTAGAATGAAGATGCCTAGAATTCTTATTTTTAAGTCACACAGAGTGAATATTTTCTAAATTAGGTTGTGAAACTTGTTAAGAAGTAGGAGTACATTCCATATGACTGGTGCACAAGTTATTGTTTCCAGCTTGTTAAAAACATATTATTAAAAGAAAAAAATTTTGTGCCTCATGGAAAAGTAGCCCATTTAGTAATTTTATTAAAGGTAGGATTGTTTTAAATATTTCTACAAAAGAGTAGTAGTACTGTGAAAAGCCTTTTGACATGTATTTAACTACAGGAAACTTGAGAAAGCAGAAGAGTGTAGCTATTTTTTCACAAGGCTTTCCCTGCTGCAAGTTGTACTTACTATTTGCTATTGCTCCATAAAGATTGCCTAAAGAAAACTTGTCAAAATACGAGTATTGTACTATAAGCAACTGTAAATACTGATTCAGTTCCAGCCAAATTTAACTAGAAAGTATGAGACACATGCTCTAGTTGAATATTCTAATGCATAGATGGAGTGCATCACTTTATTATCATCATCACTAATACATGGGAACTCTGGATATAGGAGCAAATGCAGATGAACTTCAGGGAAGGAAAGTATTGGAGAGCTCACTGCAGACCCTTGACCATACAAGAAATTATGTCCAGTAATCCCAACCAGAAGCATATATAACTCCATCTTGAAATGAGTTGCATTTACTGTCCTCTGTTGTTTCTATATGAAGGAATGGTGTTTTGAATCAATCTTCAAAATTAGATGGCTAAGGACCTTAGATGCCTCCAATTTCCTTCCCCCCCCAGAAACAGCCATCTCAAAACCTCTTTAAAGCTGTGTTTTTCCCTTAAGATGCCATATTTTAAAATAGCATCTTGTCATTTAACAGGGTATTCTGAATATCATTTACAAATTTAGACTAAAAGTAACACTCTTCCTAGTAATCTTTCTTTTTTTTATAGCACAGTGTTAACATGGGCAGTGAAGAAGAGAACAGACTGCAGCTCTTTCTGGAACATCTTGAACAAATGCCATTGCTTATGTTCTAATCATTCACTTCACCAAAATAACTAATGATGGAGAAAAGGTTGTGAAGACTTTACTAGTAGTATCGTATGGCAATGTGTGGGTGTGATTTATCAAGTAGAATTTGTATCACATAGATGATACTTGGCAAACAGCAAATTAAGTTTGTTTTTCAGATCTCAGACTGATGTTACATGTGAGTAATTTAATAAAAAGATAACAAGAATTATATTTTTTGACTCAGTGAGCATGAAAAAATTGCATTCCTACCATGGACATCCGAATATTATGGATAGACAGAAGCTGATTTAGAAAAAAATAAAGAATTATCACAGTTTAAAGAAACATATGATCATGGAACATAGCCTATTCAATTGACTGAAATGAAGCAGATAGACAGGACATATGAAATATTTTTTATGGATTAAACATTTGTTTTCTAAAGTGATGCTGACAGATGGTGAATTCACCAGCTTAGATATTGCACGGTGGGTAAGGGTACATAACTTGCTACACTTTCCTGAGGAATCATCATCCAAATGGATTTTCCCCTTCATCTGTGAAAATGTGCCTACCTTCTTCACAATACTTTTGCAACAGCATTGTGTCATGGTTTAGCATAGCTTGGTTTTTAGTTGGGGAGGAAGTCCACAAGCGGCAGAAGTGGTTCCCTGTGGGGACCTTGACAGCGTCCAAACCAATCACCTGGCTAATTTTGAATATTGACACCTTGTTAAACCACTTAAGAAAGCCGAACACACCCCTGCGAGATCATGTGTAGAAATGAACAAAACCCAGGAAAACTCTTGCTTCCAGCCTTTGAACAGGTAACTGGACTCTGGCCAGGCCAGGTCAGTCTATGGCATGGCATGTCTGAAATTCAGCCACCACTGGGTTTTGCCTTACCACCAGGCAGGGAGAGGGGAAGCCATCAGCCCATGGCATGCTGCTGCCGAGCCCTAGCCTGGCTCCTGAGATCCTGCCACAGCCCTCCATCCATTTTGGGTGCTGAAATGTCCTCTGCAGTAAACAGCTCCAGCTGGTGCCTGGCAGGGATCGCATATCAACAGTGAGAGTCAGAGGAGAGGAAAAGGTGAGGACACGTGAGGGTAACAACATAGAGACACCAAAGTCAGTGAAGAAGGAAGAGCCGAAGTCCAGAGAGAAGGTAAAGAGAGGATGCTTCAAATGTAGGAGCTGAAATGCTTTTGTATGGTGGACTATGATACTCTAGAATATACCTGTAATTCGTGAAAAGCATGTGGGGGTAGAGCACTCAAACTGTAGACATGAGCAAAGGCACTCATGATGAATCAAGCAGAAGTTGAAGTAGATGTGATCCAATTGAGGATCAATTTTTTTTTTTTTATCTTAAGAATCTAAAGTATTTAATTGTAAATGGTCTGAGATTTAAATACTTATTCCATCTTAGTGAGGGACAAATAATTTATTCAGTATTGTTATGGTTTAAAATTGTATAAACCAATGTTTTACCCTGAAAATAGATCAAATCTTTTTTTCTATGTTTACAAGAAAATATTCATAGAAATATAATATGTGAGAAATAAGTAATTTTAATTAAACAAATTAAATGAAGATATTCTGCAAATAAAATTTTTAAAACCTCTGTGTTTTAAATATGATATAGATATTAAAAATTATTTTCCCATGATTGCACCAGCTAATTTGCACAGGAAGAGAGGTATTTAGCATTTCAGGCTTTTCCAAGGTGTTAATGATCTGCTATGCTGATCTCTGTGAATGCCTGGGTGTGTGTGAAAGGGGGTGCATGTGAAGGACAGTGTGTGTTTCTTTAACTATTGAATTATTTTAAATTTATTGTATTCAAAACTTGAGGATAGTAAATTACTGCTTTTTATTATTGTTTTCCACTGAAAGTTCATTACACCAAGGACTTCAGTTACTACTAAAACTTAAATACAAGCTGATCAGCTCAATATCCCCAAATCCATATGTCTTTGGGAAATTTGCAAAATCAGTCCTAGAGTGAATGGAATCACTCCTGTTCAGGTCAATAGGCATCCCTTTTCCTCATGAGTTATTTTGGACTAATTTGGAGGGCTGATATATATCATTAAGCAATTATAAACACCATGTATTTTTGCTTCCAGAAATCCAAGACCCACTGAAGTGAGAGTGAGGTTTATCCAATAAAGGGAGAAGTCTGCATCATAGCTAGTTGTTGTCAGCTTTTGTTTATAGTTAATGAAACAAAACAGACAGTTGCAATGTGTGATTCTTCTGAATTAAGATATCTACTTAAGATGAGATAAATCACAGCTTAAAAATTTCTGCTACTCTGTATTGATTATAAATAAATCCTTGTGTTAATACATCAAAGAGACTAGCAGACTTCCTGTGTCTGAAGTTAGATGAGAAATCGAAGGCTTTTCACTAATTACTATCCTTTGGAATAAGCTATTTGCTTTCTCTGAGCAGAAATTCCTTTTGATTCTTTATAATCCCTGTTTCTCTATTGTTTTTATCCTAGTTTAGATTTAAAAAACCCAAACAAACAACAAAAAAAGCATCTTGCTCACCTATTCTAGATCCAAAGTCAGTTTAGATTAAGGAAGTCTGAATTTTAAAAATTCCATCTTTCCTTTTCCCTTTTTTGTCTACCAAATGTCCAATTTTGCCTTCTTTACTATAGCTTCTTAAATTATCTGCTCTTTGAAAGAAATTGTATATTCATATTTTCATTTCACTGTTATTACTTAATACTTCATATCATATATGAATTGCTAGGGATCACGCAGATTGTTTACTGAAATACCTTAAAAATAATCAATCAAATATTTAATCTGTTTTACCTTTTAAAATGAAGTTATATTTTAATAGTAATTCTATGAATTTATTCAGATCTAAATATATGCAATACACCACAAATGTATAAATGCAATTATTTTGTCAACTAACATATCATACATTTTTTGAATTGAGACCAACGTTAGTTTCAAATTAAATAAATCATAAAAGTAATTTGCCTAATGTTCTATAAATTCCTTAATAACACTCCTTAATTCGATATTTTAAAATGATGTTTTAAAGCTGTGACTGTTCACCCTGGAAAAGAGAGGGCTGGGGGGAAAAAGATCAATGTATATAAATATCTGAAGAGGGAGTGTAAACAGGATGGAGCTGGGATCTCTTTGGTGGTGCCCAGTGACAGGACAAGAGGCAGAAACTGAAACACAGGAGGCTCCCTCTGAACATCAAGAAGCCCTTCTATACAGCCAAATTTTCATCTTCTTGATTTCTATTCATATTCTGCAATAGTTCGATGAAAAGAGCATTTATTAATATCAGTGGGAGCCCTGTATACAGGGCGGCTGGAGAATATACCATTAAGAACTGCAGTGCAGATTGGAGGAAAGAATTTTATCCTTTGTTAAGGTTTACACCGCAGCATTTCTCTTCATTTAAAAGAAACTTTCAAGTGAAATTATTTTGCTGTTGACCTGATTTCCGTCATTGTCTAATTTTTAGCCCTTTCTCTCAACAGTTTCATTTTTCTTCCACTCTTCTAATGATCAACTTTTTTATGTTCTCTATCAAATTCAAAACAGCAGACCAATAAGGGGGGTGGTCAATCATTTGATCACACTTGAAAAAACAATGACTTAAAACTCTACTATTTCACTGATTCTCATAAATCTCATGTAAAAATTTGGTTTTTTTACATATATTACTGCACTTGCTTGTCATATTTTTGGATTATGGTATTGCCTTAAATAGATATTATTATTATTATTATTATTATTATTATTATTATTATTATTATTATTATTATTATTATTATTATTATTTTAAAAGTTCATGCTATCTATTCTGATGAAAAGTTTAAAAACATTTTGGAGTAGAAAAATGTGAAGATAATGTGCATAATAGACTGTTCGAATTAGAAAAACAACCTCTGCAGCATCCTGGTCCATTTAAAGCCAAGCTCATATTGTTAAGTGAGGAAAAGAAAAAAAATTCTTATTCCTTTGTCATCTTAAGGATTTAATATAATTGTAATTTGTAAATGAGAAGTAAATTTGGCACTACAAAGTATCAGCAGCAGAGAGAGAATGAGAAATGAATCTATAGGAAAAAGATAAAAGGTTTAAATAAGGGACTCAGGTAAAAACTCCAATGTACTCAATTACATTACATTCATAGCTGTTGAGAAGAGTGCAAAACAAATTAAGATACTTAAGGAAATTTAAGTATTTAAAAGAATAGGGGTATATATTTTATCATTCTAATGTAAGAAACTCAAAATAGAGAATTAAAAGAAGCCTTGATACTGGTGAGAGCTCTTTGGAAAGTATTTAGAATCTCAGTAAACAGTGTTATAATAATAATTTGAGACCCAAAACTGGGGGAAAGGCTATTGAGAACCTGTTTTAAAGTTTGAGAAAATATATTTTTTTTCTAAGATACAAAATTATATCAACTCTTCATCATACAACCAGAAGAAAAAGAAAATTAAACAGACAGAGATCTGGCAGCAAAACCATACCTAAACAGTCACAAACAATATCTCTAAGAAAAAAATTTGTTTTGCAAGAACCCAAAAAGAAGGAGTGGAATTATCAAAGAAGAAATAAAATATAAACATATCTTTTATAGTGAAGATGATCTTTCATGGGTAAATGCTGAAGCTGTAGCTTAATCTAATGAGATTCTTTTAGACATAAATGGAATTCTTAGTATTCATTAAATGGATCCCAGCAAAATTAATAAGGAAATGTCAAAAACTATGCTAAAGTTTTAGAAGAAAGAAAGAACTATTTGAGTATTAGTAGAGTTCAAATGATATAGTGAGGAAAGTATTTTGTCTGAAAATACTAAAAAATTGTAGAATGAATGTGCCAAAACACAGTTAAGAAGTTTATGCTTCCCAGACAACTTCTCAGTAGAAATTAGTAAAGAAATGATTGATCATTGTGAAATGTTCAGAATATATAATTTTATGGCAGTACCTAAAATATATGTATATTTCTTACAAATATTTGTTGGAGTTGCTGAAAAGAACATTTTATATTCAAATGGAGCTTCTGAGGAGGATAAACCATTGCCTTTTCTCAGTATTTTTTGTCTGTTTGTATATTTGAAAGAAGAAGCAAAATTTAAGCACTTTGAATATAAAATCTTTTCAAAAAAGGACTTGGTTTTGATTTTACTGTTGATTAGTCTATTAAATACAACTTTTCTTAATTACAGAAAAAAAAAGTTCTATTTCAAGTATCAAACCAGGTGAAGAATTCTGATTAGGTAAAATCTCTTCAGAAGCTTATATTGTCTGACATAATTAAACTGCTTAATATGAAATATATTATACTTTTAATCCAAAAATAAAATTGTAAACCAAAGACTTGAAAAAAAACTTTAAAAAATTATTCCCTTCAACCTGGAAGACTATTGTATGATTAAAGTTTGGACAGTTGTGTATGGATGGTTCTGGATAGACCAGTTATAGATAGTTCTAGATATAGTGTTTTTTAAGTCCTCTAAACCAAATTGACATATATCAGCTTGATTCTAGTAGCCAAATAAACAATATTAGCATGAGTAGGTCAATATATTTGAGGTCACAGGCTTTAGCTGCTGCAGATCATCAGATGTTCATCCTGCTGGCACAACAAAGCAGCCAAACATAGGAAGCCATGTCCAGAATACAATATTTTAACAGATTTAAGCCTAAGATAACATTCCTTGCCTCTTATTAGAGCCTGTCAGCCTGAATACAATGACAGTGTCATTATTTTTAGTACATTCATAGCACTACTTCTAGCAATTGCTGAAGACATTTTTTGTCAAATACAGTTTATGTCACTCATTCTTGCTTATAGGCAACATTAATGAGCAGCAGTCTGATGCAAAGCATCTAGACATGGTAATATGCATTCATGTAGGTTTTTTTCATGTCACAAACAACACTCATACTAAGTCTTCAGAAGAATCACACTGAATAATATAATATCAATCCAAAGTAAACTGAGCCAATTAAATCACAGAAAAGTCTGAGGTTATGGAGCAAATCAATGGCAGATCTTAGAAACTTCGAATTTGAATAAATCATCCCTCAGCAACAGTGGAGGTGGTTCTAATAGAATGATTTTTATGAAATTTCTTCATTGTGAGAATTGTGAGACACTGTAACAGGTTGCCCAGAAAAACTGTGGATGCCCCATTTCTAGGAGTGCTCCAGATCATACTGGATGGGGCACTGAGCAACCTGGTCTAGTGGGAAGTTTTCCAGACATGGCAGAAGAGTTGGAATTAGGTGACCTTTAAAGTGTCTTTTCCAACCCAAACCTTTCTATGATTCTATGGATCATTTTGCAAGAGAGGATGATGTTTTACAAATATTGAAATAAAAGAAAGGTCTTCTAGGTAGAATTACTTCATTTTAAAGGTCAAACACAAGGACAGCAGGCAATCTCTCAGCAGAAAAGAAAGGTTATTGAATACTAATGTTGTGAATACAAAGTACTTGCTCTGTTATAATGGCAACTATATCAGAGCAGTAGATGAGGCATGGAAAAGAATGCTATAGAGTCTGAACAAAGGAATATTTAGTAGTTTCCAACAACAAAGAAAAACATATGCTTTTCCAAGGTGACCCCAGGATCCATGGCAACATGGGCAGTTCAGTCTCTATGTGATGTGTTTCTATATGGATAGACAATGACATGAGCATATCTGCCACATTCAGACTCTTGCAAGGACAGATTTCAGAGTTGCAGCACAGATAGAGACAATATCTCAACACACAGAGGTAGATCTGATGTGTATGTTGGTGTTGGTTTGGTCTTCTGCACACTCTATGCATTCAAAGACCCATTCAAAGACCTTGGGTCTGATTGTTGACACAGACTGCAAAGCAAAAGAATCTCTTCTCTCAGTTTGGCATGCACTCTTCCCTCAAACATGCAGAAATATTCTTGTGTATTTACAAATTGTTCACTTCCTCATGGTTTTCCTGCTAACAAAGATTCTGGCAACTAATTTTAATGAAGGCAACACATCCATTCTAAACCTATTATTTTCAGTAAGTAGTAAAAATAGCATCATACAATCAAGAACTAGTTTGGGTTGTAAGGGACCTTTAAAAATCATCTAGTCCTATGTTCTTGCAGGGCAATCTTCAAATAGACCAGGTTGCTCAAAAGCCCTGTCCATCCTGAATGATTCCAGGGAAGGGACATCTACCACCTCTCTGGGAAAACTGTTCCAGTGTTTTACCCCTCTCATTTTTTTTTTTTTTCTTATATCTAATCTGAATCTATTTTCTTTTAGTTTAAACCGTTATCCCTTGGCTACAGAAGTCTGTCCCTGTGTTTCTTACAGGCACCATTTAAATATTGAAAGGCTGCAATGAGATCTCCCTGAAACCTCTTCTCCAGGCTGAACAACCCCAGCTGTCTCAGCCTCTTCACATAGGAGAGCTGTTCCCATCCTCTGATCATTCATGTGGTCCTCCTCTAGACATACTCCAAGAGTTCCAAAAGGCTTTTCCTGTACTGAGGACTCAGGGGCTGGATATGATACTCAAGGTAGACTCTCATAGGAGCAGAGTAGAGACCTGCTTACTTCCTTTGAACTGCAGGTCTCACCCTTTTTTTGTGCATCCCAGGCATGACAACAGTGTTACAGTGTTGTTATGCCTTTGTTATAAAAACAGAAAAATATTTTGACTTAGTTATTGATAGGGTTCATGTTACTATCTCTATTTTCTTTAAAAATTTATTTTATATAATTAGTTAAAAATGAGTCACTGAGTTTGTATTTGAAATTCTTATTCAACTGCATAGAATTGTTATTAGATTTTTTTTTCACTAAAGAAGAGCAGAAATCCGAATGCAGAGGATGAATTCACCCATCACAACGGTACAAGACAGAAAATAAATCCCCAATAGATGCTTCAGGACTCAGTTGTTCAAGCATAATTAATTAAAGTTGAATTGCATAAACTGTCCAAAATCACAAATAGCTGAGAAATTATTTTTCAAGACATATTATATTATCCATTAAATTATGTGTCTTATATTTAAATGGTAAATACTTTTAAAGTTATTGCTTAAGTAAGCCAGAAGGCAGATTTTCAAGTGATTGACAGACAAATACCTGTACATCTGGAAACAATATATATTCAATTGTTAATTATTTTGCATTTGCTACAGGTGCAAATTTGTTTATTATTTTCTTTATTTTACTTTTTGATTATGTTTAGATCACATATATATGTATATATATATACATACAATTTTATTTAATTAAATGTTCTCCTTTATATAGCTTTTTTGCTACACCAAGTAAACTCAATTCTTCCTCAGCTCAGCCACAACCCAAATATATTTTAACCTGGATATAAGAAAAATAAGTAGTTGATTCTGAATATGTCAAAAAGGAAAGAGATTTTTCCCTGTTTGGATCACTTCTAAAATGTATTCATTCATTATGCATACTATAAATATAAAAGTGGAACCCAGCAGTAGTAGGGACAGAATTAAATTGCAGGGTGCCATGTGTGGTTCTGTTTATAGCTGCTTTCATATTGATTACATATAATTTTTATAGTAGACCTCTTTTAACTGTATGGGTGAAGATGGCAATTAGGTGTCTGCTGTTTTTCTTTATGTTGCTGTGAGATATCCAGGGTATTTAGGTTTTCATGGAGTTCTTTCCATATCTTACCCTTTTATCCTTCAGATTAAATCCTACAGATTTCTGATTCATTCCACAGCAGTTGAAAAGTGCATGTGAACTTTTGTGGGCTTTCCCCTAGTAGTTTACAAAATATCTAAAAATGTGCTCATATGAATGCAAATTAAAAAAAAAATAAATAAAAAAATTGAATCGTTTCTAAAGGATTTTTTTGCCCCTAAATCATGCAGATTCAGCAGTATAATATCACAGTTCTTAGATAAACTAATTAGTAAACTTAATACCTTACTCATGAGGAGGACAGAGCCAGAGGAGAATCACGTCTTCTTGAACGTGCTTTATTTGAAGTTGGGCATGAAAGCTTTAAAGAGCCTCTATTGCTTGTCTCCTCATTGAAATTAATCAGTACAAGTATTTGTCATTGTCACTCATGTTCATCAAGTCCAATCTTATTGTCAGCTGAGGTGTCAGCTCCATCTTAGAGATCTTCATGATCTTGTGTGTCAAATCCACTCGTATAACCTACACTGCTTGTTTGAAGCAATGTAACTTATAAAATAAACCTATGAAAAGATAACATCCAGAGGGAGATAGCTAAGAGATTTTTTTTTTAAGAGATTCAGATAATTGTAGCATTTCCAGTTCAGCTGGAAGATCTTGTGTGTATGTCTGTGTGGGTGAAAATATGGAAATATTTGATGAAAATTGTTTATTTTTGCAGTATCTATACTACAAAAATAAAAATTCAAAGCAGAATTGAGTTCTTATTCCATAGGTATATAGATGGGAAGAAAAATTAGGTCTGTGAAGTCCACTAGTAGAATTTTTTATCTGTCTAATTTATATAGGAAGCACACAAATATTGAATCATATGTGTTATAGAGAATTTTAGAGAATGTGAAAGCATTTTTTGTTTCATAATAGCACAGATCTCTTGTAAACATCTGCAGCTTTTATTAAGAAGATTATTTTGAATAAGTTAAGGCATATTTTTTTTCAATGCCTCAGTCAAGACTGTGAATCTAAGCGTGCATATGTATTGCTCATAGCTCAGTCCCTCTGTGTGTTTTAATCATTTGTCTCAGCAAATAGAACAGACACTGTTGGGGGTATTCTGACCCCTAAAGCACTCTTTTTCCATAGCTTTATGTATTTTATGCATAGATTTTCTGTAGATACATGTTTGGTCGATTTTGGGTTTTTTTCACATTGCTGGCAGTGAATTTTTAATCTACTGGAAATATTGTGCTTTAAAGCCCAACTTCTGTTTCTTCTTATATATTTTTATGTTGTGTCATTGACATCAAGACTGGATACCTAACATGCGTATTTTCTCCAAGGAAAAGGTGAAAGTCCTGAATGCTTTTTTTCCCTCAATTTTTACTCATGAGATCAGTCTTTGGGAATCACAGAAACGAAGGGGAAGTGCTGTAGAAAAGAAGGAATACTCTTGCTGGAAGATGATTTTCCCTGATACCCAATCTAAATCTCACCTGGCACAATTTGAGGCTATTTCTCCCCTGAGTCTCTTTTTTTTTTTTTCCGAGCTAAACAGCAGCAGCTCCCTCAGCTGCTCTTAAGGCTTGTGCTCCACACCCTTCCTCACCTTTGTTACCCTTCTCTGCACCTCAATATTCATCTTTTGGTGAGGGGCCCAGAACTGACCACAGCACTGAGGTGAATCATGGACACCTCAAATGTGCTCTGCTAAGTCCTGCTGGCCACACTGCTGCTGGTACAAGCCAGGATTGCATTGGCCTTCTTGGCCACCTGGGCAGTGTTGGCTCATGTTCAGCAGCTCTCCACCAGCCCCCTCAGGTACTTTTCTTGAGGGCAGCTCTCCAGCCACTCTTTCTCACGTGCTGCAGAGGGTTGTTGTGACTGAATTGCAGGACCCAGTGCCTTGCCTCGCTGAATGTCATGCCATTGGCCCTGGCCAACAGATCCAGCCTGTCTAGATCCCTCTGTAGCTCTTCCTACTCCCCAGCAAATCAACATTCCTGCCCAATTCTGTGTCATCTGCGAATTGACAGAGAGTGCACCTGATCCTCTCTTCCATGTCATTGATAAGTTTTTTAAACAGGACTGGCTGCAGTAATGTCAGCTTTTCTCATTAAAATGGAAGTCAAGCAAGGAAGATTCCCTGAATATGAAATCAAGGTCCAACATCCAGTGATCTAAATGAAAGGTGTACCTATAGTTTTGTAAGAAGTTCCTCTGTAAAAAACTGCTATTTTTTTTTATTCTGTGCCTTTGCATACTGTGTTTCACAGACTCTGATGTAAAGTACTGAGAAGCTGTTTCTGTAAGGGGTAAGAAGCTGGAAGAAGACAAGAAAAGCAGTGGACTACTTTCAGCACTGCAGAACATTAATTCATCCTGGTTAGTCACACCTAAACAAGACAACAAATAGACAGAAAATGTATATGCAAAGATACATAGGAACTTGTCAAATAAAAGCATTACCAAAGCACTGTGAACCATAACAGATGTGCTAATATCTTGTGTGTATTTGTTTCCTAGCATGTTTGTGCTAATGATGCACCTATTCTGAGCTGTGTATTATTTTGTGTTTTACAACACTTCAATAGAAACTTTTGCATGGCTCATGATGAGAAATGGGCAGTAAACAAGTACAGCCAACAGGTTAACAGACAGAGAGCAGAAAACAGGAACTAGTTCTTTATTATGAACAGTAGGAGTTTTAAAAAATATCTAAATAAATATAAAAACTCAAAAGAGGAATGGAAAAGGCCTAAGCCAGTAACAAGACATGTATGCCAACACACAACAAGAGATTACATGAATTAACAAATAGTGAACTTGCCAGAGACAAAACTAATTGTAGACTAATTACAATGCTCAAAAAGTCTGCATATAAATTTCACATATGATTTCTATGGGAATAAATTTAGGGCCAGGTTCTAAGACCATATTTAAAAGGTCAGAGGCAGCATAAATAGCTATCATCTCTTCCTCTGACTTCATCCTTACATTCTTGTTTTATTAGTTCGCTCTTGGCTCTTCTACCCTTGAGGTGAACCATGATATAAGGCAAAATAAATGTTTTTGTCTTTGTATCTCCTACTATTGCTTCTTTCCCTGAAGGTAAAAGCAACATAAATTAACTTTTTAAAGAGACATTGAGAAAGTAAAGACTTCAAAAAAGCCACTCACCATTTTTGCTGATATGGAATGTAAGGAACATGAACAAAAGCTCTAAAATAAGTGTAACTGCTGTTGGCAACTCAGCTAAATCTGAGTAAGGGCTTAAAACTGTCCTCTAACTATCCTTAGCAGGTGGATCAAAGAATGTGTAGGCTTTAGTGAAAATCTGCCTACTAGTTCTGAAAATACCTACTTTAGGATTCCTTTTTGCAGAATCTTATTCCATCTCATTAAAATCGTTTTTTTTATAGAATTATGGTTAGCAGTCCTTGTACTGTAGACCGTCTTTTTTACATTAAGTCTACTGTCAGTTTTGTTGATGGTCTGACTTCTATTCTTCTATGACTTTTGGAATTCTTTACCCAGTCATGCAGCATTTAGGTTTCCAGATCTGATGCACAAATATCTTGAAAGGGAAGGACATGAAATGAGTTCCCATTCCACCAAATTACTGCTGTAGTGCAAGGGCACTCTCAATTTCTCCTCATATTTTTGGAAAAAGAGATCATGCTCAATTGACTGTAAAAAGCAATAAATGAAGAATTAATTTTTTTCCCAAAGGACGTACATTAGGTTAATTTGCTGCATTAAAAATTGCTTAGTGAAATGCAAACTAATACAAACACCTGATGCTGAGAATGATGCAGTGGATCCTCTTCCACTTTTAGGCCAAAAACAATTTTCAAGAAAAAAATCCTTTATATGGCTTACCCACATCTGTTAAAACAGATGTTGAAATCGAAATTCTCCTGAATTCTCAGATTCTGCCCTTTCATGAAGAAGTTTCTCTGATTATTTTTTGGACAATAATAAATATGTCTTTAGCACCTAGAGCACCCTTAATTACAGGGCTGTTCCTCAATCTTGGAAAATTTTCATGGCCTGAACTTGATCTCATCAGTGGGGTCTGGCTGGTCAAAAGAAATTGGTTAGAGGTTTTTTTGGCAAAAATCAGAACACAAGGGGGATGTGTATTCAGATTGCGTTCTGTCCAATAGTACTGATTCAGATATGATTTCAGTATGAAAAACTGAAAAGACTTTGGGAATTCTGTGTTTTGGAAAATATGTGCTGAACTCTTTTTGTCTGCTCGAGGATGGTGATTCTGATTAGCCATCACATTGGCCTTGCTGGGGCAGCAGTGAATGTTTCTTTGACTATCACTCCAATATTTTCAGAATTATGTCCTTTATGCTGAGTTGAAGTTTTCTTTGTTATGCTTAATGCCATTCTGACATCATGCAATATCTCTGGATAGCAGGGCTTTTAATATACATGACTCTTTTAAGCTGGTGTTGAAGTGGTGAAAATCTACATAATTTTTAATCTAAATGTTACTAAGTGTTTCTTAGACAATGTAGGGACTGTCTTTGCTTGATGAATGAGGTAAACAATGGATGGTAAATCACAGAATCATAGAATTGCTTATGTTTGAAAACACCTGTAAGATCATTGACCTGACACTGTCAAGTCCAGCACTAAATGATGCAACTGGCCTCATCTAATAGATCCAGCCTGTCCATATCCCTCTGTGGAGCCTTCCTTTCCTGAAGTAGATTGACACACTTGCCCGGATTTGTGTCATCTGCAAAATAACCAGAGTGTGCATTGTGTTCCCTGCCCAGATCATTGATAAAGTTATTAAACAGGTTTGGTACTAAGCCCTGGGGAACACTACTTGTGACCAGCTGGATGTATCTGCATTCTCCATCACTCTCTCAACCCAGCTGTCGATCCAGTTTTTTACCCAGCAATGAGCATACCTGACCAAGGTATCAGCAGCCAGTTTTTTCAGGAGAATGTAATGAGAAATAGTGTTAAGATCTTTACTAATGTCCAGGTAAAAATCTACAAATCCAGGTGATTTGTGACAGTAAAAAACACAGGGGATAATAAAGAATAATTTTTTACATATTAAATACATACATAAATCTACATAGTTTCTTCATTACCAGGAGAATTCCAGATAGTGCAAAAAAACCAGAAAACTATGGCTTCTGAAAATTCATGGACTCTTAGTTATCTGATTAAGCTTTTCAGCTGGCACAAAATTAACTCGGTGTTTCCAGAACCCCCAATGCAACCATTTTTTTTTTTTTTTTTTTTTTTTTTTTTTTGAGATGGCAGTAGAAAAAATGAAATCTTGAGTGCTGGTGGTCTCAGAACCCCAGAGATATCTGTTTTGAAAGTGAAACTAGGATTTTCATTAGAACTGTATTTATAGCGTAATTAGATTCTTGGCTCCTTACCATGAATGACTAGATTATCACACCTTTGCCTGTTTAGACTTCTGGCCCTGGACTTAACTGCCTGAACCAGCTTGTGCTGTGGTTTCCCCAATGTGACAAACCATGAAATCTCTGTGAAATTGAACCTGCTTGTAGCAATATCCTGTGTGTAACAGAAAATATTTTAGTTAACACAAGGAACCTGAAAGTGCTGCCCCTTACGGCTGTAGAGAGAAAGAAAATAATTCTTCCAATCTCTATTATGTTGTTTGAATAAAATTAGCAATGTTTATTCATTTTCTATTGGAATGGAAAAGGATGTGTATAAAAAGATAATTCACATGTTAGTTTTATCAAGAATAATACTGATTTTCTGAAGAAACCCAAACAAGTCTTCACAAAAGGTTTTAAAGATTTTCCTTGTTACTTTTAATAATCGTTGTTATAACAAAAGTTGTTTTTCCAGACACAATTTATAAAACACAATTTCATATAATTTAGTAAAATGTCCACAATAATGACAATCTAGTGTCAGGAAAATGTGATATCTCTGCACCAGGAGCACCTACAGAGAATTTAGTTTAGCATATAATCTCCTTATGCCTCAGGTAACATCCGTTTTACCTTGCAACTACCATTTAAAGAAAATTATGTTATGTTCCGGGAAGGCTTAATATTCCAGTCAGAAAATTGTTCTAAACCTCAGAATAGATTTGTGAAACCTTCAAATGCTCTACAGCATTAGATGGACTGTGATGACAGCCTCGGATTTGGGACCATGTGCCCTTCTGTCCCATAGATGTCAGTTTTTCATGAGGCTGCAAAAAACAAAGCAAATCCTGCCTTTAATCTTGCATAAGAGGTTTCCTGTCAAATGAGCTCCCTTTATCAATACACCCCGAGGTAGAATTCTCTGTTAAAAAAAGGGATAGATCTGTAGGATGCCACACTAAAAGTAGGTTAAGAAGCACATACACAAGCTAGAAAGAATTTCAGAAAGACAGTATAATGGTTGCCACACCTGACTTTTTTTCGTACATTCTCAGTGAATGAAACAGACCACCACAGAACTCAGCTGCCGGTTTGACACAAGCAGTTCACTATAAGTTGTTCAAAGGACTTTTTCTATCTTCTCTTGCAAAAGTAACTTCAAAGCTATTCTTCTGCTTCTACTGGTTTAGCATCTTCTCAAAGTTACTTTTCAACCACTCTGTTACTGGATGCAAGGAGCACTTTATTGAATTGAATATATGGGGTATTTTTTTCTTTTGCATTAAAAACCTTTCTTTCAAAAACCCGACAAAACCATTTAAGGGCAAGATTTCAGAAGATCAGGCTTGCCTGCTTGTCTTTTGGAGAGATATTTAAGTTTTGCAAAGCAAAGGCAAAGTATGGAGTAAGTTCTGCTGTTATTGTAATTCATATTTTACAACTTCTGCTTGTCAGTCTTGAAATTTTGCTGTCTGTTACCACTCTTATGCCTTTCTTCCTAACTATTTTATGCAATTTCCATGTCTATATCTATTATGTTTTTTTGATGTTTAGACTTTTCATTTCCTCTTTCTCTCTTTACTCAATATCATCTTCAGACTTCCCTTTTTCAATGTTACTGTGGTTTTTTGTAAAAAAATGACAATAATTTGAGTTACTTCAGTTGTTTCACACATAGCCACACTGCTGCATGGCAATTTTTGACCTGGACTTTGACTTTTGCCACACTCCAGAACAAAAGTAAATCAATTCTTTCTTCTGTTATCTCAATATAGGATATATATTTTATGTATTTTTAAAGTCAGAAGTTAATTTGTTGATCTTTGTATAGGTATGTTGCCCCTGCTAAGGATTTCTATTTTTTTTCCACAGTCTAATGTGGTCATTAGAAGACCAAGCATGTGTATATTGAACTGGGTGAATTTCTAGACTTTTTACTCTTGTCGTAGTCTGACAAATTTTTACACATCTTAATCTATAAACAATCTTACTTGCATTTTGTCTGCCAGTCTGACTCTAATGGAGACCACCTGAGCAATATTTTGCTAATATACTTAAATTATTATTTTACAGATAACATATTATTACTTTTTATTAAAAAAAGTGATACATATTTTGCAGGAATATTTATTTTTGTATTAAATAATATTTTTTCACACTAAAATAGCAGATGTTATAGCAGGTTCATAACTATCCAGACATATTTCTGTTTTTTATCAATTCTCTTTTGTAAGTGGAAATGAGCTGATATGGATTTCTCTTATAATTTTTATGTTTGGTTGGTTTGTTGGTTGGTTGGTTAGTGTGCATTTGTTTGGGGCATTTTTTTGGTTGCAAGACATACCCATACATCTTAAAAAGAAATAATTTTGTTGATATCTAGCAAGTGTTTCATGGGCCCTAGAGATTTTTAGGAGCAGTCCTAGACTTAAGAGAAGAAAGATATGCTTGTGACTTCTGCTGTTCTTTCTACCTAATATCTGTCAGAGACACAGAAGAGTAGTGAGTAGAGTTTTGGGATTGGAAGACAAAAGAGTGAGATGAAATTAGAAGAATCACCTGGAAGAACCTACTCGCAATAGTATTGGCAAAGTAATCCAGCAGGATGTCAACCTGCTTTGCCACAAGAGCTCCTTTAACTCCCCTGAAAACAATTCTTGGATAAAGATGAAAACTGGGAATTATATATTCAGTTCTGCCTCTCCTAGGTGTCTAACCAATATTAATATTAATATTAATGAGACATGAATTGGAATGCATAAAGTAATTTAAAATTCTCCTGATTTCAGAAAGAGTTGTGACTGTTCATCACTTTCAACCAAGCCCTTTGCACCTTCACTGTTTAATATGTTAATTTTATTAAAATATCTTTATTGTATTAGTCTTTATTCAACATTGCACTAACTCGTTAATTTAAATAATTTTGTGATTATATAGCATATTTCCTCCCTCAAATATTAACTCATAAACTTTGATATTTTCTTGACATTTACAAATAGCAACTCTGAATTGCTAATCTCACTCTAATAAAATGTGCATTTGACCAGAATTTTGAACTACTTTTGGGATAAGATTTAAATTAGTTAAATTTCATAAAAAAGGAAATTTTCATCTGTTGCGTTAGCATCTACCTTCCACTTTAATTAATGATGAAACACACTGTTGCATATAAGTCTTAAAGATATTCCAATAGGCTTTTTTTTCCTAATTGCCTTGGTTTAAGACAAATGTTAAACTCCGAACTATGGTCACTCCAAAATGAGTTACCTCCCCTTTGTTTTAACCAATCCCTTTTCACAAACAATAAATTATGTCCAGTAATGTGCTCTTATGGAGAAGCAGGTCGACAGCCTACTGGGTTACTTTGGCAGTATTATTGCTAGTAGGTTCAGGCTGGGATCTTTTCCTGGGGAGACACATCTTGTGTGCCAGACCTAGTTCTGGACTCTCAAATACAACAAAGATATGAATATTCCTGTGAAGGGCCATGAAGTTGAATAGGGGTTGAAGCATCTGTTGGTACAAAGAGATGCTGAAGGTGCTGCAATTATTCAAATTGGAGAAGGGAAGGAAGACAGAAGGAAACTTACTAGTAGTTATAACTGATAAAGAAGATGGAGACGTACTCCTCTCAGTTTTCAGTAATCATAGAAGAGACAATGGGCAGAAATTGAAATATAAGAAATTCCTTCCGAACATAAGAAAAAATACATTTTATGTCTGAGAGTGCCCAACAGACTGCTCAGAAAGTCTGTGCAGTCTCCATCTGTGGAGGTATTCAAGACCCTACTGTATGCAGTCATGGGCATCCTGCTCTAGCTGGTGCAATTTTAGCAGGGCATTTGGACTAGGCAATCTCAAGAGACCCTGCCAATCCCAGCTTTTCTGTGACTGTATTTTTATATATTTTATTCAGAATACTATGAATTTCACACCACATAGTAGCAAGATTTCTAGTGTTAATATCCACAGCAGCAGATTTTGGGAACCAATTTCACCATGATTGTTGATTTGTGGGGTTTTTCTCCCGTTTACTTCATGAATAGTTCTTGTCCATCTTCCTTCAGCTAACAGTGGCTGTTCATTTTAAATTTCAGTGGAGAACACCTTCATGTTCATTTGATGCTTAACAGCCTCCACAATGAAATAGTTGTAAAAAAGTGCCCTCTCAAATAAATCTGTCTTATAGCACAAAGATTATTTTAACTGATATCCTTTAAGGGAAAAGAAGTGAATAGTAAACCCAGATAATATGTTTAATTCATTAAATTTTTGGAAACTAGCAAGTTTTCAAATATATAACATGTCAAAATGTCTTTTCTTATTGTTTTTCAAAGGATTTAGTGGGTTTGTATACTGTCAAATGTTAAAGAGATTCTGCAGGCAGCAAGCCCTGTCTCAAGTGGAATCTGTCAGCCACTGAATTGTAGTTATAAATAGCTTGCTATGCTTTTGTGTATTATAGATTGCCAAAGTTTTGAATTTGCTCAGTGACATAGAGAAGGAGCACAGAGTACAGATTAAAAGCCTGAAGGAAGAGACAGTTTTTGAGAGGAGGTGCACATAGTATATAGGAAACTGGTAAAGATACATTAAAAAAAAATGAACACAAAGTTTAAAGCTTACGCAAGAACAGCAAAATATTTGTAGTTTTCTTTCAGTGATGAAGCAACAACTTTACTACCAAATGAACATTTTTCAGTTATCATCCAGTGTTCTTAATTTACAAATTACTTCAAAGAATTATTTGGTAAAAATATTTGAGCAGTAGCCTTCCCACTGGCTATTTGTGCAGCTTCATGTTTTCCATAATGACATTCATTATTTATTTTATTAATACTATTTAATTAATTAATGTTTGCTGTTAAAAGGCATGCCATGATTTGTATTTTAACCATTTTTTCCCCCTTTTTTTTTTTTTTTTACATTTAAAAGATCTCATATTTCGAACATGGCTACTTCTTTGACTAATTTACTCATCCCCTTTGTAATGTCTAGTTTCACTATTATATAGGTGCAATATTCATTATTAGATATTAAAAGTCTGTTACTTTTGCTATTTATAAGATAGTAACCCCTTACCACTCATTCTATCTCTATTGCAACATAATACTTTTTGATTTTATGTGTGCTTACTTTCTCAATATATCCAGTACAGAGTGGGGATTTGGCTGGCTGGCTGGTTGTAACAGTTAGGACTTGAAGTGGTGCTGAAGTGCTGTACCCTGCTCCATGCCTGTTAGCAGACTGTACCATCTTGATGTAGCTGATAGTGTTACCTTGTGGAACAGACCAGCAATCTGCTAATGTTTTCCCTCTGTGGTTCATTACTAGACCTAGAAGTTTGAATCAACATCAAAATTTTGCTTTAAAGATTGAACACTTCAACATACTTTCCTTTTTTTTTTTTTTTTTTTTTTTTTTAACAGTAATTACTATCATAGTTTGAGCTCACAGAGACTGCATTCTTACATGGGACTCATTGGAAGTCAGTGGAAAGGTTCCATTGATTTTAGCTGAGGTATTGTGGAAGAAGTACAGTATCCTATTCAAAAACTAATTTTGATCTTATTCATCCATGAAAATCACAGCTGAATGAAGTTAGTAAATAAGTACTACTCAAACTGAATCTTTACACACGTGTGTATATGTATATATATATATATAAACAAACACACGCACACACACAAACACACACATAAATGTAAATATTTCTATTCCCTACTCATGATGTGTCTGAGATTTAAGAATCACTGTGATAATTGTCTGATTCACTTGGTTTTTTAAAAATATTTGAACTGAATTTTGTTAGGAGTACAGTTTGAAAGTTACTGTTATTACTAGGCAATTCATATACACAGATGTTAGTCTTTGAAATTTATATCCCAAATGAACTCTATACACAATCGATGCCTTATAAATAGCATTGAGCCCTGTGGTCTTTGTTTATTCTTAGTTACTAAGATTAAGATTACTATTATTGAGAGCAAAGAATATCAGAATGAAGCAAAAGCATTCTTTTCACCTGGATTCCCTCATTCAAGACTATGCTTGCATGCTGCTTATCCCTTGTAAAAGATGGTGAATCTCATCTACATCCACTCCTGATTATCTTGGTTTTCATTTTCCTTTCATCCTTCTCAAACATTTATCAGGATGTCTTGCTTATTTGCAGTCCCTTATACTAGTCTTATTTTTTTTTTTTTTTATTTGCAAACCCTTACGCCAATCTTATTATTTTATGTTCTCTGTCTCCGATATCTGCTACTTGTATCACTGTTTGAAAGTTTTACTAGGCCTTCCAGAGAAAACTGCACACTTCTTTGTCCCTTTGTTGGTCAAACCATTCACATTGTGAAGTAAAATGTGTGCATGCGTATACATATGTATTTTTCAGCAGTCTTAAAAAATATTTATTTATTTATTATCATTGGTTGTCTCAAATATTTTCGTTGGATGCCTCTCTCAAAAGATTGGTTGCTTAGCAAGGGTACCTTCTGCTATACTCAACACATTAAGAAAAAGTTTAAACTTTCTGGTCCATGTCCTTCTGGAAAGTTGAGTCTTTCATCAGAACACCGATTTTTAAGAGCAATTTATTCAAGAACTTCTTTAATGTTCAACTTGTGGTGATCAATTTTGGATTATTTGGCTACCTTATTATGTTTATTTTATTAAACAGAAAGAATTCCAAATCTGTGTCAAAGTGCAAATTCATCCATTTGCTGCATTTTCTTGTTTGCAAAGCTTTTTGGTTTGTATATTTATAATTATTTTTAGTCAGTGCTAAAAAAAATATTGTTATCATCAGGTAGCTACTAAGCACTTGTTCTCACTGTATTCACATTTTGGGCTCACTGATGCTTCATACACCTTATGCTACATTAGTTTATTTCCTAAGTATCTTGTAAAGACAGAAGTGAACTGAATAACCACTGCAGGGAAGGTAAAGCAGGGTGTGGCAAACATGTAGTCTAAATTGAAGCAGAAGAAGAAACAAGACATGAGTTTCTGTACTATGTGATGCTAAATATAACACACAGATAGGGCACTTTGAAAGGACATGGAGAAACACAAAGCCAGACGTTAGAATGTCACAGTATGACAGTGGTTACTTATACATTTGCAAATAAATTCAGTGCCTATAGACAGAAGCTGTAACTTGCCTTTATTTCAAAGTGTCACTGGCCAAATCTAGTTCTGAATCTCACAGTTACTGCAGAAGACCTAAGCACAGATATTTTTCACAGTTTCTAACAAAATGGATGAACTGGTTTTATGTTTTGTTTTGTTTTATTTTAATACCATTCCACTGTCAGTAAATAAAAACGCTATAATCTCAGAGAAATTCAGTACCCTTCATAATGCAAATAGAAATTAATCTGTATAGATTTATACGCAGACATGTAGCCAGACGTTGAACAAAGTAAGCATCTAAACTGATTCTGTTTGGTCTTCCATTTCTTTCTTATGTGAGTAGTGTTCCCACACCACTGTACAGCTCTGCTCCCTTAGCATGAGACATTTCAAGGCTGAATGTGACAAAATATATCCTTATTTTAAGTTTTACACTTCGAGTTCATTCTGCTGTTGTTAGGTAATCTGGAGAAGGCAAATGCCCACTGAGGTTGATGAGTGATTTCTGTAGTCTTCATAAAACTTGACATTCTCAGAAATTTAAATCATCTTATTTCTTATTTTTTATATATAAGTAATTGCAAATCAGGACCCTATATTTTTATTCACTGATACTCTACAAAATTCTACATAATGTAAGTTTCTCAATCGGATTTGCTGCCTCTTCATTTGTTTTTGTTACATTCTTTCCTAAACATCCATTGTTGACTATTGTCTGGCTTTTGTGCTAGATGATTCTTTGGTCTCTTCCCATACAGACATTCTATGTTCCTTAAATACTCTGAATTTTCTTGCACGGATTTATAATTTAGTAGTCTTAACATTCTACTATATGGGTATCAAACACTTACAGAACTTCTATATGTGTCAAGAAACTTAAAATATAAATTAATTTAAATCTTTAATAGCCAGAGATATTATTTTTTTCCTACAGAAACGGGTAGTTGGATAATTTTTTTCAACAAATCCTTTCTCTATTATTTTGTGCTAATTTACTCCATGAATTAAACCCTTTGTCAATTAGTGAGGTTGTGATAAGAAGGGAAAAACTGTAAATTCATGAATAAAGGAGAAGTTTTCTCCATCTTTACCTTATTAAGGTGTTTTTATCAACTCAATGTGGAATGCTTAATCCTTTCTCTTAAAAGTGCAGTGCAAGCATTGTGTAAATAGTTTTCTTTGAGGCTGCTGTCTAAAAGCATTTATTTGTGACTTTATTGTTAGTAGCCAAAATATATTGCTCCAATGTTATAACACAAAGTAAGCTTTAAGTTTATTACTTCAATACATTAATTAATTTATTAAATATTAATGATGAAGAAAAACATTCAAGGCATGTAATATACAGCTTCAGCATTGTTAATATGTTATTGCCCCATTTATCAGCAGCTATGCATAAGATGTACAAAGCAATGTAACTGGTTGATGAGATATGTTCATACCATATGTTGTTAATCTAGTTAATAGAATAACAAATACATAGATAGGTCTATTAGATGTGTGACTTAACTAAATACACGTTGAGATTTTTTATTTTACACAGACAGGATGATTACACTGTCTATTTGATCTCAGGTAAAGAATGGAGCATGAATAAAACTCTTTCTAGAGTTGAAACTATGCCAGTTTCTGTTTACTGTCCAAAATTTTGCACTAAGGGAAGATCTATACCAAAATAAATACATAACGGGGCTTTTTTAAAAAAGAAATGCATCATAAAGTTACATGAAAAGTAGCTAAATTTTAAAATAATTTACATCCCTTTACACAATTTTATTTAGCGCCTTTAATTTTTCTTCTTTGTCTTCCATTTATTGCGCTACATTAATATGAGTTGTCAACTTCCTTTTTTTTACTGAAAAATATGCGATATAATGTCTATCATCTGAGCTGAATGTTTACTTGAATGCCATTTTTAGAAGTTGAAATTGTTTTTCTAACTTCAGTTTGTGTTGGTTATTGACTTAGACTTTGGAGGCTGGAAATTTAAAGCCTGATCCATTTTTTTTGTTCATAATAATTTTTGTACAATTCCTAAACCCTGCTCATTTATTATCCTTTATCAGTATTGTCTCTAGTTAGTTTTAAAAATGACATATTTATGAAGCAATTATTATAAATTAACATCTTCTATTTAACAAACCTTCAATTTATTTCCTTTGTTGTTTTATTAATTTAAACTATTGGCAGTCAATTTTAATACACAGAAAATATGATGCTTAAGATTTCAGATTGCAACTACCCTTTTGAAAGCTCCTGTAAAACTTTAATTAATTTAAGCAAATAAACCATTCAAAGGGAATATCAAAACTAGTGCTGTAAATATTTAAAGGATAATTCTTTGTTCTACATATTCCAACTAATTACTTCTGCTTATCCTGTTTTCTACTGGAATGTTGCATGTATTTGTAGTGTGACAAGTTTATTACTTTTATTTGCATTCTGCAATGAAATAAAAGTAAAAAAAAGAATGTGAGCACATAATTTTTTTGAGCACAGGTTTTTTTTTTCCTAAAATACATTGTCTATAATTATAGATTATTTTACTTTAGTTGGAATATTATTCATTCTTCAATATCATTCTGTATGATTGATAGAATTTGATGGTGTTAGTAATACATTTTATGACATATTTGCAAATAGATAAGTTAAGGTCTCCTACACTCTGACATCTGGGATAATATCAGTGCATATGAAGTGGAAAGTTAGTAAAAAAATGGGTTTGGATGTTTAAGGAGGGGTGTTAATTAAAAAAGTAATTGAAAGAATTAGTGTTGTGTGAGAACACCTATAATGGCAGATTTATGTTTTTACTCCATAATTTTTTTTAGAAACTTCACAGAGTGGACACCAAGCTTAACATCAAAACAAGATCAATTCCCAAATCAGCTATTTTAGCCTACTTTATAAATAATATGCTTTGTTACATATTTTATCAAATATACTTTCAAGCCACATGGAGAAATAAGAATGTGAAAAATGCCTTGCAATGTTTATACTAATAGATTTTAGAGAAAATAATTATTTCTATTTTAAATATGCCTGGGACAGGCGTGATGGTGATGTCAGCCAGTTGGAGATTTTGTTGCTGGGAGAAGTTGTACAAAAGTATTGGGTTTTCCATTGACCAGTTGCTAATAAAGTGCATGAATACCTTTGAAATGCCACTTTGGTGTTCCTATTCTAGAAGACTACTTAGAGAACTAGCTTGCAGACTCAAGCTCACATTTTTTCTCTGTTTTTGTTTCTTTCCTATTTTGTTTGCTTCTTTGCCACACTATACACAATTTTATAACTTTTTTACCAACTAAAAGGAGATTCCCTCCTCTTTACATTATCCCTTCAGGTATGTATGTGTCCTGCTATGCACATAAATGTCAAAAACATCCCTGAAGCCCAGATGGACAATATTCCCTTCACCTACCAGGAAAGCTGATTTCTCATAGGAGTTTAAAAAGTTGTCAGGCATGAATTTCCCCTGGTGAATCCCTGCTGACTACGTTATTTTCTCCTCTTTTATGTGCCTAGCAATGTTTTCCAGGACTAGCTTCTCCATAAACTTCCTATAGATAAAAATGAGACTGTCTGGCCAGTTTTCTGAGTCTTCCTAGCTGTCTTTCTTGAAGATCAGGGTGACATTTGCTTTCACCCAGTCTTTGGGCAGTCACCATGATCCATTAAACATTAACAAGAGCCTCAGAATAACTTCTACTAACTCCCTTGGGACCTCTGGATCCATCTCAGCAGGGCCCATGGACCTAAAGGAATATTTATGAATTCAGTGATGATGCCCATAAAAATTTGTATGGGATAATGAGTGAAAAGCAATGGAAGCAATCCAACAGGACAAAGGATAGAGTTCCCTCTTAAGACAAGCATCCTATAGTGGAGATATGCAGCTTTAGATTCAGGTAGCATTCCCCTCTGAAATGTCCCAGAAGACATTGTTTTACCTTATCCAGTAATAAAATGTATTGACCATTCACTTGCAATATGTATTATGAAATTATTTCAGAAATTACTGCCTCCTAACCAGATAATAATGTACTGACTGGGTATAACCCTAGCAGAGGAGAGCACCTGCTTGATGTCTCTTGTGCATACAGACTATTCTAATTAGGCCATTTGAATGGGTTTTACTGGTCTTTGAACTTTTTTTTCTGATGAATTTTGAATATGCATTGGAGCAAGGACCTGAACATGAAAATTTCATTTCCCATCAGTGCACTCTAACCTCCATGGCTGTAATGCAGTTGTTTCTCACCAACTGAGTCAATAATTTATTACTACAGAATGATACAGCTCCAAGAGGAAAGGTAAAGGTACTCTTGGTAAAGCTTTTATCTCAAATGAGGTAACCAACTTTTAATCATTGGCAGGCCTGAAGCTGCAAGGAGGGGGAGATGGACCAGGTTTCCTTCCACTGCCGTTCTCTTTGTCAATTCAGTGTTTAATACGAGTATGAAGACATTCAAAAAGAGCTTTGCTGAATTAATAAAATCTAAATAAAAGTCTAAAAATTATTTTTTAGCAGCTGAAGCTAAAATAACAAATAAATTTTAATTAATTCCATGGAAGAGAAATTATTTGTTCATTTTGCATTTTGTGATGCATACTGTGTAAGTTTGATAAGCAGAGCACTAGGATGTGTTTACTTGACTTTTTATTTTTACTGATGCTTCATCCTCTGAAATTAATAGTTTTTAATTAAATGTGTTAATATTGTTCCCACTGGTTAATCCTCATTTTCTTCCTGTCAGAGCTGTCACTAGTCAGCTATTCACCTATCTAACTAGTTGAATGTTCTGGTCTAAAAGTAGCACCTTCTATGTACTCACACTCTTAGTTTCCAGTGTCATCCTGAATCTAAACACACTCCTCCAAAGTACCATTGGTTTTGTGCTTCACTAAGGAAAAAAAAAAATAAATTGTTCTATCCATGTTTACTAATTTAAAATATTGGAGTATGGCATCCCTAAAAAATCCTCTGCAGTTTAACACTACTTATATTTGCTGTGTTATTGTGAGAATTGCTTCATTTGAAAATGACTAAAGAGGATGTGGGGATGTTCTTGTGACTCAAGTATGAGGATACTTTTCAAATTCATACACACGTCCTTCAAATGCAATAATCTGCATCCTGTATACATAGTGAACTACATAAGAAATGTGGAACAGATTATTATTTAGATTTTCTGATGGACATTAGGAAAGTCCATAGTAAGTCTGCTGGCCCTCTAACTTTGCAGGCTTTGCAGAACAGGTATCTGCCAGGAATGCCACTGCATTATGTTGGAGTGGACAAATTGACATGCAAAGGAAGAATGAAGTTAAATGTGCTTCAGAAGGGAATCAGTGAAGGCTTGTATAAATTCTTTTCATCAAAACACATTTACAGAATCTGTTCTTATTTTATATGTGAATAACCTAATTGTTTGAATATATTTTACACTTTGATTGTATGTTTTCCCCAGGCAGAAGACTTTGCTTCCATGCAAATGAGATAAAATACATATTTATTTATTTATTTATTCATTTATTTCTTACTGTAACAGCAATATTTTCAATATGGTCCTGTCCAGAGAAAAACTCTTTTAAATGTTTTTTGAATTTGTAATTGGAGGAAATGTGTGGTTTGACAGCACTAGATAGAGGTGAAATTAAGGAGATGTGTCTTCATGGAGGGTATGCTTGAAAACTGGGATTTAGACAGCATTAATAAGATGGGAATTATGAGCTGAGCCAGTAATTTATTTAACTTTTTCAGCACCTAATTTGTATAGAAGAATGGTTCTGCACTTTTATTACTTAAGTACTCTGTGTATTCTTCTTTATCAACTTCTAAGAAATCAGAAAGAAAATAATGTGAATGATGAAGCAAATTAAACATGATAAAATATAGCAGAAGTCCTAAATATTGGAGGCTTGTCTCCTCCTCACAGATTTTTTTTTATAAACCATTATTTTACTGAACTGATGCTGCAATGCAGCACAACTGATTACCATTCGTGCAATGGATAATTAGAAAAGAATAACCAAGTGGATACAAATTAATCAACATGTTTCTTCAAGAAATATAATTCGAAAAATGGAAACAATAAGTTAATGTAGCCTATTGAACTGAGGAAGAGAATATAATTGCTAATTGCAAGATATTTTTAAAAAATTATGAAAATATACCCTATTACATAAAATATAAAAAATGGTTTTTTGCATCCTTTTGTAACCACATTAGTTAAATGTATTTCAACTCCTTCCTAATTATCAGACTCCCCTGATAAATTTAAGGCAGTATCAGGACACATATGTGAGGCGGATGAAGTGTCAAGGTGAACTGTATCCCACTCTGTCAAAGTCAGATATGTCACATTTTGCAAGGTATTTATGACACCAAGATTTGATTAGCGCAGCGCTGAAACCTAAGTTACAAGCCATACAGAGTGTCAGTTGACACTAAAGAAAGCTGTCTGCTGAAATTGAGCCATAGTGAGCATAGCCATGAAATATACACGTATGGACCCCAGTTCATGTTCTTAATTTGCATTCTTTCCTAAAGCTGTCTTTTCTTTGTGGCTGCATCTTCTCTCAAACTCCCATAACTTTCAGAAGTGTAAATGTTAGCTGAGCTAATTAGTCTTACGAGATCAATAGAAAATAAATGGGTCTGTAATTTGCTGTGTATTCCCCATTCTGCCACTACAGGCACTAGGAAAAAGTTCCTTTCTAGCTTTCTTGTAGACCCCCTATAAATATCTGAAGAATGCTCTATGCTCTCCTCAGTGCCTTCTCTTCTCCAGGCTGAATGGACCCAACTCTCTCAGCTTGTCTTCATAGGAGAGGTGTTTCAGACATCCAATCATCCTTGTGGTTTTCTCTGCATTTGTTCCAATGGGTCCACATTTTCATGTCTAGGCATTCCCAGACCATGACAGTTCAGTTTAGGCAACCCACTTGAGTCTATCTCTTTGTTATTTTCTGTTTTCTGTGCGGAGTACTCCAGTATTCAAAGAAGTTCATGGGAATCACAGTTTATGGAAACTTAATCATCTGCATTGTAAATTCTACTGCTGGAACTGAGCAGTTACAGGTCACAATTTTGAGCATCATATAACTGAAGTCCTTTGGCTGAATGCCTGCCTAGTTTCGTTTGTTTAATGCAACTGCACTGCAGAATACTAATGCTGCAAAGAAAAAGTATGTTAAAAACAACAAGAAAGTCAATATGAATTCATAAAGCAAAATGACATTTCAACCCAGTACATCATTTAATAAAAGTAATTGTTTTAATTACCACACAGTATAGAAATGTAACTTAAATTAGAAAAGTGTATTAAAAGTAATATGCTATAACTGATAAATCATAAATCATAGGGAAACTTATAAATTAATTGCCAAACTCAGAGAAAAATGTCATTGAATTAATATATACTTGTGATATTTTAAACTCATAAATACAAACCTAGATACTTAAAGAAAAAAAAAAAGGATATTTTTCCTGTGGTGATACCTATTGGCTGATTCTTTATAACCCTATTATTCATTATGTCCTGTTATCTTCAAATTTTTCAGAACACTACTGGCATACCAATAAAGTAGTCTGATTCTTCCATAACAAAGTTTTACTGTATCTTGATTAATAATCAAGATACATTAAATAGTTGTGATTAGTGTGTAAATTTTTTGCTACTAATACTCTTTTGTTTAGCCTTCTGACTTCAGAATTCAAATATTAAAGTATGAAATATGAAGGAAACCACTGACAACTCAGGTACATGCTTATGGGACAAGATGACTTTTACATTTTCTTTTGGCATCCCCTACTGGTGTACAGCTATGAAGACTCCTCCATGACAATGAAGATCTCAAAATGCTCCTGTGCTTCTTTGGCTGAGTCCATTTAAATGTTAATAACAGCTAAAGTAATGTCAGGCTAATGCGAAAATATTTATATTCTCTTCAAGCAACATAATTACATTGCTTCAGTGAATATATCATCTTCTTAAACAGTACATCTAATTACACTACATTGCTTGTTTCACATAGGTTTATTTTATCTCCTTAATTTGATTTTGGTTTAGGTTTTGTGGGTTTTTTGAAATCTTAATAGCAGAGAAATAAATGTCAAATTATTCATTCAAAGTAAACCATAATAAAGATGCTTTCTGATAATGCACCGAGGCAATGCATAATTTTCTACGAATTCATAAATCATGTGAAAATGAAAAATCTGCATAAAAAATCCAACTCTATTCCTTGAGGACTGGGACAGAACTTTTTCTTGCCACTATTATTACTTATAAAAACTTACTACTTCCAAAAAGAGTGGAAAAGCATTAGTGACATTAAAATATTTTTATTTGTGGTAGCTGCAGGGTTTCCTAATGTAGAAACCTTCAATCTTACTTTAGGCACCTGACATATCTGGAAACATGATCAAACCAGGCTCCCTAGAAGAATCAAAGGAAACAAACTAGCATATCAGATTAGAACTAAGAATTAATTGCTGGTTACAGAAGTATTGGGCAGCTGCACTTTTAGATAAAATTTTCCTAGTACACCAAGTATACACTGTTTTCTCACCATTATTAACCATGCTCATATGAATTTTGTCAATAAAGCACCTCAGAAATGGACAACTCCTGTCTGGTCTATGATCATAGGGTGTGCCCATAAATTGGAGCTGAAGGACCTTTCTATGGATGCTTACTAAGAATAGAAATTAAATCATTTTAATAGGAATCAAATATACTACTGAAAGCTGATATTGATCAATGACACCTTCCAAATGACAAATGATTTCTAATTGCAGATTTTGCTCATTCTTTGAATGCTCATTAATCTCTAGTGATTATAAGATGGGTGTATGTTCTGCTAAATATTAATACTTCCCATTAATCTTGAAATGCAATTATGATTTTCAGTTAGACAGAATAATATTATCATATGTGTCCTGTCAGGTTATCTATTGGACAGAACTAGTCTCTTCCTATTATGATAGACTACTTTGACCTACTTTGACTTTACCCACACATATCTTTATATTTTCTTTTTTTCTTTTTAATCAAAATGTGCAATTTCTTCAAAGATAAAGTTCACTGATATTTAAATAAACATAAAAGTCACTATTATTAAACGTCTTCCCCCCTCCCCCCAGTTGGTTTGGGTTTTTTTTTACTGTAGGTTGTTAGTATTATTCTAGAGTTAATGACTAGAATATGCTTTTTTTTTTTTTTTTTTTTGTAAATGGGATTTATGAAGCATAAACAGCTCAGTGACTTACAAATAGGTAATACCTGCCTGCAGCATGAGAATACAGGAGTCTTTGTTCTCAAGTGTATATTTTAATTTTACACAATCTATTTTCTTCCAGGTATAGACTATAAACTAAGAGGATTTAATTTCATATATAGTGAACGTATTTGCCATGCACCTTACCTTTCAACACAAGAGTCTTGAAAGTGTGCCTTATATTTAAGTAAGGAATAATGCTGACACAAGTGACATTAATAAACATCCGCAAGACACTGAGGCAATTTCTGTGTGTATAAGTAGCACAGGGACAGGAAGAAGGTTTGCCATTATTCATGCTTAATTGCCAGCACCATCTACTACAATCTCTATGCCAGCTCTTCCCCAGGAAGCCTTGAGGCTTGGACAGCACAACCCCGGGCAGTGCAGGAGAACAAGCCCTGTGTGGTGATGAGAGAGTTTAAGAGTACACAATAAGGCTATGCCACTTAAGCCTGAGATCAAAGAAGTGTCCCTTGCAGAAAATAACACATAACTGCATCAAAATTGATTTCTTGAAAACTGCTGCATCTTTAACCATGAAACAGTGTGTTTGTCTATAAAGTTATCTTACTTCCTGCAGTCCTTAGAGTGCACTGAAGTAAATTTCCTTGTATTTCAGAGGGTCAAATATTTCATTTCATCTGTAGGGCAAACTGTACTGCCAGGTACAGACCAACATCTACACTGGACCCAAACCTTGTTTCTTCTGAAATTTTTATTAAAATCAGATGCATCCCTTCTTGGTGCTTACAATATTCTATGGGATTAACGAAATAATACAATGTGGCTTCAACTGTTACTTAATTACAGAAAAAGTGAGGGAGAAAATGGAGTCTACTCTTTATCTTATAACGTATCTGACTTGGCTGCCATCCTTTTTCAATAGTCTATTCCTTTTGGTTGAGCATTTTTGTCTCTGTGAAGTTACATCTTCTTTATGGTCTTTTAAATCTCATTTTAGTCCATACCACAGTATCTATACAACTTATGTTCAGAACATAGGCTGGTGTTTCACTGTGGTATAAAACAAATGCAGTAAGAAATTATAGAAAAGTAGACGTTTGGAGGTCCAACCTCTCAAGATATGGAAAAGCATTTAACTGGCATCATCATATATTTCATTGAATAATAGTTTCTGTGAATGCAAATACTACACAACAGTTTCTCAAAACATTTGGAAAAAACTTCTGGGTTTAAGTTCTATCTCTCCATAGAGGTAAAACCAGTTCAAATCTCTTCAGGGTAACAGCCATTCAGCTGAAGGGTAAGGTTTCTCAAAAAGCATAGATTCATTACAGTTGCCTTTTTTTTTTGTTGTTACTCCCTTATGGTAAATAAACAGCTGGTATCAGAAGTCAAAATCAGACTTATTCTCAGGAAAAAAACCTTATACATACTTAATAAACAATAATAATACAACTATTTCTTACAATTCCATAACATATGACTCATACATTTAATATGAAATAATCCCATATTTGAAGTTCGTAAAGCAGCTATTTATAAAATTAATTAAATAGAATTAAATAGGACAGTGTTTGTTAACTCAATGCAATATTCAAAGCTACAAAGTGAAATTCAAATGTTTCGTGTGGGTTTCTATTCCTCTTCTCCCAGACTCAAGGAAAGACGGTAAGAAAATCTTAGAAATGGTGACTTAAATAATTCCAGCATTTCTCAACAGTTTAACGCTAACTGTCTACCTGCTGTAGTTCTTTGATTTCTGGCTCTCCATTCCTTTTTCATTCCTTTTATTCTGAACAGCACAAGGATACTGTGCCACCATTTATAATGCAATGTTTCCTCAGTAACAAGAACAACACATAGTTCATACTTACTGGTATAGAGTCGAGTAGCAAAATGCAGTTCAAGACTTTTGCCAGTAAAATAGGATCAAATTCAAAGATGCAGTTTTCAAACCCCCCAATGTCTAGTGTCAAGCAGGCATCATCATTTTAAGTATTTTTTTTTCTGAAATTTCTTTATAGTACATCCTAGCTATCTGCCATGGGCCACAGAAATTACTAAATAATTAAACCTTCAAGTTATGAGTGTCATTCTGTCCTAACAAGCTCTGATTAAAACTATTCTCCTAAAAGAGCTCAAAAAACGTCCTGAAGATTTTACTCATAAAATCTTCAGAATAGAGTGGGAAAAAAATCCACACAGGGTAAGTTCATGTTTTTAGTTTTAATATTTTCCTTACATGCACAGGTCAGCTACTGTCTGCTTTGTAGCAATGGCGTAGAGCCAGCAATGTGCTTTTTGGCCTCAGTATGCAAATGTCTGCATGTTAGACTGTACTATGCTAAATGTCAAAACCTAGCTTAGTTTTTTGTCTCCTTTGATAAAATAAAGGATTTTTAAGATGTTCAGGTTTTTTTAATTTGAATATAGTAATAATGGAGTAGTAATTTTATTATGGCTCCAGTTTAAGAACAGGTGAGTTCATATATTTCTACATTACTATATATTCATTTCATAAATATGACAGAATATGACATTTAGACAGAAAATAAAAATCTCACACTTCTTAATTTTACAAATGTTAGTTGTGCAGATATTAGATTTTTTTATTTATCCATTAAAATTAGCAAAATCTTTAAAACCTTTTTTATTTAAAAGCAAAATCAACTTACTATATTATAAACAAACTCTTCACATGGTGAAGAGAACAACTCAAGTAGCTGAGAACTTTTCTCCCTGTTTACAATAGGCTTTATATAAATCTTGATTGTCAGCAGGAAATATCTGCAGTGCAGTTATAATTATCTTTCCTTACATTTGTGACATTTGTAGAGACTAGATTATACTCATGCCACTGTGACTCAACAGGAACTAACTCAGTACAACCCATATATCCTTCAAAGACTGAGAGCATGCTTCTTGTTAATTAAATGTGTATGCATGCATGTTTGCAATGACAATGTGTGTGCTGATTGATTTTTTCTGTGCCTTCACTTCTCATTCCACTTCTACTCAGCTGTTAATTGAATGTGTTTGCCTCACTAACCAGTAGCCTCCTATGATGGAGTGACTCCACCAGTGGGGAGAGGAAAAGCTACAGATGTCATCTACCCAGACCTTTGATAGGGTCCTACACAACATTCTTACTTCTGTATTGGACAGGTATGGATTTGATGGGTGAACTTTCAGATGGTTGAAGAAATGGATGGATGGATGGATGGATGGATGGATGGATGGATGGATGGATGGACAGATGGATGGATGGATGTTCAAAGAATTGTGGTCAATGGCTCAATGTACAAGTGGAAACCAGTAACAAGAGGTCTCCCTCAGGTGTCTGCACTGGGACCAGTACTATTTAATATATTTATTGATGATGTAGACAGGGGAATTTAGAGCACCCTCAGCAGACTTGCAGATAACACTGAGCTGAGTAGCATGGTTGATATATCTGAGGGATAGGATGCCATCCAGAGACTGGAGGCTGGAGGAGTAAGCCCATGCAAACATATGAAATTTCAACAAGGCAAAATGCCAGTACAGACTGGGTAATGAAGGTATTAAAAGCAGCCAGGCAGAGAGAAGAAGTTGGGGATACTGCTGGATAAAAAATTGGACATGAACTGCCATTGTGCACTTGCAGACCTAAAAGCCAACTGCACCAAAAGTAGTGTGGCCAGCAGGCTGGAGAAGGTGATTTTCCTCTTCTAATTTGCTGTTGTGAGACCCACACAGCTCTGGGGTAAAGGAAAGAAGGGGATATGTTGGAGTGAGCCCAAAGGAGGGCTATGAAAATTGTCAGAGAAATGGAACACCTATCCTATGAGGAAAAGCTGAGAAAGTTGGTGTTTTTAACCTGGAGAAGACTGTGGGGACATCATATTGTGGTCTTTCAGCATATAAAGGAAGCCTAAAGAAAAAAATGGAGGAAGTCTTTTTACCACAGGTCTGTAGTGATAGGACTAGGAGCAATGATTTTAAACTGAAAGAATAAAGTTTTAGATTGTATGCAAGGGAGAGTTTTGCTAGAATAAGAATGGTGACACACTGGAATAAGTTGTCTAGAGAGATTGTAAATTCTTCATTAGTGGAAATGTTCAAGGCCAGGTTACAGGCGGCTTTGAGCAACCAGGTGTAAAGTCAAGTGCCTCTGCCCAAGGCAGATGTTTAGAACTAGAAATTCTTTAAAGGCTCCTTACAACCCAAAGCATTCTACAATTCTGTGATTGCAGATACAGGTGTCACAATCCGCTCAACCTGAGCAGGAGTCGTGATGGTTTGTTCAGCCCCAGGGTAGAAAATACAGAAGCAAGAGACTCAGGTTTAATTCAGCAGAAAGCAGTAATGCAGTTTATTGCGTGCCAACAGCTCAGTTTTGCAATAGAAGAGAGAGAGAGAGAGAGAGAAAGAGAGAGAGAGAGAGAGAGAGAGAGAGAGAGAAAGGATGGGATATAGCTAGCAACAAACGTGGTCGACCAACAATAGATGTGTTTTCAATCTGTTGGGGAGAAAGAGATCTCAAGTCTCTTTAAGAAAGTCACTTTTTATAGTCCTTTTCCAAAGCGAGTGGCCTCTGGCCAAAAGGGGGGGAGATTTTTGGACAACTGTATGTGGAGATCGTAGCTCCAAGAAACAGGTGGAACAGGATGCTACAGCAGTGTACTATGGCAAGCTCCAAGCACACCTACAAACAGTCCTTGGCAAGCATCCACCTCGGCCAGGCTAGAACTCAGGCGAGAGAGTCGGTCCCAGGGTCTCAGTCTCTGATGATGGTCGTGAGGCAGATCAGAGAAACTTTGGATAGAATCTTACAACAGGTGACATCATCTCTTGTTTTATTGATACAGGCATGAGAATAGTATAGAGACAATTTGAAATCTGTTTACTTTGAATTTAGAGTAATGTGATTTTGATCCTTAGTATATGTTCTATAACATGCATTTTTGAATTTTATATGTGCTACCCTGAATAACATTTCAATTAATTCTAACAAATAATAAAGTATAGAATAGAAACAGAAAATCTTTTTAGGCTTTAGGCTTACCACATTACTTATATAATGCATAGAATTTTTTAAAAGGCCAAGCAGTTTTAAACACAACTCTGTGCTATTCAGTGTAATGTAGTAATTCCTACCACTGTTTTCAGAGATCTGTGTTTTTTCTAAAAGAGGCAAATAGATATAGGTAAATACGTGACTATTGCAAATTTTAGACCTTTGTAAGAACTTAAATTATGTTCTCCTCTGAAATTCAGTGTATTGACACTAAGATCTTGATCCTGCAGATCTTTCTAAACTGTATAGTACCCACTGTACACACAAGCTCCCCCCTCAACTCTCCCCAACAGACGTTAGTGCCAAACAAGTAAATTCCAGAGCACAGTGAAGAGGCAGGGACCAGATGTGTCTATGGAGAGAGAGGCTTAATTACAGACCTCAATTGTACTAGTAAGATCCTGCTTAATTGTGCATCCTCCTTTGGTAATTTAGCCCAGCTGCTCTGCAGCTATAAGAGCCATACGGCATAATGTGTCTCAGAATACTTTATGCTTTTAATAGAAAGATTGGCAGCAATATGCAAAATAATGCTTAGTCCAGCCCAATATATAGTTGCACGTGGTGACAGAAATCAGTTTGTATTTATTTATTTTGTCTTCTGATAAATGCAGATTAAGCAACTGAAATTATGGTCTCCTTTAGATTACACCAAAGTCAGTTGTTCCCCCAGCAAAGTTCTGGTTTATTAAAGGATGAGCCTTTCCAAAATTTACATTTTTAAAGGAACACCTCACTGAAACTAGACAAGAAAACAGGTTGTAGTGCTGAAATCTAAAAGCTAAACTAGCTTAAAAGCTAACCTTGGTATTGCCAAGCTAAATGTCCTTAAAAACTTGTGATATCCCTGAAGAAGAATTATGAAGTTCTTATTAGATGAGAAATTGATGTTTTCCTCTAGTATGCACTACTGATAAATGATTAATAGAAGCCAGTTAATCAAGAGAAAACCTGAAGTCATGTAAAATTTGGACTTATTTACTTCCTCTGTCTCTTCTTCCAGCCCTTAGTATTAAAATTGTACCAGGACATACAGTCCTTTCTGCTCACTCCTGTGCTTCATAAGTTCTTGGCTGAATAAAATATCTATGAAGGATGCTGATAAAACTTGGAGCAGCCCCATGTCTCTTTTGTCTTCAAGTTCAATCTCACGTCCCTGTAGGGAGGAGCCAAAAAATTCATTTGAAAGAACTTTCTTTGCTCTCCCTCATTTTCTCTGCACTGAATTCAGATCATTCTACTCCCCAATTACATATTTTTAAGTCCTTGATCTCAGTTTCTCCAGCTTTTACATTACGCAGGGGAAAACATATAGAAGGTGAAAATCATGAACAAGAAGCCCTTAAGGCTATGTCAATGCCATTAAGGAAACTATAGCTGGTACTGCTCTGGGGACCATGTACACACACATTATCAAGATGTTTTTTCCTACAGTCTGAGTAATTTTCCAAAGCTACCTCACTAAGGTTTGGGGATACAAAGTTGCAGGGATCATTACCAAAGGGGAGTACAGCAGAGTGAAGTACACTGAGGGATACAGAGTTTGAAATGCATGAAATGAAGGGCTCCATGCCACTTGATCTCAGAACCAGAGAATGTTTCTTCATCAATTTTATATATTAGAATGCAAAATGAACACCCATACACAGGATGCTACTTTAGGAACAAAGCTAGCATTGCGGCTTAATAGAAAACACCCAAGAATCCCTCCCTATTCCCTAATTTCAGGGGCACTATGTGCCTAAAATGCAAAGAGTTTGCACATCTTTTAAGGGACAGAGGGAGCAATCTGTCCACGATTCACCTAGTCTACCACCTTTTGTTGTCTCTATGCATGGCTCTTTGCCACACCAGGATGCCCAGAGTCAGTCTTCTTTGGTCTGTTCAGCAACGTGACTGAAACTCACCTTCTCCATTGGTTTGTTTTGTTTGTTGGTTGTTAGAAATTTTTTTTTACAAACTCAGAAACTGACAGTAGCAGAATGGGAAATCGACAATCTAGTTTTCTATAAATGTATCTTCTATCTTCTTACATCTCTCCTCTGAGCTTTTTGCCTCTTAGGATATGATAATTTTTATTTTGTCTTAAGAATAATGTCTTTTTAATTTTGTGACCAATGAGTAACTTTGTTTTGCTATTAATGTTGTTATCATCCCTTACTAATTTCCACTGGATTTCCAATTTCAACAGTAATAACAGTGAAGTAAAATGGGGAGGGAGGAGATGAGTTACAGTGTTTTATGAAGACACTACATTTGTTAAGAATATCCCTTTTAGAAGGGATGCTGTAAATTCTTTTCTTGATGCAACTACGTGCACATCTTTTTGTTACACGAAAGCCAGTCAGGAATATTTGAAAATATAAGTTGCAGCCTAGCAGTCACGGTTCATATTCCTTGCTTTGATTTCTAACTTCACCTCACTCTTTTGCAACGAAAATATGGAGGCAATTAAAATGATCCAGATACAAAATTTGTTATTGGAAGCCATACATTAGTGAAAAACCTCTCAATGCAACCTCAATGAAGATATTTCAGTTGGTAAAAATAAAATGCATTAAGAAATCAAATGTTCTGAAACAGGATATTTAGGTGGGATGGTTTATTCAAAGAAGATCTTATTTGGTCCATTGAAAATATTAATTGCAGTAATTATTTCATTAAGTATTAAGCAAAAAAAAAAAATATAGAGAAACAATTTATCTGTAATTCAATTATAAGCAACTTTACCATATATGTTTTTTTATTCTCTTCTTCAACAGCAGAATATCTAAATATCTTCTCAAAAAATTATGTAACTCCCCTCTGCTGCATATGCCTAATATACAAAGTATATATTTCTGAAGGAATGAAGATTTAAAGGGAGACGTGAGATGCAGAGAAAATAGAGTGGGCAATTTGGAGGAAGATAAAAAGAATGGAAAGAGTAATGATGCGGAATGTCTGTAGCAAATGAACATACAATTGGCAGGCTGCAAAACTTCCTGACTCAGTGAAGGGGACATAGAAACAAGGAAAGACAAAAAAACAGTCTCATCTTAAGGAATTAAGCCATGGCCATTTGCTTATAATTTTGTCCTTTGAAATATAATTTGAAAGTATTTGATGAGAAGAGCTGGTGTTTTTACTCAAATTAAAATGCATTATTAAGCTTACGCCACCAGTAGATCAGGAGTAAATTGATTTCTGGAGTTGCTGAATATATTTTAGTTTTCATGAAGTTTATTTATAAACATTTTCATTTTCTTAAACGAGTAATTTTAAATTTTTAAAAATTTTCCCCTTTATTTGAATGTCTGTGTAGTTTTTAGGCTTTTCTTCTTCATATTTATACTGTTTTGTATCATCTCACCTAATAAAAATATTGCCTCTAATCTCCATCTTAACATTTCCAATTGTGAAAATATTAAAATAAATTTGAAACCAAATTACCTTCTCAAACTGTTTTTTTCAGGAATATATAAAATATCTGAAGCCAAAATTAAGGAAAGTAGTGCTAATTTAATTTTGGTTTAGTTTTACTAAATTCTACTTTAACAATAGAAATCAGTACAATTTTATTGCATTAATATTATCTTCAATATTTTAAGTACCACAGAAGTTACCTTTTATATTAAATAGTTAAATAAATAAAATGAAATAAACATTAGTTTTCTTTTCCTGTTATATACCAATGGAAGGAAAGAGAAAACCTCTTTCAGCTTAGATGACATATTTATTGACTTAAATTGGGCAAATCTCATAAGAAAGAAGGAAAAGAGAGGAGAGGAGAGGAGAGGAGAGGAGAGGAGGAGAGGAGAGGAGAGGAGGGAGAGAGAGGAGAGGAGAGGAGAGGAGAGGAGAGGAGAGGAGAGGAGAGGAGAGGAGAGAGAGGAGAGGAGAGGAGAGGAGAGAGAGGAGAGGAGAGGAGAGGAGAGGAGAGGAGAGGAGAGGAGAGGAGAGGGAGAGGAGAGGAGAGGAGAAGAGAAGAGAGGAGAGAAGAGAAGAGAAGAGAGAGAAAGAAGAGAAAGAGAGAAAGAAAGAGAGAAAGAGAGAAAGAGAAAGAGAGAAAGAGAGAAAGAGAGAAAGAGAGAGAGAAAGAGAGAAAGAGAGAAAGAGAGAAAGAGAGAAAGAGATAAAGAAAGAGAGAGAGAAAGAAAGAGAGAGAGAAAGAAAGAAAGAAAGAAAGAAAGAAAGAAAGAAAGAAAGAAAGAAAGAAAGAAAGAGAAAGAAAGAAAGAAAGAAAGAAAGAAAGAAAGAAAGAAAGAAAGAAAGAAAGAAAAAGAAAGAAAGAAAGAAAGAAAGAAAGAAAGAAAGAAAGAAAGAAAGAAAGAAAGAAAGAAAGAAAGAAAGAAAGAAAGAAAGAAAGAAAGAAAGAAAGAAAGAAAGAAAGAAAGAAAGAAAGAAAGAAAGAAAGAAAGAAAGAAAGAAAGAAAGAAAGAAAGAAAGAAAGAAAGAAAAACTAATTTATTTGGTATTTCAAATAGGATGGTAATCATATGAACATGAATGGATATTTTATTCATGAAACAGTAAATTTATAAACCCTTTATCTTTAATTCTTATAACTGTATTCCTACACATGGGATTAGCAAATTATAGGAGTTCACTTACAGCTAGAGGGGAGAAACTTTATGTTTTTCTCACTATAGTTTCTCTTGCCCAGAACTGTATGGGAAGTCACATATCAGGGTGGAAGAAGTGTACCTGAAGAGCTTTTTTGTAAAGCAAGTCTGAAATGCAAAGCAGCTGGTTGGATAATATAAAATCTGTTGTGAGGCAGCACTTAAGTGAGTCTGCAGAGCAGGCAAAATGGGCAAACCTTTATCTCTTCTTCCTCTCTGTTGACTTTCTCCACATCTTGTGCCTTTAAGAGGCAAGAAAAAATGTATCCTATTGTCAGATATATCATGGCATTAAGTGCATTTTAAATATTTCAGGCTGGATAAAACCTTAGGACTTATGAAATCATGTGATGTGAATACAGAGTCTGATAAATGAATATTCAAATACCTTTAATAAAAACAAAAATACTGCCATGTAATTGAAATAATTTTCTTCTACTCTCTACCCCAAATCTTTTGGTTTTTTAGGTCTCTTATACTAAATGAAACTAAATTAATTTTACCTCAAATGCTGACTAAATACTTACATATGGATTTCACAATCTGACAAGCAAGCTATCTTTGATGGATTTAGGTCTGAGATAGAAAATATCTATTCCTGATAAAAAAGCTTGTGATTAAAAGAGTTTTGCAAAACTTGCTGGTCTGAAAATATCTTGTGTGTCTTCTCACACTGAGCAATTAGGATCTTACTTTTTCAGAAGGGTCTTACATATTTCTGTGATTTTTAAACCTATCAAATTTTATCACATATTAAAAAAATGTTTTCTATTTTGATATTTAGTTTCTGGAGTACATCATTGCAGGAAGAAAAACATTAAATACACATACAAGTCATTCAGTTTTTGTCACAATCTTCCAATTTTATTGCTCTTTCTTTCTCAACATTGATAGCAGGTTTTTTAGACACTTTGGTTTGGTTGTGCTGATTTTGTTCCTAGTATTTCCACAGCACATTTTGAATCAATTTTTCAGTAATTCTTTAGAAGAATCTGTATCCAGCTGAGAGCTCTCATTCTGCAGGAATCTCTCTCATTGTGTATAAATGGTCCTACTTTAAGTGTTGATAGAGAGCTTGGTGAGATGTCCAAATGGAGATGCATAATATTATTTAAAATGCCACAGTGTTTTCCAAGAGGTGCATATAGAGCTATAATTTATGACACTTCTGGATTGTTTGGAGGCTGGGTGGCATGCCCACTGTGCAAGCTATTAAATAGGGTCTGTAATGAATAACATTCTTTTTAGCTATATTGAAACACAGATCTGTGGAACTAATGTTCTCAGAAATGTCTAGAGTTGCACTTTAAAATATTGGGGTCTGACATGGCAGACAATATTTGTGTTTGCGTCCTATGAAATGAAAAATCATTTTTAGAGGCAAAAAAAATTAGGTAGGTTTCCCAGCTATCCAAAACAAAAATCTGAACTTCAGAATATCTATCACAGGTAAAAATTTCTAAGTTTAGGTAATTTAAGGAAAATCATTATCTAAGTGACTTATTGATTTATTGGTGACAAGTAATTAACAAGCGATTTGTGAATACACATTCAAAATCAATAACAACAATACAGAAGATAAACCACTGTACTAGACATTTGAAAAAGTCAATAAACACATAATTCTAAACACTTTTCTGTAGCCAATGACCTTCTCTCTGTCTCTCTGTCTCACACCCATTCACACAAAGACACAGGTCATATGAAGGTTGCCAGTATAGGATTGCCCAGGAGTGGCACAATCCCTCCGTGCCCAACCTTTTGTGGGAGATGAGGGGCTCTGACTTTGACTGCACCTTGCTGACAAATGCACTGCTGAGAAAGGACTTCATGGGCTCATGCTTGCACTGCCAAGGTGTGGGCCCTGCCTTGTCACCCTGATTATTGCACCCTGTAGTGCCACCTCACTCTACAGAACACAACTGCTCATGTTTTAATTTCTTGTTCATGTTTATTTCAAGCTGTCTCATTCTTTGTTTCAAAAGTAATTTTGGAATTGCGTTTAACTAAAGCAATGAGAACTTATTTCAGAAAGAGCTATTTAGGAAGTGCAATTTACTTCTAGGAGGAAAACACAGGTCCCCATGTTTTCTGTTAATGCTTTCCAAAATGCCGGATTACTGGCAGAATTTATATTCACCTTGACTTTAAAAAGAATATTATTTGCAGGCAAAATAGAAAGTAGTTGGGAAATCAGATGGCTAGAACAGGACATATATCAGATTCCAGACATCTGTCTTTGAAGTTGGGATTCACCCCTGAGGTGTACACAACTGTCTACAGACCTCATCTAAATCTGTTTCTTTAAGTGAGCTCTGTGACTAAGTCTGAGTGTAGCAAAGGAAAAGCAACAATACAGTAAATGGATTTGATTCAGTTGTGCATACACAAGGTACTGAATGCCACTTGAGGGCGCCTTGGTTACTTCACCCCTCTAGTTGCTGCCATTAAAAGTGAATACAGATCATATCTATGCCCTCAGTTCATGTAGCTGCTGTTGACAACTTTAAGGCATATTGTGACATTGGGTTGTTACTTGTGGGCCACTAATCCAAACCAGTGGAATTTACAGAGCTGTTAAGCAGGTGTGATCTATACAAGTAATACATATGTATTATATACATGTCCAACAACAGACCCTGGAACATAAAACTCAGAGAGTTGTAGAAGTTTTAGCAAAAAATAACAAAACAAAACAAAAACCCCCAATAAACTAATGAACAAACAACAAAAACAACAAAAACAACAACAACAAAAACCCCTGGAATTTGTTTCCCAAGGAGGCTACAAATTTTTCAAGCCTCTGGTGAATATGACCCGAGGAATCTGACCAGACTTCAAAGTTTGACCTGGGAGCTTGGACCAGTGTTGGTATCCTACCCTATAGTCTTTTTTGTGTATCCACTTGAGACATTTTAGGGAGAAGCTCGAACAGTCTACAGTGAAGACAAGACTGGTCGCAAAAGCAACAGCATAAGCAGGGCCAAGAGGCCCAGTTCTTACTCAAAGCAGATCACTGCAATTTTCTACTCAATATTTAAGAAGTTGTTCATGCACTTGTAATCAGAAAACTGAATTTTTTAACAGAATCAGGCAAAATTCTAGAAAGGTGCTCTGAGACACCAGGAGAAAATCCCTAAACATAGTTCTTCTTACAGCTATGTTATTAGTATCTTTGTGATAACTATCATTTAAAAATACCCACACACATTAAGCAATCTTGAGTTAAATTATATATATATAAACTATACCAAACATTCCATTGGAAAAGAAAGATAGAGTCTTTATTGCTGTATAACCAATTTATCAGGACCTGTAAAGAAATCCTGCTGATAAATGTGATCAATATGATAAAGTCTATGAAGATTTCTGAAAGGAATTTGACAAGGTTCATCTCCAAAAGATGTTCAATATACTAAACGGAGCTGTGTAATTCTCATTTTAGCTCCCAATAATCTCATCGAGGCTTCCTTTCTGATAATCTTATCTAGGTTCCCTTTTCTACGAAAGACTGGACCAGATGGTCTTTTGACTCTACACCTTATTTATTTCTCTGATTTTAACCAAAATCAATCATAGTCTGTTTATTGCTCACTCTTTTTTTTGTAAGAATAGGCTGATTCTGATAACAAGAAAGGACGTCCTGTGCTATAATTTGTGATGGCTCCAACCTGAATGCAATTTTTAGCAATGATGGCGAGGTTTAAAACACTGTGTCCTTCCTGAATAACCAGGAATCAAGTAGCTTAGAAATACTTTACCTTCATGTTTCAAATATTCCATTTTGATATTTTCTATGATTTTTAATATTTTTCTATCGACCCTTTAATTATTTTATAGGAGTAGTTTCTGATATAATTGGTGAAATATAATGGCCACATAATTGATATTTTAGGGAGAAATATAAGTCAACTGAAAAGTCCTGAGATTATAGTAATTACTCTTAAATATTGTGTTTGACCTAAATTTTTCTATGTGTTTTATCTTTTGAACAACTTTGCTGGCTTTATAGTGGTTTTCTCTGCGTTACATTTGACTTAAAGGTTTTCATAATGTCTAATGACAGGTCATAATGAAAGCCAAAAAATTCCATCCCCCAAACCTAGGATGCTCTCTTGAACATTTTGAAAGACAATACAGTTGATACACTAAAGAGACAGGAAGGTTATTACATGTATGATTTGGGTAGTGTCAGCAACCCATAGCTACATGTTCATGGTTTTGTAATACTTTAATAGTAAGAACTGCACACTAGTGATGCCTTAAGTTATGAGTTTTCTGTTCTGCTTGGGTATGCTTTTCCATTGTGCTTAGGGTGATGAAGACAAAATTGTCCGACTCCAGCTATTGATTCAAGGACAGCCTCTTCAAACTCCAGGGCCTAAACATAAACAATGTGAAAAGAGGAGGGCAGGCCAACCAGGAGCAGAGGAGGATGAAATCTTACAATTTGAGACTATTAATTGCATGGTTGACTCCTGTATGCAAATGGACTGAAGTCTATAAAGATGTGAGATTATGTGACCAGCCCTCTTTTCTTCCATTTTGGAGCCATCCAGGCAGGAGCCACACTGTGGCACTGGTACTGCCAGGGTGTGGCCTTTGAAGGTCTTTCAATAAATGCCCATTTTATTCCCCTTAAGTCTGTGTGATCTCTGTTCCAGCCCCTCAAGGCATCACTAGTATACTGTGGAAAGTGCACCTTTCTAAATTAATTGATAACATGTGGAATAACTAGGATGTAAATCCAAGAAAAAGAACGGTTGTAGAAAAGTCCCATTGCATCTACTACATCTTCTACTTTGCAGAAGTCTGCATTAAGTCATTTGAAAATTTAAGTCATTAGAGCTTTGAAAATTTTTTCAGGCTCCTGCCTGATGTGCTTCAGTGGGAGTATCTCCAGCCTTCTGTTTCTATGGGCAGCTGGAAAGAGAAGATGGCAATCCTGAAAACAAGTGTTTTTAAATTTGTCTGTCTTACTTAGACTAGATGTCTCTTTTCCACATGCTGATCATAATGCCAACTTCCACTGCGGAAAAGCATGCCTTTGTTTCCAAGTAAGGAAGTTCTGTTATAATAATTTAAGGACAATTTAAGTGTTTTATATCACTGTAATGTGTATATATATATGTATTATTTAAAGGACTTATTATCCTGCTTGAAATTAATTGATAGACTGACAAAGGGAGTAAGATGATGGCAGGTGGGGTCTTAAGATGGCATTTTACCAATATATAAAAGTATACAATGTATTGCCGATTCCTAATATGTAGACCATATAGAGATAAATGTATTTACGGAATGTTTGATTAGAGGCATGTTTGCTTGCTCTCAAAAGACAACTATCTTTAACCTGTCAAAGGACAACTCACCTCCAGCTGTCACCTTGCATTTACAGAGAAGGCTTTTCTTTTCCACAAACAGATGGCCTCATGTGAATGCTCACGAGAGCTGGTGTCAAAATTTGCAATGACTGTAATGTTGCAAGGCCATGATTAATAATTCCATGCAAATCTACACTTTAATTTTTCATCTCTAGCTAAAATATATTAATTTTATCTTATTTAGGAAGATAAATGGCATGCTGTTGAGATATTTAGGATGGAAATATAAAAAATACCAAAGAATAATGTTGTTTTGTTTATTTATTTTGAATTAGCCTGCAATGACTATCAGAATTCCATTCTACTAAAAAACCTGAATACCTTTAAGAAATAGCTTCTGCTGGAAAGATATCTGCAAGTAGATACCAAGGCCAAAGGAGCTGGATGCTATGAAATCAGAGAGAATTATTTTCCACTAATAAAAGATCCTATCCCAAAACTCCAAACAATATCTATGTACACAAGCTATCATGTGTGGAAAAAAACATATTTCAGAAAGCAAGTAGTTTTCATAATAGACCTGAAAATAGGAAGAAAAGATTGAGAGAAATATAAGATTATATGTGATTGAACGTATTTTTAAGAAATGCCAATAGAAAAAATCATGGGGAATATAGACATGATAATTAAAAATGTTAAAAGCATATAAGCAAATCAGGAAAAAAAGAGGCCATCTTGAATAATAGGAGGAAGTGAGGTTAACAGCCAATTAAGTATTTTCTAAGTTAGTTGCAGATAGATTTCTAACTTTCATTCTGATAAAAATCTTTTTAATAAATGGGCAAAAACAAAGCATGTGATGAAATGTTAGGGAAAAAATTGCTGCAACAAAGCAAATGATACCCAAAGGAAGGAAGAATCCAGTAACTGGGATGATAAAGATTTATTGGGATGAGGGTACTACATTATTTAATTTCTGACTCAAAAGATCTTAGATAAATTGATTAGCTGTGCTTTAAATGAGCTTTCTGACAAAAAAACAAAAAAGTGAAAAGAGAGACAATATTCTCTCATAATCCCTAGCAAGGCTGGGGAATATTATTATTATTATCTAAGGCAGGACACTTGTGAGGCTAAATAAAATTGTCTACAGAACATTCTTTGTCTTTTTTTTCTCTGAAGACTGATTCTGTAGAATTTCACTTGAGGATCTAGCTGATTTATGTATTGTCTGGTTCTCCCATAATCAGTAAGGAAATTTAAAACATATTTTACCTGTGAAGAAATTAGAAAAGAGCAAAGTCTACTTGTCTGACAGGGATATTGAGGGGAAAAATTAGAATGAACCTAGAGAGCTAAAATAATGACCTTTTTGATTTTCTATGTGTAGAGGGGGTGGGGAGAGTGTAAAGATATTTCTTTCTTTCTTTCTTTCTTTCTTTCTTTCTTTCTTTCTTTCTTTCTTTCTTTCTTTCTTTCTTTCTTTCTTTTCTTTCTTTCTTTCTTTCTTTCTTTCTTTCTTTCTTTCTTTCTTTCTTTCTTTCTTTCTTTCTTTCTTTCTTTCTTTCTTTCTTTCTTTCTTTCTTTCTTTCTTTCTTTCTTTCTTCTCTCTCTCTCTCTCTGCCTCCTCTCTCTCTCTCTGCCTCTCCCTCTCTGTCTCTCTCTCTCTCTCTCTCTCTCGCTTTCTCTTGCTCTCTTTCTTTCTCTTTCTTTCTTTCTTTGGCACTTTTTAATCACTAAATCACTCTGTTGCTTCTGATAGATTACTTCTATGATAGAAGCTGCAGAATTACATGCTCCATTGCCTCCAGAAGGATCACAATGGAAATTCAGTGAATGAAGCTAAGAGTTCATGTAAAAACAAAACAATGCAAAACAGAACAGAACAAAACTTCCTAATTTTCTTCCAACAAGCTGTTATTGACTTTTCAATTATTACAAATAATAATTTTAATGTCATCTTGACACTGACCAAATGAGGAGGCCTTATATCTGAACTAGAAAAACTAGGCTGCCTTCCTAGTTAGACAAGAGGAAAAAATGTAAGCTATTTAATCCTAAAATGTGTTGATATTTGATCAGATGAGTTAGATAACATGCTTGTCATATTTTGTTTCATTTTATATTATCCCATGTGCAAGGATTAGGTGCATATGATACATCTCGAAGATCTAGACAAAGATTTAGATTTAGATATTGGAGACATCTACAAATTTTCAATATAATTGTGAAATCTTTTTGAGGATAGTATGAGTTACGTGTTAGTAAGGTCTCTTTTCTTAATCTTCAGGACAAAAACTAGGAGGGCTAGCTGAGTTTGGATAGTTACTAGTAGAGTAGCTCAACTCGTGTAGTCTAAGATTAAATTAATACCACCCGTTTTGTCAAAAACTACCAAAACTTGAGCACTTAGTGTTACAATTTAATTATTGAGAGATGTCTCAGCCCAAATTAAATCAAACTAGACCATATGCCAAAGTCAATAGTCCAGAATTTATTTTACAATGAATGTGAGGCAGAAAGACAGGAAGGAATAGAAAAGGTAGAGAGAGTTCAAGCAGAAGACAGCCACCACCACCAGTGTCCAGCTGGACCTTCTTCTCCTTGAGTTTCTTGGTGGTGGGGGTAATTAATTTTTTTTTTTTTATTTTCTACTGTTTATACGTTTTAGTAGACAAAGGAATTAATGTCCATTAGCTACACAGCTTGCTTATTCTATTGGTTAAATTATTCCCTCACTTCTAATGTTAATTAATCCCAATGTCGTTCTTTCTCTCCCATGGAGCTGGTGCATTTCTTTGGTTGGTGGCTCCTGAGTCAGTGGCTGTGATCTCCCCCTGCTGGATTGCTTTTCATCCATTCAGAGTTGATTTCACCATAGTTGCTGAATTGGCTTTGCCTGTGGCCCGTAAATTCAACATTCTTTGTGTCCATTGTCAGTTACCCATTCTTCTATCCCAACTTTGTTACCTTCCCCTAGGTCTGAGATAACACCTGAACAATAGAACCACCTTTATCTTACCTGGATTTCCCAGCTGTTGTGGCTTATCTTCAGGTCCAAGTTTTGAGTATCCAGGGAGGCATATTTGGGGGAGCTTCCTTGGTCATTGTTGGTCTTAGATGTCACCTGTCCCATAACTTGGGGTGATCTTTGTTTGACCAGAGATACATGTATGAGCAGTGGGTTCTTTACACAGTTTGCCAGTGTGATTTTTTTTCTGAATGCCTTACCCAGGACGTGCTAACCATATCTCATCTCTGCCATGTCTGGAGTTAGCACCATCCTGTCACTCCTTTCTGTGCTTATCTTATATCATGGCAAATTCCTTCAGTGTCCTTAACAGTGCTTGAGACAGGCAACTGTGATCTTTAAGTCCTTATGCTTAGGAAAAGATTTTTTTAATGCTATATTTGTGCTGAAATGTTAAAAAGGAAATAATGATAATTTTTTTATTTTTAGATTGCATCTATATCTAGCTGCAAAAATGAGTAAAAAGGAAAAGGAAAATTTTTGAAGTAGTTACTCACCATAGCATAGAGAGATACATGGCTCTCTTTTCCTGCAAACTTTACTACAATACGTGTGAATAATTTTCTCCACTGGGAATGAATTGTATTGTCTGATATCCTAATTAAATGTATATCAGGATTTTTGTCCTCTTTTACATCTCTCTCTCATTTGAGATTCTATCTCTTTTGTGACTTTTCATCATTAACAAAGCTGAAACAGTAGACCTTTCTACTATAAGGAGTAAACTCATTTCCTATGAGCATTAAATTATACACTGAATGCATTGATCTTTTGCCATATCTACACCTAACAATCTTTCCTCTCTTCTGCGTGGTGATATACAGAACATTCCTGTTCTGTCTCAACTTAGAATGAAGATGAAAGGTCTTAACATATTTTCATTAATTTACAAGTGAATGAGCACAGACTTGCCAGTTTGCTTCTCACTGAGATTCAAAAGCAAAAGACAAAAAGAGAATAAAGATAAAAAAATATTTTTTTGTCTAGCAAATAAATTGCTCTCTTCTTCTGTTAATGTCTCTGGTATGAGTGCTGGAATTTCCTGAGCATGCATTTACCTGTTAATTTTATCCCTGTATCTACTTTGGACCACCACATGTAGATGTTTTCAGGAGAAAGACTGAGCATAACTTGTGGGGTCGTTATTAAATTTTTATCCCAAAGTCAGTATGGATGAAAACTGTTTCAAGTTTAGGTTCCCTTTACCTACAAAGTACTCCATGGACCTACATTCCAGGCTTTGGAGCCCAAAGGCATGCAACAATTTAATCAGAATTATAAAAAAACTGACTTACCAGTGAGGTAACAGTGTAGCACTGCCAGTGTTTTGTATACTTTGAGCTGAAATATATGTATAATCATAGTTTCATAGAATCATAAAGGTTGGAAAAGACCTTTAAGATCATCAAATCCAGCTGTCAACCTAGCACCACCACCATCCTCAAGTACAGTGGGTTTTGGACACCACCACTTACCTGGTCAGTCTGTTCCAATATTTTACCATATCATGAAAAAATACTTTCTAATTTCCAATGCAATACTCCTATGTCCAACTTGAAGCTATTTCCTCTTTTTTTTTTTTAGGTGTTAACTGACAGAAAGGACAAATACCCATCTGACTGCAGCATCCTTTGAGGTACTGGTGGTGAGTGATGTCACCCCTGGGTCTCCTCCAGACTGAACAACCTCAGCTCCCTCAGCTGCTCCTCATTGTGCTCCAGCCCTTGTTGCCCTTCTCCAGACACACTCCAGCACCTCAATGTCCTTCTTGCAGCAAGTGGCCCAAAAATTAGGTGATCCTGCCCCTCTACTCAGCCCTAGTGAGGTCGCATCTGGAGTGCTGTGCCCAGTTCTGGGCTCCTCAGTGCAAGACAGGCATGGAGCTCCTGGAGCAGGTCCAGCAGAGGGCAACAAGGATGGTTAAAGAACTGAAACATCTCTATAATGAGGAAAGGCTGAGGGAGTTGGGCCTGTTCAGCCTTGAGAAGAAACTGAGAAGTAATCTCATCAATGTCAGTAAATATCTGAAGGGAGGGTGTTAAGAGAGTTCTCTGATCATTTCCTCCTGCATTATGGGGCTTCATTCTCCTCCCTATCTGTCTTTCATCTCAAGGAGCTGGGTTCCTTGACAACTGGTCTTAGTTTTGTTATTAAAAAGTGAGGTAAAAGGACATTAAGTTCTTCAGCCTTTTTCTCATCCTTTGTCATTATGTCCCCCTACACCCAAAAAAGGATGGAGATTCTCCTTGGCCTCCCTCGTGTTTCTTAGGGTATCAGATATTACTCAAAGGAGACTAAGGCCAAGGGTAGCAAAGGACTGACTGAGAAAATCAGATTCTTCTATTTATAAACCTATAACTGCCAGGGAAAGAGATTAAAATCTCTGAAAAACTTCAGTTTAAAAAGTCTGACAGCAGAGAAACTGAAAAGCCTCAACTACAGGCTTAAGTTCTTTGTGCTCATCTTCAGAGGCACACCTGATTCACAGACTGGAATAAGCTTCTGTCTCTTGGGAAGCCATGTTTGAGATAGTAGCTGAAAATAGCATGACAGCTTGAAGTCTACTTGGCTTCCTGAGATATTTTAAAAAATTTTATTTTTATGAAGAGTCCACTCTTGACATGCATGTTGCTGTAATCCTGAAGACTAATAATCCAAATGAATGTCAATGATTCTTTTTCACCTGTATTCACACTGTATTTTCTACCTGTATTCACACTGTATTCTCCTCACTGCATATTACTGATAAATTAGGTGATACTTAAGGCCGAGATCCCAATAGTTACATATGTAACAGGAGTAGAAATGTAAACTATATTAATTAATCCAAGCCTAAAATTCGAGTTTTAGTTCTAAGGCATTTAATTTTATACATAGTTTACCTTTACATAGTCAGATGGATTTTTTACCTAGTCTGTGCCTCTCTACACTTTCCAGTCACGTATTGGTAGAGATGCAGCCCATGCAGGGCCACATTGGAGCAGATATCCACACTGCAGCCCATGCAGGACCCCAGTCTGCAGCAGGTGGATGTGCCCTGAAGCATACTGTAGCCTGGGGAAAGTCCATGCAGAAGCAAGCTCCTGGCTGGAACTGTGGTCTGTGGAGGGGAGCCAATGTTAGAGAAGATTTTGTGGCAAGAACTGTGGCCTGCAGGGGATCCAGACTGCAGCAACCTGTTCCTGAAGGACTGTATCCTGTGGGAGGAAGCCCTACCTGGAATAGGAGAACAGTGTGAGGAGGAAGGTGCAACAGAGAAAATGTGTTATGGACTGACTGCAACACCTATTCCTCATCCCTTCTGCACCGCTCAGGGAGAGGAAATAAAAGAGTAAGGAGGGACATTGAGCCTAGGGACAAGCAAGGTGGAAGGAAGTCTTGAGTTTATTTCTCATCATCTATGACATTTTTAACTGGAAATAAATTAAATTAATCTTCTTTAAATTGCTTCTGTTTTACCCATGGCCATAACTGGTAAGTGATCTTCCTCTCCTTATCTCAACCCATGAGTCTTACATCCTATTTCTTCCATTTGTTCTGCTGATGGGAATTGATAGAAAAAAAAAAAAAATAAAGGAAACTTAAAAAGAATTCAAAAAGTCATAGGTAAGAGTTTATTGTCTGTTTTAAAGAGACAATTTAAAAATTTTCCTCAGGATTTCTTTGAAAAGTCTTGTCAAAATGGATCACTTTTGGTTTTAAGTTGAAATTCAAGCTTTCATTCAAGTCATTTAATAGAAGTCTTGAGTTCTTGTAAAAATATTTTAATAACAAAAAAATGCTGACTTGCATGCTACCGGTGATTATGTTTGTTGTTTCCCAGCTGACCTATCTTTCATGTTAGACCTCTGATTATAAGCTGCAAACACAGTCACAATTCAAAAGATCAATGTAGGAATTGAACAGGTTCACTGTATCATAGGAGAAAATGTACAGCACAGAGTCAGAAAAAATGTATAAAAGCCTCTGTAACTAATTAGACACTCAATAACACCTTTGTATCACAGCAGTTGCATTTTTGGAAATTTTTCTCCCTGTCTCTTTTGTTGCTCTTGTTCTTTAGTAAATCAGATGAAGAAGAAAGAGCTAAATCGGATTTTCTCCAAAAAAATCTATGACAGTATCTCTTCTTCAACTTTTTGTTTCTTTAATGAGCTGAAAATGTGCCTTTCAGCCACCTCAAGTATTTGAAATATTTATGATACATTATGTTCATGGAAGGTAATGAATGCTCTCCAAAAAATTATGAAGGCAGTGCCAGCACTCTGTTGGGCAATGCCACTGGAACTAGGGTTTCTTGACTGTTCTTAGCACTTTTTCACTAAGCCAGAAAGGAAAAAAATGATAATAAAAAAAATTGTGTGGGGAGATTGGGGAATTCAGGAGTATGTGCAAAGAAAAAAAAATAAAAAAAGAAAAAAAAAGAGGAAAAAATATGCTGGAGAAAAACAGAAAACACAGAGGAAAAAATTCCATTAACATGGGTTGTAACATGGCTATATAAAAGAAAGAGATAAATTACAGCAATATTTGTATTTAAGGAATGTGCAATTAGAAACAACAAATGGAGTTGCCAAAGTTTATCATAATTCCAAGTTCACATGCTGAAGGGTGGTTCAGAGCAGAATAGAGCTGGACTTCTAAAATTTGCGTATTTTCATTTGAATATGCAAGTCAGATAATACTTTGTTCCCTTTGGCTTGTCAGTTCTGTTTTATCAGTTTCTTATTTGGTGAGCAGCTTTTGCAAACTGTATTACTATTCTCAGTATGGCTTCTCTCTTTGTTCAACTGCTACTCAGTATACACAAGAAAGGCTTGAGAAGAATAAAAATCTTAGCCTTTTTTTCCCACCTTCCACCTTTAGCTATTGATCTGAGAGATAAAAAGAAGCTATCAGCTAATCAAAGATGAGTGTTTGACCCTTGGTACCAAGTAAAACCATAATAATTAATTTATGCTTCTTGTTAGAATGGATTTCTTGAATACACAAATATGCAGACAGTTGCTCAAATCTGAAATTATAATGCCTTTTCTATAATTATGAATTCCACTTCTGGGAATAGAAGAAGACTTCTGTTTCAAAAACAGTACATGTAGGGAGAGGAAAAAAAAATCCAAGTTTCTTGTGGGGAACAGTTCAAGAGAAAACAAATAGAGAACTAGTGTTCTTTCAGGCCAGCTGGCAAATCAGGACCCAGCTGCTGTTTTTGAGTCTGTGAAGTTCAGCACCTGCAGGAGCTAGCAACCTAATTATTATTTATGTACAGGTGAGCTTTTGAGGGTCTAGGGAGCTCTCAGACCTACTCATTTGTATTTTTTGCTCCTGGACTCACACATTCTACAGTACTTATACTATTGCTTGTTGACTTGAGGACCTCTTTGACAACTTCTGCTTCTTACTAACCAGTAGAAAATGGAATATATTGTATTCCCCTAAGCTTCACTGTCAATACATCCTCCACCCATACTCACTTCTTCTTAGATCATGTAGACAATAACAGCAGTAACAAAATACTTCTTCCTTAGGACTGAGACAATTCTTATTTAGTTCCTCCAGAGCTCCATGCAGTGAATCACAGCCCTAGTTACCAACCTCCACACCGCTGTCTGTTCATACTAAGCACGTATCTGTTCCCAGCCTGATTGGGATTCACTGTTTAATCTACTGCCACCCAATAGAGCAGATAAGAGATATTTCTGTAGTCAGCCGTAGTCCTGCCCAGCTGGATTAGAAAACAAAGTGCAAAAGGCCATATAAGCACTCTTAGCCATTTTTTGACTGAGGTATTTTTTTTTTACCAAATCATATTCCTGTTAAATCAGAATGATAACAGTATCTACCTGTAAAAGCCAGACACACTCGATGAGGAGGAGCAGTGTGCCAGCTGCAGCGCACTACAAGCAGAATCTGAGGCTCCTGAGTTACAGAAATTGTAATTGGATACACGGAAATGTAGTAATGATAAACCTACAGGTATCAGAAGATAATATTGACAGTGTTCTGTCCAGGAAAACAATTTTTATGGCATTATTCCCATTGATTTTTTCTGGTTTTGTTTAATAAAGAATAAATGGAAAGAGGGAGAAGCTAAAGTATACCGTAAGATTCTGATAGGCAGCAAAAGAAAAACAGTTGCCCAAATCATCCACATTGACATAATACACTGAAGAATATGCAGCTGTAATTTTTTTTTTTAAATACTGACATGTAGAAGGGAATAGCAGCTGCCACCTCAGCTGACAGCAGCTGCCAACAGTGTGTGTAATAATTTTTTAGACTCTGCGATGCTTACAATAGGCAACAATTTTGTGGGTGCTAGGAATGCACCAAAGAATTTCAAACAAAAAACCTTTTTATTTTTCTCCCATAGCATTCCATCTTATTATGACAGCCATAGCAACGGAGTCAAGAGCTTGATCATAGAAGTGATGGCTGCATATTTATAAGGTCCATAGCTCTTGTTTCCCAGTGGATTTTGTGTCATTTCAGTCAGAAAATTGCCTCCAGACAAATGCAATAATAAATTGGAGAAATCATTTTCTGCCTTTTCTTTCACTGTGGTGAGCCTGAACACATAGGAAAGTGGAAAGATGATGGTCATCATGAAATGCTTGCTTTGGTAGCACTAAAATCATCTAGCCAGTGCTTGTTTCATGACAAAGCTGTCTTCACAGGAAAAACACCCCAATAATAATTAGTGTTTTCCCTGATACAGTGAGAGAATTAATTTTTCCTTTGAAGTAAATTTAAAAGTACTAATATCTTATATATGTTAAGATTTGTAAACTGTAGACACATTTCTGAAAAAATAATTGCATACATTGAAATTATCTGAAGTCATTAGTGCAGGATGGAATAAATAATTACGTCTGTAGCATGAGGTTTCTAAAACTTGGAGTAGGTGCCTAGATTTTTTTTAACATTTTGTGAGTAATGATTACTAATTATTCATCAATAGATGGATTAAGAATAATTTTAAATTATTGAGTTCAGAGTTACATACAGCTGATCACGAAGTAGTGCCAGACATCATTATTTTGCCCCTTTCTGGTGATTGAGAAGCTGAGTCAGAACTTCAAGTAAGCTTGTCTGAATTACTTGTGTTTCCAGTAGAGAAAATTATTCTGAAAATAAAATTATAAATGTGTTCTTAGTCAGATATATACAGTTACTGCCATAAACAAAGAATAAAGGAGCAGAATAATTGAATCTTTTTTTTTTTTCCCTCAGGTACATACTAATTTATTTACATTACTTTACCCTTTAGTAAACATTGTGTCTAAGCTTCTGGTCTTCCAAAACACAACTGCTAAGGGGAGGTAGGTGGGACAGTTTTCATACAAAGAGTGCTAAATAATTGTTAAATACCTTAATGAAGTCTCATTTCTCCAGCTACTGTCATGGGTTAAGAGTTCGTAATACTTTTTTTACAACACATCACATTAATAAAAAAAGAAACAAACCAAAGAGGGAATTACCAAGGTGAGATGTAGCCTTAGATTCAAAACTGTGATACTTTTTTGGACTGTACTTGTAAGTCAGTGGAATCTAGCCATCTGCTTTCACTATTAGGAAAAACAAGGATAAAATGTTTCTTTGGTATATTTACAAGAACACAATAAATTTCAGTTTCTGATAACACAGGAAAAATAAATTAGATGACACTATTACTTGTCTCCACATCTAAGCCTCACTTTTTGGTATTGTTTCACAATATAAATTTTTCTCATACTTTTCATTGAGTCACACTAGAAATGCCTTTCTCATTGTGTCTTACTTTCTTTGGTAGGTGAGATTTTATTGAAACAACTTTCTCTGTCATTGAGATATCTCTTTCTGTGTCAGGAAGCAGCACACTTTTTATTTATTGGTTTTCGGTTCTATGAACCTTCTGTTCTTGTACAAATAAGAAAGAAAAAATCACTTCCTTGGATTATCTTCAGTGCCAAACCAGCACACATACACAAAATATCATTCCTTTTTCCCTTTTTTTTTTTTTTTTTTAATAACTTTTTGGGCCACTTTGAGAAAATTCATTATTTAGCCTGAGTGCATAGATGCAATTATGTAACTAATAACTAATTGCCAAGAAATCTGTGTAAGGGCTTTTATTGAACCTATTGAATTTAGTGGGAATTTTGTCATTCACATTGGTGACACCAGAATTATATTGGTAAGTTGTTTCCTGTATTTCTGTGATAATGTTTCTTTCTGTCATGAAAGAGACAATCTAATAAATAATAGTGGGTAACTTTTGCTTAATGAAGAACTATCATTTTAAAGTAAGAATTTTTGTACTAAAATATACTACTGCAACTAAGAAGCTTTACTTGCTTTATTCAGAGATTAGGTTATTTGAAATGTGTTGTTAATATCTTATTTTATTTCAAAAGATTTAATGACTAAAGCTTAATTGAAGGGAAAGGCTCTACAAGAACAGTCTGCTGATTCATAGCCAGTGCCATCTAATTATACAAATGTATATCAATATATAATTGTCTACAGTGGGATAAGCTGATTATTATCCAGCTTGGTAAAAGTTTAGAATTACTTCAGTTAATATAAAAGATACTTAGATAATCAGAAATCAAACAAGCAGACAATTAAACCTTATCATCATTCCCATATGAGTGATCGCTAAATCCGTCATTTGTCATATGAAAAGTGTGAAAGAAGAAGCCAGAAGGATTGGAGATATTTCTCCTTTTGGAATGGAAGAAACAAAACTATCATTGAAAGTACACAAGAAGAACAGTTTTTATGTAAAGCAATTGACATTATTCTCTTAACTAGGGACACCTGAAGTCTTCTCTGTTGTTTGCATATAGGGAAACCACTTTCAAAACACTGAGGCAACAAATGCAAGAAAGCAAGAAATCAACCACTGGCTATCATTTTTTGAGTAGCTGGTTCCTGCTGACCATAATTTTATGTCACCCTTAAAACTATGCAGCAGGGAAATTTGGGAAAAGGCTGCATATATCAGGTGACACTGTGGATGCCTGAAGGAGTGTGTATTCGAATGTACTACATGAAGCTCATCACGGGGCTGAACCATTTATGAGTAACTCAAAGAATCCAGATTATATCTTTACCTTACATGCATGATAAGGATATTTATCCAAGACTGAAGATTTTCCAAATATAGCCAGTAATTAAAAATTTTATTTTGTCTAGAATACCAGTGGCAATGGGTTAATTAAAAAAATAAATGTAAACAAGATGGATTGTAAATCTTGTGTTAGGGCTTCAGCAAAAGAAATATACTGAAATGACACTTCACTGTAGCCAAATTTATGCACATTTTCTACTGGCACCAATCTTGTAGTCAAAGCTGGTTTTAACAACTTGGCCTCTCCAGGGAAAATGCAGGTATATGAGTCACCTGAATGACACAGAAATAGCAGATGTTCAGTGAATATCTAGTCTCTTTATTCTGTCCTATTCTATGTGTTAATTTTAAAAGATTATTTTTTTAAATCAAAGCAGCTTAATTTGATATTTGTACATCAGACCATGACATCTGCTCTCTCAGATGCTAAGATATGAAATTCTCTGCTGATTTATATATATTAATCTGTTTCCAGGATTCATTTCATATTCCCTGCTTTGACATTTTAGTTCCAGGGAACTAGAGCATAGAGTTTGATTCATATCACTGAAACAATATTTTTATGCATTCGTGAATTCTTGACCCTTAAAATTCAGTGGAATATTCCATTGTGTGCTTTTTAACAAAGAAGTGTCTATTTAAAATACATTCACTTAGCACACATGTAGGGAATTTGCACTGCACACAGTTATTTTTGTTCTGTCCCCCTATTGTAGAACAGTCAAGGACAAGCCAAAAGAATTAAAGTTTCCAAGTTATTTTTCCTCACAATTATATCCCATTTACTCTCTCAGTTTTCTAGGTGATGCAGTAGCTCATACTATCTTAAAAAAAACAAATCCCAAAAAGCCACATCCAAGCCAGATCTCTCCACATTCTTAATTTATTTTGTTTTGTGCTAGATAGAACCCAGCTTCATATTGCACTTTTAGTGAACATGGAGGATTGTTTTTCTATTTCTCTGTATGCAGCATTCATAAGTCTTTTTCTATCCACCATAAACAACAAAATACACTCTGTTTAACCTGCATTATTGATTTTCAATTCAGAGATACTTTCACAATGACAACGTGCCTGGTGAAAATTTCAAAATGTGCATAGATAAATAAATGATTTTCATTTAGAAAGGAAGATTAAGACTAGTGATATATTATCTATATTTATCATTGAAACCTCTATAATATTAGTTTGCAATTTAAATAAATATTACATATTGTTTAAGCAAAATATTTGATTGGAATAGGAGTGGGAGTCTTTAAAAATATTCTATATTGTCTCAAAGTATACTTTACCACGTAGACAATCATGGTACAATTTTGGTGGTTAAAGTCCTTGGTTGTTTCTTTCTGCCTAAAAGTTATAAAACGTTTCTTCCTAAAAGGTATGGCTATTACATGTCTTCCACTGGATTCCACTGGAGTGTCTGCCCTAATATTTTATATTTCTGTTTTTCTTTTCTGAATTATCTCTCCCTTTTATTATTTTTTTTTATTATTATTTGTATCCCTCCACCTGGATGGGTTGTACAAAAAATATCATGCTTGGAAAAGGTTAAAAATCAGATATCTTAAACATTTATAAACATTTTATTGGAGAAGAAAAACCCAAACATACTCAAAATTAACTAGTTAAGATTAAAGGTAGTTGATGATTCAAATGAATTTAAGTTATGAAGACAGACGTTTCTAAATAAGTACTTATTGCTTAATTTGATGTATCTATTATGAATTCAAGTGTTCTGTTTTGAAATTAATGCTACTGAAAAAAAAAAGATTTAAAGTAAGCACAAACTCAGCTAACTACACATTTTAATCTACTTGTAAGAGTTCTCAGGACTAAAGTAATTGTTTAGAAATTTTACTTCAAATTAATTAAATCTAAATTAATTTTTTAATTAATGTAGATTCAATTTTAATGTAGATTCAAGCATTTTTCCTTGTTTTGAATTTTACCAGTAGAAAAAGAAAACTCAAGTACTATTTTCTTACTCTTGTGAAAGACTTCTCTAATTACCTTGAAACTATTATTTACATCTCTGTAGAACACGTTCTCATGCCTTTTTTTCCAAGTGTAAGTATTTGGGACTAGCTGCCAGATGATCAGGAGCTCTGAGAAGTTTCTGTTCAAACTCAGTGTAAGAATCTCTCATCCTTTATTTAACAGCAGGAAGACATTATTATTCTGCAACTTTTGTTGCCTGTGGTGATGCCATGACCTATACTGAGAAGAGGCAGTATACTATAAAATAAGAAAGAAACAAACATACATACCCCTTTAATTACTAAAAGTATTAAATTGATCTGGAAGATATATGAAAGGCAATAGACACCTTTAGGATTGTCTATAACTTCACCAATTTTCTCTATTGTGTTATTTTTTAAATTGTGAAAAATAATTATAGGTATTTTCTATGAAGTATTGGAAACTCTCAGATGTCCAGGAGAGGCTGGAAGAACAGTAGAAAAGCCCTGCTGGGCCAAACTAATGCTCATTTTAGCCCAGACTGGAGCATCTGACAATGGCAGCAAGATATGCTGTTCAGCTTGATCACTTTCTGAACTAGATTTACCTCATGCTTCCAGTACAACTTCTGTTTTGGACTTTGACTAATCTTTTTTATGATCACTTCATGAACTGTTACTGCTACTACTAGTTCATTACCACTGTGACAAGTACTCTGTCATATTTATTCAAATCAAATTCTTGGTACTTTAATAGAATGTTTCCAATTTTGTTTGAGAACAGTTACCCAAGGTTCTAAATGATTTTTTTAAACCTCGGTCAAAATTCTCTTTTTTTTTCCTCTCTGAGTTGAAGACTACTGTCCTTCGCAGCACTTCCTCACAATGCAGTATCTTCTTATGTTGTTATTTTATATCATTTCTCTAACTATCCTAAGACCTTCTTAGAACATGGAGACCAGAACTACAAAGGATGATGAAATTATTTTACCTCTATAAAACTTTGATATGCCCATACCTTAAGTAATATATTGCCTTCATGAGTAAAGCCTGAAAGTGCAATGATTCTTCATGAGCCTGTGGTTTCAGGTCTGTTACAGTATCATAAACAGTATTTTAAATTTTATTTCATTTTAATAGTGTTATTTTAGTACAGATATTTCCTCCTAATAATATAATTTGTTTTTTTAAAAGTCAGTGTTAGGATACTTTTTAATTTTCATTTTGCCAGCAGCTTCTTGAGGGTGAAAAAAATAGAAAAAACCACAACAATAGTATCAGAATATAAGACTGCTATAAATAAAGAATTACTGTGCAAAGATTTCTAAATTGGTATGCACTCTACAACATAAAATAAATTTCTAATAACCCATAACTCAATGCTTTATGGTTTTTGATCATTAAGAAGAGTGGAAAAATCACCCAGCCTCTTACTCTAAAGCTATAATTCAAATTTTTAAGGCAAGGATTTTGTTACAGACTTGACTAACGAAGATGCAATTTTTCACTTCTTACATATTTTCTGCTTTTTATTTGACAAGTGGAATCATTTAAGACAACAGCGATCAGAGACACCTGTTGTCTCTTTATGAAATTTAAGTCATATACCACAGTCACCAGTTGATGAACAAGTGTCATTCACCACATTCTTCATTGATTGGAAGAAATACTTTGTCTATAAAATATGTATAAAATATAACATGTCTATAATATGTCTATTATATATATAAAGTATAACAAATTTGATTAGAGAGAGAGAGAAAAAGAATTCCTACTGTTTGCATAAAACTGGTGTTCCTTCATCAGAAGATATGTGTGTCTATGTTAGTGAAAGCTGACATAAGTGGCTATCACATTTAGCGAGTCATTAATTTACAGATGTGTGATAACTGGCTCCTAGAGACCAAGTAGTTTCCCAGAAATCTTGTATATAAATTATTCTTTGAAGCTGAACACATATAATATAATCCTGTTTATTTTATATATAAAAAATAGAGGAGATTTAAATAAGCATTTATCAAGTTATCCTATTTATTTAAAATAAAACAAAATACAAAGGAAACAGTTCACTTATTCTTACTTAGTTTATCATTATGTGGCACATCTCAGTGTATTTCTCTGATATTTTTGAATAACCTGAGATATGCTTCCTTCAAGTAGCATAAATACAATTGTCCAGTCAATCTGATTTTAATCTAAAATCAGAAAAATAAATAAATAAATAAATAAATAAATAAATAAATAAATCCTCAGTTTTGTCAACTATTCTCATTTGCTGGATATTTTCATAAATAGTGGAATTTCAGATTACTTTCTACATCAAATGATATTGTAATTTTATGGTAGCTGCAGCTACCATGGAATTGTCTGTGGTTTCAAGAAAGCATTCTAACTGAGGTCATTTCAGGTCAGAAAATACACCATTTTTTCAACAATATGTGAAATTATTTAATGTAGATATACAGTGGGACAGGCTAGGTGACTTAGCTTATTTCAAACTATAATAAGTAAAGTGATATTTAAGAACAACGTTTTTTGAAAACCATACTTTATACATAATGTTGTTTTCAATAGGTAAGTAAGCAAAATAATCACAGATTAGAATAACATGGAATAGAATTCCAGAATACTTATTTATGTTCTATAATATTAACTAAATACATACTGAAAAGATCACTTATTAAAGGAGCAAAGTCTATGTTAAGATAACATTAGATCATGAAGCATGATATTTGATTTTTTATCGATTCTGAAATACAAGAAAAAAATCTGATATTATATATATTTGTAATTACTTAATCACTACAAATGACTGTGGATAGTTTTAGGGGACATATCATCATCTAGTCACTTAGAGAATTTACAATATTTATATTATTGGGTGGCAGCCAGGTAAAAGATCCTCAGGGATGTAGTTATCCAAAGTCCATCAGTGTTCAATAAGATTTGGACAATTATTAGATATTTGGTATAATTTTAAGTTGCCCTGTGTTGACTGAGCTTAATGATCCTTGTGGGTCCCTCTAACTCAGGATAATCTATGATTCACTATTGGCATCTTTGGTCTAATCACACACTTAAAGTCCAATGTGCCTTTGAAGAGCTGAATTTAAAATATAAAGTATTTGTAACTTGAATATAATACTGTATATTTTCCATTTAGACAGACAAGTTTTTGTTTAAAAAAAGCAAATATGTTTATCCTACTAGTGAAAACTAATGGGTTCCCAAAATTAGTTTCTCAGAGCATGAAAAAAATCGTGGTTGACTAGAATATGAAAAGAAGGACAAGAGTACAAAATCTAAATCAGATCATAAAGAAAAAACCCAGCAGCTGTGGTCTGAAACCTTGAACTTCAAAGTTTCAGTATGGATGTCAGCAGTCTTACAGTGCAGTGTTATATAAAAAGAATAGAAGTTATTACAAGGAGAAGAAATATCTCATTTACTTTGGACACGGTGACATTGACCTTTACAGGGAGCTGCAGTCAGTTTGACAGACTCTGCAAAGTGATGATCTCACTAGCTTAAAGAGTGAAAGAGGGTACACAACATACTCTCAAGGAAACCATTTATCAAAGTGAGTCTGTACAGAATGAAAGAAACCTCAGAGTTCCTAACCAAAATAGGAGAAGAATGCCAGGATGGAATTCACCTCATTTAACTTTCTCCTGTCTTTGACTGTTGAGATGACATCACTTGAGTAATCAGGCTGATACTGGAGGTCTGAGGTATGCTGCTAAACAGTTTTTAGGGACAAAGTTTCCACTGGTTAAAACACAATGAGCTAGTATTTTGTAAAAAATACCACCCATGTTTAAAAGGCAAGAACAGCAGCACTAAATTTGTACGAGAATGTTTGTGCATTGACTCACTAGCAGTCTGCTGGCAAGTAAAGACCAAACAAACTTTCAGGATTTTGGTTTTATCTACTTATCTACTTGGCTTTCGCAGATCTTACCACTCTTAATTTTAAAAGAAGGTTTGTTTGGTTTTGGGTTTGTTTTTATTTTCTTTTTTATCAATCACTTTGCCATCTTGTAATCTAGTAGACAATGAGACAAAGAGAAGTACTACATCAGCACTTACAGCCAACATCTGCTTTGACACTTCAGCTTTATTCTGTACACTAGCAATAACCAAAGACAAATTCCTACAAATAATTCAGTCCCTTGATAATTTAAAGCTGAGTTAGCTGTAAATTAGATTATATTACTTCTAGTTGTTTGACACACTCTTTAACATCCTTACACTAAGCACACAAAAGGTTTTACATTTCATTGCTTTTAGAAACCTATCAAAACAAGGTTTTAACTTAGAAATTTATTAAACTAATTTAACAAAAAGTAGAATTTCAGGAAAAGAATTTGGAGTTGGAGTTTAATATGATTAAAATACATATGTCTAGAAGTTTGGCTTAGTTCTAAAACTGTATGCATCATCCTAAAAACAATTATGGTTTTGCTTCAAGAGCACTGAAACTTATCTGATGTTCTGTGCCCCTGAAACTCTCCTGACTGCAGTAAACCTATCTTACTGAACATAGATACTGCAATATTTCCCCTATGGTGGTTTAAGTTTCCTCTAGTTTTTCTTCTTTTATGGCCTAAAAATACCATTTGAAGAAGCAGCATCACAGTTCTGTTACTAGGAATCAATGACATTCTTTGTGGTCAACTGAGACACACAAGGACCAACAGTTCAGAAATAAAATATGCATTTTAAAAAATAATCACACAGATTGCGGTGAAATAGAGCTTTTATAACTACAAAATAAAATAATTTCTTAGAACTTCACAATTCTATACAAGGTACCATAGTGTGTTTTTTACAGTATGCATACAAGTTATGATCGTTTTATTTTTACATTTTACATTGTTTTTTATCTATGCAAACAAACAAGCATATAATATATTTTAAATAATTTGCAAAACCAAGGTATTTTAGCTGGTCACTCCTATTACAAAACAGTACTTTTGACACCTTTGTTAGCAGTATTTTTGCAGCAAGACCGTCTCTTTTAGCAGGTCTCTTTCACCTCTTTGAAGTAAACAAAGCTCAGAACAAGAGCTTAATACAATCTTCTGTTAATATTCCTAATTCACTCAAGTCACTTCCAGATTTCAATTTTGAATTCTCGTTTTCAACTCCATCACATTAAAAACAAACAAAAACCCAACCAACAAAACAAACAAAAAAACAAACTTATCCCATGCAGCTGTGTAATGGAACAATGTAGTGCTTCTACTTCCTAATCCTCAGTGCATATTACCCACAGCACAGGAAAAGTATGATTGGGGAAAATACTTTTATAACCCCTACCAACGTTGTTTTCTTTTGTCACCACCTGAATGTAGTACAAATTGCTAAAGCTCAGAAAGTCTTAGGAATGACAATTGTACACCCTTGTAGTAAAGCCTATAATCAGGCGATATGATGTCCCCAAAATATGGTCTTCAGCCCCCCCCAAAGCTGACTTATTGTATTAATTGCTTCCTATTAAGATGTTTTATTAAAATAAGATTTGGGCTTAAAAAGAGCCAAACTAGTTTATCTTTTTTATGAAAATTTTGAAAACACATTTTGAAATTACATCAGTTTCCCAATTCAGAACTGGTTAACTAGGTAGCTCTATAGCTCTTTCAATTCATATATGTCCTTTAGGCCTTTTAAGCAACTTGACATTACTCATAATTTTAAGGCTTCTTTGTTTGCTTTCCTTTAAATTTATTCTATTCAAATTATTCAGGTAGTTTAACATCTCTTGGTATGCCAGCAGAATTTTCTTGATGACTGCTAGCAAAAGAAGTATTATTAATAGCATATGTCCACAAAGACTGCAGCTTTAGGTAAACTAACTATTTCCATCTCTCAAATGACATTTCTTGCTGTTAATATGTTAAATATTGGAGGCTTAACAGAGCAAATCAGTTCTAAACTAGTTCTGAGAGTCCAGCTCTAATTCTGTGATAAATGACAAAAAAAAATGAAAAAAAAAAAAAAAAATAGGTCAGTGCTGAATACTTTGAAAATTCCCATAATCAATCTAAAAGTCTTGATTGCTGTTTGCATACTCTACTTTGCTGGAGAGGTACAGAGTTAAGAGGCTACCGAGTCAGCCTTGCCTGTACTTTCTCTCTCCTGATTATACATGATAGCCTTTCTTTTTTGCACTCCAGAAAGGCAGACAGGTAATGACTTAGCCTGCTGCAATCAAAACAAGCCAGGTTATCCTCAGGGGTTTAAACAGTTGGCACTTACCAAATCAACTCATTTAGAGTCATAAAGGCCAGTAAATAATTGCAGGATCAGAAGCATAGAAATTTCCAGGAGGGCAAAGTACCTGACACCCTACCCCTTGACCAATATAATCATATAGAGAGGTCCATACCACCCAATGACATGTAGGGCAGGCTCCTGCTGTGTAAGGTCTGATTTTCCCCATATGCAATTTTTGGTGGACCCAAGGCATTGGACAACTCTTAACCACATATGAAAAACATTTATGCTGCTGGTTTTTACTGTTGAGTCATCTACACATTAAGTGTCTGCCCGTTCCAGTAGAGCCATGACATCACCTCTCATCCTGTATTTACTGTCTCTGTTCAGGTGAATTACTGTATGACTGGCTGAGTGGATGAGAGGCTGGACATGACCCAGCCATGGGCACTCCCAGCCCAGAAACCAAACGTGTCCTGGGATGCATCCAGAGCAGTGTGGGCAGCAGGGCAGGGAGGGGATTCTGCCCCTCTGCTCTGCTCTGAGACCCCACTGCAGTGCTGCACCCAGCCCTGGGGTCCAGCACAGGAAGGACAGGGACCTGCTGGAGAGAGCCCAGGAGAGGGCCACAAAATTGATCAGAGGGATGGAGCACGTCTTCAATGAGGAAAGGCTGAGAGAATTGAGTTTGTCCAGCCTGGAAAAGGGAAGGTTTTGGGATACCCAAATTGTAGCCTTCCAGTACCTGAAGGGACTTTCAGAAATGATGTGGCAAGACTATTTGCAATAACATGCAGTGACAGGAAAAGGGTGAATGGGTGGATTCAAACTGACAGTGAGTAGATTTAGATTAGATATTAGAAAAAAGTCTTTACTGTGACAGTGGAAAGTGTTGGAACAGGTTGTCCAAGGAAGCTGTGAATGCCTCATCCCTGGAAGTGTTCAAAACTAGGCTGAATGGGACTCTGACCAGCTTGGTTGAAACAAAAGTGTCTCTGTCCATGGCAGGGATGTTGGAACAAGATGAACTTTCAAGGTCTCCTTCCAACCCAAACCATTCTATAATTCTATGGTTCTGTTACTGCATGGGAATGTTACTGCATTGCTCATCTTTCTTACTGCCTCAGAAAGCTTGGTTTATAATGTGTTTTTAGACTCCATTACTCTTTGAACCACACCAATAAAGATTGAGAAAAAACACTCCATCTCTAAGAATAGTGACAAGCGCAGAAGAAGGGATGTGACCACACCACCACACATACCTCAAACTGTCTAGGTCTCTTGATGTCTCTCATCTGTGGACTACTAGATATCACATGAAAGCAAACATGACAGGTTATTTTCTACTAGGAACACTTCTTCAAAGTGGATTGGGAATACTACTATGGCAGGACAATCATTGAAATATACCTTCAGATATTTTCTCCTACCAAGCATTGGAGTTGAGCAATATTTACTGATCATTTTTATGTGCTTTTTGTTAGAAACAATGAATTTTGCTTTGAAGATATCACTACACACATAGTCAAAAATGTAGTTATGGCAGAGAACAGGACTAGACTTCTAGGCATCCTACTACACTTCCTGCTTCAGCTGTCCCATCAAATAACTACATTACATCTACTGAAAATAAAATACTTTCTTTTGAATTATTAGTAATTCCCTCATGGGATGAAAACATCATCCCACTGGGATAAAGTGTTCCATATTTACCTATCTCTACTTCTCCATTCCCTTAAGAGTTAGTATATAGAGAATGTAGTGTCTCTGAGCAGTGATAAATAGTTTATGAACCATATTGAGCTCAGGGAAATTATTAGAGTTCATCTACAACTGTTTTTGCTGAGTTTTTTTAGATATTTAATCTGTGATGCTGAATCAATAAATTTAGAAAAACCATTAGAGATTTAATAAGGCAGCACCAAATACCACCTGGATCTTTACCACCAGTATAAACTGCATAGGATAGATGTAGAGCATTAACAGATTTATTATTTTAAGCTGAGTTTATATTTATTTTTCAATTGAAGGTTCATATTATTTTGTCTGTCTTGGCAGGCTAGTTACTGTAGAATGGGATCCATATTTCTTGAAATAGGGTGCTTTAAGCACTTTAGCATTCAGTGGTACATAGAGAAAAATATAATTTATATTGTCTCTTCAGAAAACAATTGTAGTCTAGGAGAAAAATGTCATAGTTTGAAACTCCTGGATGGAAAATAAAATTCTGAACTCCAAGAACATGATATTCAAGCTCTTCTGCTTGAAATGTCACTGTTGGCCCTCTGTATCAAATGCCAGACTGATATAAACAGTTACTGAAATAGAACTTGGAAAATCATATGTAATACTGCAAACAATTACACCAATGCACTGTCTAGAGCCACTGCTTTTCTTACTAGAAAGAGAATATCCCAGAAATAGTGATTCAAATTTTAATAACATTCTGGACAATTTCTGCCTTTGCTTATAATAAAATAATGGAATTATATGCTAGGAGGAAGTAAACTATGGCACACACTGATACAGATATAAAAATAGAAAAAGCTGAAATAATGTTCAGGCTGAGTAAATAGCTTATTAATTCAAGCTGCTATTTCAATAGGACCAGGTACCCAAGAAAACTATTTGTACCTTGTTCCCTACTCAGTCTTTTTTCCCCCTGCTATATGATTATTTTCTTTTCTTTTCTTTTTTTTCTTTTCTTTTCTTTTCTTTTCTTTTCTTTTCTTTTCTTTTCTTTTCTTTTCTTTTCTTTTCTTTTCTTTTCTTTTCTTTTCTTTTTTTCTTTTCTTTTCTTTTCTTTCTTTCTCTTTCTTTTCTTCTCTTCTCTCTCTTTCTTTTCTTTCTTCTTTTCTCTTTTCTTTTCTTTCTTTTTCTTTCTTTCTTCTCTTTTCTTTCTTTTTCTTCTCTTTTTCTTCTCTGTTCCCTCTTTCCTCTTCCCCCTTTTTAACATGCTTTTAGGACTTTAAGTATCAACAGATAAACCTGAACTTCTGGATACATCTGAAAATGGATACTTTTCCCCAATTAGAAATAGCAACATATATGTAACACAGAATGGAATGTATCCATCCAGTTATGTACAGTGTATCTTTTAACATCACAAGGGAGACATTTTTAATATAATTTTTTTTTTTCCCAGAAATGTGGTTTGCAAGCCAGCACAGGCATAAGCTAAATAAATGAAAGGCATCTGAGAAGCATGATGGTATGATCTATTGCATTGTAGTATATGTAATGAAAATATGCAAAGGCTGGCAAACCTGATGCAGCTCTTGCATTATCTGAATCCAAAATAATGAGAATGTTTGTAGAAGCCTTTATGTCAAATATCAGCCTCTGTTAGGCAATCATTCCCCCTGTAAATTAGCTTAACTGATATAATACTTTTTCATCCACAGATAGTTACTATAAATATTGTGGAAGTGAATTTTTTCACTTTAGACTCACATGTGCTCAGTAATAAAAATATCTAAACTTTAAAAATTGAATTGATTTCCTAAGTTGTTAAAATATCAATAAAAAATACAGAGTGTGTGCATGTGGTATTGTTTTCATGACTCACTAATCTAGTGTTGAGTTGTAATGCTGTGACCATGACTACAGTAATTGGTGATCTTTCTTATTTCATAAGATATTGCCTATTGATTTTCCAAATACAGAAAACAAACAAACTAACAAGCAACAAAAAAACCCCAAAACCCCAAAAACAAAACAAAACAAAACAAAACCAAACAAACAAAAAAAACCCAAAAAACCCCAACACAAACCAACAAAACAACTCAAGAGAGGAATCATCTGAAGTGATGCAGTGTCTAATACTCAAGCTACCAGCTTTTCTCTGATTTTGTTTTGGTTAAAAGTAATATCCATGTCTGCAAAAGGCTTTTAGATTACATTTGCTTATCTTGTTATATTTATATTAGTTCCTCAAAGTTGAATTTTGCAGAAGAGAAAATGCATTTATGCTGCTGAAAAACCTGATATTGCTAAATTTTACCTTATCTAGTAGTCATTTTGAACTATCTAAATGTGTTACTTTCAATTGCATATAATTTTATAATCATGCATTTTTCTTTCTATTCTAGATAAAAGAGTTTTATTAAAATTTATAAATTTCATGTAAATATGCGTGATTAAATTAAGATTGATATATTCAAATTAAAAATTACTAGCCTCATCAAAAAGGATATATATCCCAAAACCAACACGTCTGTTATTTTATGGAGCCTACTAGTAAGCACAGACTCTTGGCCTGAGACAAGTTAGTGTTAGTGCTCTTTGGAGCACAAATGAATTGCAGGACCAGGCAGCTCTTGTCCCTGATGATTTACTTGTTTGTAATACTGTTATTCTAGAAAATTAAGGTTTGTCCACACAATGAGCCATTAAGCTGGAAGTACCTTCTGCAATTTCTTTCAGCTTTAATTCTGCATGTATTAAAGTCCACCCGGGAGTATGAATGCATATTGTATTTTCAGTGTCAATTTCTAATGCAAATGTGCCTGATAATTTAAAATATTCTTTTCAAGCCCTTAGCTGTATAGAGCAATGTTAGTATTGACCAGATTTTAGCAATAGCATGGTCTGTAAGGTACTGAGAATTATACAAGTAAATTCTGCTGATAATTTCTCCTGCAAATTTAAAATGTGTGCAGACATCCTGTTAAAACTACTATTTGCTATTTACTATTTACACAAATTCTGAACTATTGTGCTAAAAGACACAATCCTCCACTCAGAGGATCTGTGGAAAACAAATCTCTGAAACTTATCTCTCAGGGCAGATGTAGCAGTCTTGTCAAACACAAATTGGAAGAAAGTTACTAGCTTAAGCCATGAATAATAGGAATCAGTCATCAGAAATCAATAAGCATTTATGAGTAATACAGAAATAGAATTTGATTTTTAAAAGAAAAGAAAGTAAAGTAAAGAAACTCAGTACATCCACATAATCTAAGCAATAGCAAAAGCTGGATGTAAACTATCCATGATAAATACTACAGAGTGTCACAATTTTGGGGGAAAATAACATTAGCAGAGTTGGTAAAACAAACAAAAAAACAAATATACATACAAAAGAAGTCTTATTTTGTAGTTATGTTTCTATTCTTTCATTACTGTAATATAAAAAATGTAGTTCGAAATTTGTACTATGGTTACAATTATATGAGGAATACTGACTCCTAATATGTATTCAAAGAAGGTTTCTCTGCCTCCAAAGTGTCACTTCTCTGTCATCTGGCCTTCTTAGCAGTTGATCCAAAAAGCAAAGTTCATTTCAATTATTTCAGCATCCTTCAGCACCCTGTCAGTAAACAAGCAGTTTGAAGCATTCACTGCCACTAGCAAGATCCAGACGTGACGATAAAGACTGAATGAATGGTCAGCAGTGGCTGGGGAGGACAAAAACCTGTACCCCTCATCCACACTGACATGGCTTACGGCTCCAGTATATAAAGCACTTCTTCTCTTCATTGGACTGCAACTCTTGCTTAGAACACATTGCCATCACAAAATAATCAGAAAATAATAATGACAGAGTGTTCTCTTACCTTTGTCCCCATTAATTTTGAGATAAATCTCACCTTCATGCTACTAGATCATTTCTCTAGTTAGGATCATAAACCATTGTTCTAATGGTTCTGTCAAACTCAAATGTTCTATGCTTATCGTTAAATGTTCAAACGATTGAATTGTTCATGCAGAATGGTATAGTGATGAACTGTTCATGAATTCATTGATTGACTACCCTCTGATTTCCTTTCTACTCTGTCTCCTGCTCTGGTCGATTTTGCATCCCTTTATATACAATTCTGACTGCTTCCCTCATCTGGTATAACAATTTTCTACTCAGCTTCCTCACTGGAAGGAAACTTTTCTCCGAAGTGCATCTAATTCTGACTGGGGAAAATTTTCTCTAGTCGTTTGTTTGAATTCTTTGCTTCACTGGATCCCTTTCTAAATTCTGTTCACTAGCCTGCAACACTATTAAGAATTCGTTCAGACTAGACCTTCACTCCTAAATGAAAGTACATGAGACTAATTTTACACTCCTTAGGAAGAATTGATTATAACAATCTTTTAAAGAATACTAAGGAAGATTGTATCTTTGATTATGACATTCTTCTGATGTAAGAATCTAATTACAAAATGTAGTGGTAAAGAGGTAATAGATTCAGTTTCTTAGTGAAAAATACATGGATAAATGTAGCAGTTATTTCTTTCATGGATTAGGTATCATGACATGCATAAAAAGGATTACATGTGTATTAGCTTTAAAATGAAAAAATTACATTTGTATGTGGTTTTAGATATAGGCATTTACAAATCAATGTGATTAGCTTTAAAAATGTTTTTTTTTTTTTTTTTTTTTTTTTTTTTTTTTTTTTTTTAAAAAAAAAAAAAAAAAAAAAAAAAAAAAAAATTTAAAATAAGATCAGACAAAGTATCTTTGCATGGATGAGAAAGGGATACAATAGAGGCTCTTTCAGGTAGTTTATTCTTGGCGGTGATGTGGCTGGAAGAGGCAGAGCCCTCCAGGAATCAGGTATTCAGGGAACGGGGATGGGGAGTGGTTTTGGCTGCCAGCCAATGGGATAGGGACACGGGGCTTTGGGATCAGGATACAGAGCTAATGTGCTTCAAGGTCATCAGGAAGGTCAAGGGACAGTAGGGAATTCTGGGCTAAACGAAGATATCAGGGTATGACATCCTTCCTTTTACTCAGTTATCAAATTACAACATCTCCCGTTTTTGTTTTTAAGTGGGGATGACTTTAAACTAATTCTAGTCAATTTATTTTGACCACCATTTAGAGATGGGGAGTTAGACTGTTTATATTTGCCAATTCTATAGATTGTCCCTGAGGTAGAAGAAATGATTCCATTAATAGCTTAAATATAATGACGTATGATCCCAAATGCCATAGCTACAAGGAAAGAATACAACAAGTAACATAATAGTTTTGACGATGGAAGTCCACCACCCAGAAAACCCAGCTTTAAATAGTTCATTAATCAGTCTTCTGATTCTTGTTTCCTTGTCCAATCAGGTGCTTCATATCTGCAGAGCAGCGTGGACATAAGGAGCCTTTGAAGTCAGATTCATGCAGCAAAGTCCTTCAAATTCCTGGCATTCATCCATAGTAATAGGAAAAATCTATTGCAGGTTTTGTAATGTTCCCTGCCTGGTTACTTCTTCATCTTCTAGGAGGGAACTGATGGCAGTTGAAGTTAAATTTGCTTGTTTAACTACCCAACACTCCAGGTGACCTAATTCACCTAGGCTTTGCTGCTCAACCCATGGAAGGAATACAGATCAGCGATTCTTTTGATTTTGCCCAATGGAAAATTTCTGCATCACAATTTGGGTCCAGATTATCTGCACTTCTTTTTGTATTTATTACAGATTTGCTTTTTGTGTCCAATCACTGATTAAGGTTTTGTTGGTGCTAACAAAGACAACCCCTATAGTACATGGTCCCCTAGAAGATTAGAAGGAATCCCGCCCATGCCGGTCCCCACAAATTAAAACAATCCTTTGGTAGGATTTGGGACTTATGAACTGGATCTTTAGCTGGAATATGTTTGTGAATGTACACCACTTCGTGGCCATAAATTCTTACAAATTGTCGGATGAGATGAAAGCCTTTGTGTCAGTGAGTGTTGGATAATCTTGAAATGAATGCAGTATGTTGCTGGATAGGAACCAAGAGTTCTAACTCTTGGGTTCCTGGTCTGCCTTGGTAATTTGGCAGCAAGTCCTTTACAGGATTACCTATGATCTGTGCTGAGTGCCTAGGTGAAATAGTGAATGGTTCAGGTGTTTTATTAGGAGTGTATGTCAAAGCTCCTAAATCCACTAGCTTTAAGTGGGACTCTACCAGGCAGTGGACATAGGATCTGTGGCTGCTGCAGTGGACAGACATATGTTTTCCTGTTTGAGTGTCTGTGCCAGGGTTACCCAGATGTTCTGACGTGGCTGAGGGACGATCCACGAGCTGCGAAACTGTTCAAAGCTAACAAGAGGACAACTTGAATGGGGTTCTTCACAGGATTAACTCGAGGGTAGCTTTTTTTCTAAAAAGAAAAACAAACATTTTTAAACATGTTATGAGTCCTTATCTGCTTGAGGTATTCCTTTATGGAAGCTTTTGTTTCCTTTTCCTCATGGCGTCTTCTTTTGGAAGCAAATGTTCTTGCTTCTCATCTCCTTCTGTGTATCTGGAGTTTTAGGGACAAAAGGCTTACCCATTTCTGTGGAATCCATCTAGGTCCTGAGGAGTTGAAACACATGCATAACCCCTTCCCAGGTTACGAGTTCATAGGGACCTTTGGTTTCCCAGGTTTCTGGGTCCCTAATCAAAACTGGCGGATGTTGAGACAATTTAAACTGTTTACTGCTGTTAAAATGGCGAACCACAGGAGGACTCATGTTTTCAAATGAACAGTTTAAGAAATTGATTGTAAACAATGCTTTACAGAGCTTTTGCTGGGGAGACATCCACGTAGAACTGCTTTGTCTAGCTAGAACCTGTTCAGTGTTTGATGTGTGCGTTCAATCACAGCTTGGCTCTGTAGGGAGTGTGGAATGCCTGTCTTATGCATAAGTCCCCACTGCTGGATGAATTCAGGAACTCCTTGAAGTATAACTGGGCCATTATCTGTTTTTATTTCTCTGGATCCCAAAACTGAGAAGGCTTTGTACTAGGTGTTGTTTTGCATGTACTGCCTTTTCCCCTGCATGAGCTGACGCATAAACTGCACCTGAATATGTGTCTATGCTCATGAATATTTAGGCGTCAAAACTAGGAATTGTGTGACATCTGTCTGCCACACTTCACAGCTGCCTAGGCCTGGGGTTAACCCCATACCCAGCGATGGCATGGCCTGGAGCTGACAGCTGGGACAGGTGGCGACGATGGCCCTGGCCTGACTCCGTGTTATCTGGAATTGACGGACCAAACCTGGTACATTCTGTGGATTGCTGATGGCTCAGCTTTGCCTGTTGGAAGATGTCAGGAAGGCATAGCTTTTCTGCTGGAGCTGCCAAGGTGTCCATCTGATTTCCTTCTGCAATCTCACCTGGCAAATCTGTATGGACTCACAGTGTATCACATGATAAAGTTAGAAGTTCTGTGAGAAACCAAATAGATTAGTTTTCGATAACAGCCTAAAGAGCTGCTCATTATCAATGTCTTTGAGCACGCCTGCTCTGCTCTGACACCACCCCAGCGGATACAAGAATCTGTTACCAGATTAAGAGGTTCAGAGAATTTCAAAGGCTCTTACCACAGCAGCTAGTTCTGGTAATCTGGGGTGACCTCCACAAATTCAACATCAGCTTCCCAATGCTGTGTCTGTGGATTTCTCCAAGTCATCACTGACTTGTGGGAGTTCCTGATGCATCTGTGAACACTGTGAGTGCCTTGAGTGGTGTCCTGCTCCTCTTCTCACGAGGTAAGGAGGTGGAATTTCATTGAACAACTTATGAGCTGGCTGTGAACAGATATCTGTCCCATGTGTAGCTGTCCAGAGATATCTGGAGGCTGGCATTTGCTCTGCAACAAATGCTCAAACATATCTTTTGTTAGCCGCTCAGGAGAATTCTTTCCTCCCCAGAAAGTTTAATAGGCAAATGTATGCATGTGAACAAGATCCAGACAGTTCACTCAGCCCTCATCCTGCTTTTGAATCAACTGAGCCATAAGTTCCTGTGGCTGTGTAATAGTTTTGGATCTCTGGTGGGAGAGGAAGACCCATTCTATGATTAAGAGTGAGTCTCTGCCCCTCTATCCACTGAAATATTAAACCATGTAAGTGTGGCAATTTCCCCAAAACAATGAATTTGAAAGGCAGTTCAGGTTGATAGCGGTGAGCTTGCCTTTCAGACAAAGCTTTCTGTACCTTTCCAATTGCAGCCCTTTGCTTCTGGTGTCAGTTCCTAGGGGAGAAACCAGCTCTCTCTCCCTTTCAATAATTTGAAAAAAGGGTTGTAATTCTCATTAGTGAGGCCTAAACCAAGGTCTTACCCAATTCAGCGACCCACACAGGGAATGGAGATCTGCAAGAGTTTTAGGATTACATAATGTCTAATTTCTGTGGAACTATGGTCCTGGCAGTGATTTCTAGTCCCAGATACTTCCAAGGGTGGCATCCTTTGAACTTTGTCATCCTGTAATTGAAATCCAGCAGAGTTAAAACTTTAACTACTAGGTCAAGCGTGTGTTGGAAGTATGAAGTTTTAGGAGCACACACTAACACATCATCCATGTAGTGTAGTATTATGGCATCTTCTCTGTGCCACGGACAGGAGACAACAATGAAGCTACATACCACTGACAGATAGCAGGACTACACTTCATGCCTGTGGAAGCACTTTCCAGTGGTATCTCTTCATTGGAGCCTCTCTGTTCAGTGATGGCACTGAGAATGCAAACCTAGGGAGCATCTTCAGGTGAAGTGGAATTTGGAAGAAACAATCTTTGATATCTATTACTGCTACATTGCCAATCTCTAGGTAACATAGTTGGAGAAGGCATCCCAGGTTGAGGAGATCCCATGTCCTGAATTACTTTATTAATTTCTTCTAAGATCATGTAATAATCTCCATTTGTCTGTCCCTGGTTTTTTTATTACAAAAATTGGGGAATTCCAGGGGCTTGTTGTTTCACTCTATATGATTTTTGGCCAATTGGTCCTCTACAAGTTTTCAAGTGCCTGTAACTTTTCTTTCCTTAGCGGCCACTGTGTGGTCCAGACAGGTGTGTCACTTAGCCATGTTAGTTTCTGAACCCGGCACTGCACGGTGGCAGCTTCTAAAAATCCTTAGGAGTTTTTGGAATTATCATTTTAACTCCCCATTGTGACATGGCATCTCTTCCCACAAGGGACACTTGTAATCTATTACAAATGGACGAACACTGGCCAATCTGCCGTCCGGTCCCTCAATTTGTACAATGCGTTTTGATATTTGTGCTAATGTGAACTCCTCCTATACCTGAATATGCCCAGCTACAGGTTGTAATTCCAAATGAAGGCCACATATTTTCAGGTATTATGGTTACATCTGAGCCTGTATCCAAACACCCTTCACATGTAGATGGTCTGAACCATGTGTCATGTTGCATGCCAGAGAAGGCTTTCCTCTTTCACTGTCTCTGCCCAGTAAACCTCTGGTGATTTATCTTTTGCTGTGATATTTGCTGGAATAGGAAGAGCTTGGGCTAGAATTTGTCCCTCACTTAAATAGAAAGGTGCTTTGTGAACAACGAGCTATTATGATAACACCAGATATTTTTCCCTTCCTGGTCATAGGAGCGATTTCAATTTCTAAAGTGTGTGTGCAGTGTCTCCCACAACAAAATACTCTCTCTCCATGTGGCAAATCGACATATCAATTAGGAGCTCGAGATATCCCACTGTAATAACCGTCCACTCAGCCGACCTGAAATGAAAGCCTTGAAAGTCTGTAGTCTAATACGCCACAGAACTGCCTGTCTTTCTTAAGAGAACATTCAACATTTACATTATCCATTACACCCACATTGTCCATCCCACTCTCCCCCTTTGCTTTTAAAGAGAGGCTTTTGCTACAGTATAGCCTGCAGAACTTATATCCTGGCGCTCTATGGTGTTTATAGCAAGGCTGCGCCTCCAGTTCTAGTTTTTTTGTTTGTTGATCTTTTTCTGTTTCCTGTCCTGAGGACAGTCCCTAGCAAAATGTCCTTGCTGCTGGCACTGGAAACAGGTGATCTTCTTTAGCTGCTCCGATGATAACTGCTGCTTCTTCATCTTTGGTGTTTCAGGTGCTGGAGGCTTAGGAGGTGCTGGACTTGGAGTCCTCTCAGGAGCACTGAATAGCTCTGCTTTGCGGGTACATGCTTCTATCATCTGTGCTAGGGTTGGTTCTGGATACAGTGGCAGGCTTAGGATGACTCTCCGGCAGGCTTGGTTGGCGTTCTTTTCTGCTAATTCCTTAATCAATTCTGCCTGCATGGCTGGATTAAGGACCTGACGCTCCACCTGCGTCTTTAAACGATCTATAAAGCTTAAAAAATTCTCAGAAGGATATTGTTTAATATTAACATAACTAGTAGTTACTTCAACTGTTGGCAATTTAATAAAGGCCTGTTCAGCTATTTCACAAATTTTATCTAAAACAAATTTAGACAATAACCGAGTTTGCTTTTCAGGGCTATGTATGTCACCCTCCCCACATAAATGCTGTAATGTAATTTCATTATCATCAGCATCCTTAGCGTGTTCAGGATTTGTATGAATTTCTGTTAAAAAACTGCCCAAAGAACGTTTCCAAATATTAAACCATAATTCATATTCAGCTGGGGTAAGCAAACACCTGAAAAGGTCTTTTACATCATGTGAAACCAATTCATTTGATGTAAAAGTTGCTCTCATAATTCCCTTAAATATTTCACTTTGCCTCCCAAATTCCCTTTGTACCTTACAAATTCCTTTTTTATCTTGGTATGATAATGGTTGATATATTCTTTTACCATTCCTCTTCCCAACGTATTGAATCGGTAATGCATCAAAAAGTATATTAGATTCAGGGTTAATCGGTAAGTTAGGGGTTAATTGGTTCTGTACCTGTGCAGGCTGTAGCGGTAAGGCAGGGGTTAACTGGTTCTGTACCTGTGCATGCTGTAGCGGTAAGGTAGGGGTTAACTGGTTCTGTGCCTGTGCAGGCTGTAGCGGTAAGGTAGGGGTTAACTGGTTCTGTGCCTGTGCCGGCTGTAGCGGTAAGGTAGGGGTTAATTGGTTCTGTACCTGTGCATGCTGTAGCGGTAAGGTAGGGGTTAATTGGTTCTGTGCCTGTGCAGGCTGTAGCGGTAAGGTAGGGGTTAACTGGTTCTGTGCCTGTGCAGGCTGTAGCGGTAAGGTAGGGGTTAATTGGTTCTGTGCCTCTGCAGGCTGTAGCGGTAAGGTAGGGGTTAACTGGTTCTGTGCCTGTGCAGGCTGTAGCGGTAAGGTAGGGGTTAACTGGTTCTGTGCCTGTGCCGGCTGTAGCGGTAAGGTAGGGGTTAACTGGTTCTGTACCTGTGCATGCTGTAGCGGTAAGGTAGGGGTTAACTGGTGCTGTGCCTGTGCAGGCTGTAGCGGTAAGGTAGGGGTTAATTGGTTCTGTACCTGTGCAGGCTGTAAGCGGTAAGGTAGGGGTTAACTGGTTCTGTGCCTGTGCAGGCTGTAGCGGTAAGGTAGGGGTTAACTGGTTCTGTGCCTGTGCAGGCTGTAGCGGTAAGGTAGGGGTTAACTGGTTCTGTGCCTGTGCAGGCTGTAGCGGTAAGGTAGGGGTTAATTGGTTCTGTGCCTGTGCCGGCTGTAGCGGTAAGTTAGGGGTTAATTGGTTCTGTGCCTCTGCCGGCTGTAGCGGTAAGGTAGGGGTTAACTGGTTCTGTGCCTGTGCAGGCTGTAGCGGTAAGGTAGGGGTTAACTGGTTTTGTGCCTGTGCAGGCTGTAGCGGTAAGTTAGGGGTTAATTGGTGCTGTGCCTGTGCAGGCTGTAGCGGTAAGGTAGGGGTTAATTGGTTCTGTGCCTGTGCATGCTGTAGCGGTAAGTTAGGGGTTAACTGGTTCTGTGCCTGTGCCGGCTGTAGCGGTAAGGTAGGGGTTAATTGGTTCTGTACCTGTGCAGGCTGTAGCGGTAAGTTAGGGGTTAACTGGTTCTGTGCCTGTGCAGGCTGTGGCTGTGTGCCTGCTACACGTGCTTCCCCTCCCCCACCCTCAGGTTCTGCATTCTCCGAGTTTTCATCCCTCCCGGTATTTGTGAAAGAGTTACAATGCTGAAAAAATGGATTAAAACCTGGAAAATATTGAGCAGAAACGGGAATTGGATGCAGGAAAGGATTATTGGGAGAAAAAGACATGTTACAGTTAGGATTTAGTAAAGGTTTTTCCCTTTGCACCGAGGAAAGATGAGATTCCAAATTACTTTCCTCACATGGATTTTCTGAGAGTCGGGGATAGAGTGGTAAGTTTGTATCAGGTTGTACAGAGGCTGCTAAATCAGTGTATTTTGGAGGATCAATTGTTTTAGTAGTTTCTTGAGGTAATTCTGATTTCTCTTTTAATTCAGGGACAGGAGGTTCCGAATTAGATAAAGAGGAGTTTAAAGAATTTTCCTGTGGTCTATCTTGGTTTTCCAATTGTGATAAGTGTTTGTGAACATTTAAAAATATAGGCAAAAATAACGCAGCATTGGTGTCACCTTTCTGTATTTTAGAAGTTAATAAATCTCCAACACTGTCCCAAAATAAAACCGATTTGATATTTTGCTTATCAAATTCTGTAATTTCTCGAGACAACCAAATAACAAACTTCCCAATCTGTTTCTTAGAAGTTACAAAATCCTGTAAATCTAGCATTTCTTTAAGCTGGTTAACAATACTCTTTTGTTGTGCTGAAATAGTTCCCCCCATTCTGATGTAATAAACACAGACAGCACTATTCCCTGTCTTTCGCAGAAACGTTACAATATAACAGCTGGCTGCAAGACCCAGGTGTGTTATGGGGGTGCTGGGCTTTTGTTATTCGCCACGTGGCTTAGCTATGACTACACAGGCGGTCCCGAGTATTCCTCCACAGAGAACACACGGCGTCTGTGCTTAGGGTCACAGCGCGTCGCGCCGCCAGGCGCCCGGCAGAACACGTGTATGGGGCCGGGATTGCGAAACACCCGGCCACGTGTTGCCGGCTGCATGCCTGAGCTGCGACCGCTTGCCCACCCGCGGGTAAAAACCCCCCACGAGTTTCGGGCTATCCGTTTAAAAACCACCCCTCCCCTGTACCTCGGGGCTAATTCTGGGGTTCCCACCTCCCCGAAGGGATATGTTACCTTACCAAACGGAGCGCGGTCTCGCTGTAAGTCTGCAAAAGTTCCAATCCAGAAACGGCTTCTCCGAAGATGCGAAGAAGTTCTCCGCTTCACCCTCCTGTGTTTAAAGCCGTGAAAAACAGCTGCAAGCACGGAGGAAGTTGTATCACCTGTCCGGCCTCTGTGAAGTTCTAAAACTGCGAACTTCAGGCTAATTCGGGTTCAAACAGCTCCAAAACGGCAGGCGCCAACTGCAAATGCTACTGTGTCCTTTCCTAATTAATATAAGATCAGACAAAGTATCTTTGCATGGATGAGAAGGGATACAAAGGGGCTCTTTCAGGTAGTTTATTCTTGGCGGTGATGTGGCTGGAGTGCATGAACAATTAAAAAAGCCTGTAAGGATTCTGGATGTCTTAAAATGATGAAGCATGCTACTAAAATATTTTAATGACTTTATACATCTGAATGTTATTTGAGAACTACATCTGTGCTTTACCTTGAATTACAGATATTGCTGGGAATGAAAATGCAAAGTCAATCATTAAAATTTCCATGACTATGAGAGTTGGAATGTCCTCTGAAAGATGATAATTTTTGACAAGAAATAGTTGAAAACTTAGTCTCCTCAACAGAAAGTAAGCAATTAAACAAACCTCTCCCCTTATCTCTTTGACCGATAATGTCAGTATTCAACTTTCTGTGTATCATGTTTCTCCTCTCATCATCCAGAACCTTTGCTTCTGGCCATATTTTATGGCAGGACTATGTTAGTTAAATTTGTGGGGTTTTACGGGTAATACTCTTCTGTAACCACCCCACACTAACTCTTCTCCCCTCTGTGTTTTCCTGAATTGATAATAGAATTCAATTTTAAATAGGACCAGTATCCTTTTTTAAAATTAGTAAAACACAGATGTAAAATTGTTGTCGAATTTCTGTGAGATTAGAAGGAATACCTGTATCAGGAATTGATAATGGGGAGATGACTGACACTTTTTTAAACTAGAACATATTCACAGTATTAACTTACACAAACCTTTGGGATGCAAATGAAGGAGAGCAGGGGATGTATAATGCACATGTAACCAAAGTTACTAAACACCACCTATAACATGTGATTGCTCAGTCACATTGGAATGGGCCAAAATTTACAGAATAAAAGGAATGCCTCAGGGTAGAAAGGACTGAAAGAGCAAAACATCCCTGCCTGTTTAGGATCAGGCAATGGACTGTCTCTTCTTCTCCATGAAAAAATGCTTTTAGAGAGAATATAGGAGCACACCTAGGAATACTCATTTAAACATACACAATGTTACTGGAATCTCTCTTGCTATACTTTCTGTCACAACACATATTAACACTCTGTAGTTGGTGCATTTATCATTAGTATCATTAGTAACCCTGAATCTGCTTTCCTGTGGCTTCAAGTATTTGTGAGTCTGGATTGTGCAAAGTCCTTATTGAATGTGACCAGACCTATAGGGCTGGATCAGTAAATTGCATTATTTGTGCATCTGTTCTCATGCAAGTTCTTTTGAACTCCGCCAGACTTCTAGTGTTAAATTGACTATAATCAGATACTAAGCTCGGCCACACCTAACCCCTCTGATCTTTCAGGGTCAACTGAAGTGCAAGAGCATTTATTTCCTTCTGAATTCCCATGCCATTAACCAAAAATGAAGAGAGTCATGCAGTGAAACTGGTTCCTAGAAGTTATACAGTTTCAATCCCCAAAAATCCAGCTGAAGCCCAGAGCTGTCTGTGTGACCTCAGAGTTAAGTCTGTTAGGAGCAGGAGGTTGGATTTGAGACCTCCTGAGGTCTTCACAGCTGGATTGTTCTATGGTTCTGTGATATTTCCTTTTTTTAATGCCCAAAATCAACTAAAATATAACACAACTGAAATTAGGGAATGATCATTATCTCTGATGGGTTTGTAATGTACAAAATTTTTTACAGGTAGTAAAAGAGAACAAAATATTGTAATCTTAATATTTGCTTTCCAGGTAGAAGTAGTTAATTTTTTAATATTTTTAGTAGACTTGATCAGAATTATTTGAAAAAAGTGATGCAGAGCTCTTGGTGAAGGAAAGATTTAAGTGTTTTATGAAAATGTATTATTTTCAAAGCTTCAGCTCTTCTCTATATGATTTGAACTCAGTAGAGCAAAATGCAGATTAGATTAAAGGCTATGAGCCTAAGAATGACTGTGAAATTAGTCAAACATAGACTACCCCAGAAGAAAATATTGGATGGTAAGAAATTAAAAAAAAAAAACAAAAACAAAAACAAACAAACAAAAAATTTTTTCTCTCAGAAGAAGAAGCTATTTAATTTCTGACAGATTGTGGACTTTTATAGAGAGATTAAAAGTGATACCTAAAAGAGTCAATAGATTGCTGTTGCTTTCTTGCACTTTTTGGGCAATGTTAGTAATTTATTTATTTTTTTATCTATTTATTTTCTTTCAAGAAAGAACTCAAATTAATTTCCCTTTTTTTGCAATGCCAGAGAATTGGCATCATCACTAGTATCATCAACTGCAAAATAACAGTGAATTTAAACACTGAAACCAATTCAAGTACTGCTAACTGGAGCAAAGAGAATGTCAGTCTTCTGCTACCCATAGGAACTTGGTGAATATATACCACAAGATGGAGGATCACTGTATTTCTCTAATTTCCCACACTGGAAACACATAGAATGTGGATTTCACTGTGTATGATGGGTAGAAAAACTATTTCAAATTAGTAGATGTTTCCCACTCTATTTAGCAGATTCCTCAAAAAAGCAACAAAAAATGAAAAAAGTTATTGTCTTGTAAATACTTTCAAATATCTAGGCATAAGTGTAGCAAAAGAAAGCAAAACCATTTGGGCGAATGTCTTAATTTGCATTTATCATTGGTAAGACTGATATTATTCCCTTCCCACTTCAGGTCTAGTTTAAAGCTCTTGCAAAGATCCTCTTTGCTCTTTGAGAAAGCTGAATCCAATTGAAAGTCAGCAGGCCTAGTACCATCCCATTACTGAAAAACTCCAAAACTGTGGTGGTGACACCAGCCATGGAGTCAGTAATAGAATGAGTTAATGTGTTTCTTCATATGTCATTTCATGCAACTTGAAGATAGAGGAAAAAAATTACTTGTTCTTCAGATTCCCTTTCCAACCACCCCAAGGCACTAAAGTGTCTTTTGATTGCCCTTGGACTACACATTGTAACTTCATCACTACCCATGTGGAAGAGCTATAGCGTGAAATAGTGTGAAGGCCAAACCATGCTAGGAAGCTTCCAACTGATATCCTAAACCTGGGCCACAGGGAGTCATTAACTTTAGCAATTTTTTTCTACAGGAGTGAATTTGCATTTGGTAATTTATCAGCAGGATTAATCCATATGAGAAGGTGGGCAAGTATGTCTGTATGGATATCTATGTATTCAGAGTCATAGACACATAGTTTGAAGTTTTATCTTGCCTAAAGTACTGCAGAAATGTCATCATCACTTTGTGCACTCTGGATTTATCTCACGTTTATAGTTATTGTTAATGTAACCCACCCATTAATATTTGCATTTCATCTGTTGTATCACCTTTCATCTCTAATAACTATCTAAAGCTAACAAAATTAGCAGTTTACCTACTGTAACATCTCCCTGTGCTCAGTAGAGAATTTTGCCTGGGTTATCCTGGTTTTCCACAGTTTGTATTCATAGATGACTTTCAAAATTCTCTCAAGCTTTTTAATAAAATATATATTCACTTATTTTCTATGTGTACATAGAGTATGTTTAAGATTCTGTCTTTTGTCTCTGTTTAAGGACTAGTGGCCAATACAATATTTGGAGAATGGAAGGGTAACACTGCTGTCAATCTAATACTGGATGATGAATGAACACACACCACTGTCTATTCAGTAGAAAGATGTGCAGAACAGTTTAGTAGCGACCTTATAATGGAAGGAGAAAATGGATCCCCTTAGCTGTATGTAGCATAAAACCCCAAAAACTGTCAGGTTCAAATGCATGTTATTTCTGCTATTTTACTGTTATCTCTGACACTTTTGTCTGTATAAGAAGTGAGTGTGAATGTAATAAAGAATGTAAATGAAATAAATTTTACAGAGAAAACTTTTTGCTTGTTTGAATGGCTGCTATGTATCGACTATGAAACAAACCACAACTATCAGCTTAAAAACTATTTTTGACAAAAAATGACATTCATAGTAAGAAGCAAAAAATCTACGGTGAATAGAAGCCCTAAATATGGAAACAGTTTACTTACATGGAAGAAAAAAATGACACAGAGAGACAGGATAGGATATAAGTACCCATATTTAGTAGAATCATATTTGAATTAATTAACTCTCACATTGTATCTGAGGAAACAAATTAAATCGGTATTTTAAAAAATAAAAGAGCTAATATAAAGAAACAAGAGCTTTACTCTTATCACTGAGTAAAATAAATTTTGGTGTTGCTCAGGAGTAACTCTTATTAATGCAGAATTTGGATTTTCATCTTGCTTATTTTTTTCCTATCTTATACTGTTAAATACTAAATCTTGCACATGGAGCATCAACAATGTCACCAAAACTATTTTCGAGAAGCAAAACTCCAGTGTCAAATTTCTCTTATTTACACATCACAACATGGCTTACAATGTTGTCAGTTTTACTGCATGACTTCAGAAAAGGACTTAGCTTGTAGGTGAAAATCCTTAAAAATGGGTGCCTGCTTAGGGACCCAAATAGATCTTAGCTTCAAAAGTGCCAAGAAATTCCCACATCTTATATTCCACAACTTTTATTAGGAGCAATAATGAATTTTCCATTCCTTAATAAGCAATTTTATGTTAAGGAAATTTATTTCTAAAAAGATGTAGCTAGTATCTGATTAAACCCTGAAGCAAGAAGGTTTGTAGTGGTTTTTGTGCATTACAAAACTGGAGATTTTATTATGTGCCAGATAGTATCTGTTATAAAAATCTAGTCCTCTGAGTTCTGATAGGATTTCGGCACCTTTAGTACCACAGTAATAAATCAGAAAATGCATTTGCCAAAAGAATGAAACTTGAAGAATCAAAAGATATCTGTATTAGAGTGCCTTTACACAATTCTAGAAGAATGAGAGACAAGCAAAGAAAATTGAAAAAAAAAAAAGATTGCTAAATGATGGTAGTTGTGATCTTGTAGGCATAAGTGAAACCTGGTGAGAAGATCCTTATAACTGAGATGTCAATACAGATTAGTGCAATTTTTATAAGAGAAGAGTTGAAAAGTACCATTATAAAGCATATAAAAAAATATTTACAACTCCAGCAAACTACAGGTTTGTAGTGATTAGTGCCAGGGTAAATATGATCAACTGGGATACAAAGACTGGAAGGAAAAGGAAATGACAGTGTATGATTGATACAGATGATAAGATTGAGAAGAAAAAGAAATCAAGGTCAGTTCAACCTAACTTTTTGTGTGTTCAGAAACCTGACATATTTTTGATACTTAAATGTATGTTTGTTGGGCAACATAGAAACCCATGAAATGTAAAGGAAACTATAATATTACATTTTTATTAAATGAAAACAAATCTTGTATCTACTTCTTTTAGAAGGAAATGAAACCTAGTATGTGCCTGTCATTCCCTTATCTGAAACTTACTAATGAAAATTAGAACTAATGGAGCATTAATAACTCAGGTTTTAATTAAGATATATAAAATAGAAATTCTTTTAGGAAATAATATTAAAATCCACTGGAGTGGAATATAATACAATTAAATCATAAGAAACAGTACATGCTTTCATGGAAGAATATAAGGAATACAGGCTGGTTAATGGGATTTCAAAAATGGATTCTACTCAGTTAACTTCATTATCACATTTCCAGCTTTGGAAATGTATTCTGAGCAGGTTGCTTCAAAATGAAAGGCAAATTCCCCAAAGAACGGAAAAGCCCTCAAACACTTTGAGGACAGAAATCTTGTTAATCTTGAAGATTTGACATGTAGTTTGGTATTGCTAAAATGCAATTGTTTTCATGTTCAAAATGCAGTGCCTTGGATGATGCAGAGAATGAGAAAATTTGCAGTTCCTCTATTTAAATTTATTTCTTTGCATGACCAAGCTAAAATTAATAATAATAGCTACAAGGAAAACAAACACTAAATTGATCATCTGCCTTTTTTTCTAGAAATGTGTTTAGTTTTTTTTGTCTACTGAGTTGTCTTTTTCAAGTTTTGTGGAATACAATCGGCTTTTGGTAATTTTAAAGCTTTTCCAGCAGGAAGATAATATATCACTTAACCCTCAGTAAAAAACCCTGTAATTTGATGTATGGCTGAATATTTTTCCCCATGATCATGCAGCAGCAAAAACATGCATTTTGAGCTCACTATTTGCTCTGTCTTTATGCAAGCTCGTGCCTGCTGTCCTATTCTGAACAATTGCCATTATAGATTATATGGTCATAAACACTGCAACTTAGCTGACATAATTTGGATAACATGGACAAAATTGTGCCATGATAAATTTTTAGGTGTTTCAGTAAACATACCAAATAGTGATATTATAAATAAAAAGGTTTAAATGCAAAGCTGTTAAAAAGCAAAAAATTCAGCTATGCTGATATTGTCTGGAAAACATTACAGGCAAATAAATACCATTTTTTAAAACAGAATTTTTTTAATGGCATGTTTCAAAACAAAATATTGTATTAATTTCTTTATAACTTTGCTCATACATACAATTCCACAATTTAAATAGCCTTTGTCCTGAAAACCATTCCAGAACTCTGATGAATATTACTTCAATGTGAGGTTTGAAAATATAGCTCAACTAAGTATGTTTATTAAGCAAGAAATGAAAAATAATCTTAGAGCAGTCAAAAGAAAGTCAGCTGTATTTATTTGGTAATAATGTTATTGTAAGAAGAACATAAAAAACACCCAGAAACAACTTTAGATTATCTTCACCTTTTGAGAAAAATCCACTGAGAGGCTACTAACAGAAATGACAATGAAAGATTACGGTAGCATTTAGCAGCCAATCTATCTGAAAATGCTTAAACATCTCACCTAATTTTTAAATAAAAGGTTAAAAACCACTTGCAAGTTAAAATATTATCCTACTCATCATCTTTGAGTAGTCCCTCCTTTTTTTGAAAATCTGCGAGTCTCTTATCTAACTCAAAGTTAATATTATCTGTGTTTTTTAGTATTTATTAGTTGATTGCTATCTCATATCCTACCTACAAACCTATAATAAACTAAATATAAAACATAACAAATGAAAATTTAATTTTCTATATATGATGTAAGTGTGCTTTTACTTGCATACAATTTGTCTTTTTTTTCCTATTTTCTATCAAATAATATGAATATACACTTCAAAACAGGAAAGATAATTAATTTAAGGACTATTATATATGAAGCATTTTATTTTGTAATGATTACTATGAAAATTATATCTTTTCTCTAAAAAGACAAGTGACTTTTGAACTGAACCCAGAATCAAAAGAGGAAGCTTGTAACAATTTACTGTACCTATTTCAAGTCAGTTTGCCTCATGCTAACTGAAGAAACACAGATCCTCAGAAGATCTAGAGAAATACTTCTAAACAAATATTTGTATATGTGAATTTTAATGGCAAAAGGAAAAAAAAAAATTAATATCAGGTAAATATGGGATGTGATTTGTTATGTCCTATAGATAAATCTCGCCTCCTATCTCAGCAAGACTCTTTTTGCATTATCAGGCTTTTTAAATTTTCACAATTATTTGACAGCCACTGGAAGATGTGATCTATGCATAGATCTGAAAAATTACCGAAATTTATATATTATGGTTGATTTTCACAGGTTTGAATTCGAAAAACACTATTTTCCCTTAAATTTATTTTCTATTTACTCTGTTTTCTATTCAAGTAAACTGCTAAATAAAAAAAAAAAAAAAAATCAGATTTATTTTCCTCAGTTTATGAAAATGAACCTTTCATTGTGCTAATATCTGTATATTTGAGCTTGACTGTAGCATATCATTAAGCCTCTTTTAATTTCTATGGATTTTTATTGAGTTTAATTATTGATTGAAAATGTTCACTGCTAGTAGATGCTAAAAATCCCCACAACACCTTTAAAAAAGCTCCTATTCTAATGATTTTCTTGCCCCTGGATTATTTGAGTGATGTGCAAAACTCTCTTACCCACTGAATGATAGAACCATTTCCACAGACAAAATATTTTCTTAAGTATATTGTAATCAGAGGAAAAGGTCAAACATTATTTTTCATCCACCCTATGAATTATTAAATATTTTCTTCCTCCCTGCAAATAGATAGCAGGCAGACATTCTGCATGGCAGGAGTCTTTAAAATGGCAAGTGGAAAGGGCCCTAGTAGGGGAAAATAATGTTTCATGAAAGTCTGTTTCTATTGGAAATTCTTGGCAGAAATATTAACAGGTAACAACTGAGTGATTAGATAAGTAAGAAAAATTAAACCATTTTGTCAGAATATTTGGGGAGAGCGTGGAAAGGAGAAGATTAGAAGCATGGAACTGAGCCCTTATGCTCTGTGATTTTCAGATTACATGGTACCTTTAGCCTGTCGTTGTATCCACTGTCGGCAAAGCCTGTAGTGCCAAGCAATTTGGTTCCATAGAAACAGCCCAGAAGATTGAAATGATTGCTTCTGAGCTACTTTTAGCTACACAATTTTTACTTTAGTGGTTTTTTTTTGTCACACTAGGTGTAGTTTAATTTGTAGGACTGAACATCCCTCAAAAATTTGGCCAAAGATATTGAAAAAATCTGTCATTGATTAGAAGTCTACTTTTCTCCATTAAGGTGAGCAGCACATTTTAGAGAAGGGCCTGCAGTTCCATTTCCTCTAAAGGGAATTCATTCATATGCATAAAAGCTTTTCCTTGAATGGAACATAATTAGTGGGAACAATCAGTGGACTGAATAAAAAATCGGGCCAAAATATTTAGACATATCTCTGGTCTTCTTCTAAAATCAATGATGCAGTGAAACAAATACTAGTATAAAATAATATTTAATTGAACTTAGAGGACCTTATTTCATTCAACTCTGTCCAGGAGGATTACATAGAGATATTGTACTCTTCCTCTCTTACCATTTCTAGGTCCTCCCTTCTATCAATCTCCTTCACTATAAAATTTCACCTGTAGAGGATAGTGATTAAATAACCACGTACAATATTCTGTCATGTTTTATGATATCATTAGGATTCCTCATCTGAATTGATCAATTACTTAAAATTGCAAACCATTTTTGAAGGTGATACTTCTGAAAATAAATCAGATGATTATTTACATTGCTGCTACATGATAGAGAATTATGTTCCATTTTTCAAGCTTTAACACATACAATACCATGCCTTTGCATGTGTTACGTAAAATATTTTAGTTAACATTTTCTCTTAAAGAACACACTGTAGTAATTCAACAAATCTGAGCTATAAATTATTCCTGAAACTGGTGAGATTTAAAAAACTGAAGTTTTTTGTACTGCTGATTAATAAAAATGCATTAGTGAAGAAAAATATATTAAGTGGCATAAAGATTGAGTTGAATTACTTCGTTTACAGACTATATGATGGTACTTGAGTTTCATACTATGTAAGTGAAGTGATGCACACTGAGATAAGCGATTTGGAGTAATCAAACTGATCTTTTTTAAAGTGCTCCAAGTTTTCCTAAAGCAGTTCAAGAAAACTCACTGTATGCTAGGTAATTGGAGAAAATAAGCAGTGCAGTAGATAGAGAAGAAATAATAGGAACAGAAGGCTCTGGAGTCAAGATTGAGATAAGCAGATCACTTAACAGTTGCTGTAGTGAGCAAAACAAGCAACATGCAGAAATTAACACTTTTTATTGGAACTTAAATGCGGGGGGACCTACAGGGGCGCGGAGCCACTTTACGGAGGCGTCGGCGAGGGGATCAGCCAGACACAATCAATGTGATTGATAAAGCATAATCCAACTTTATTAAGAGCATCAGACAGTTTTATAGCCCAGAATAACATAATCAGCATTATTCATATTAGTACAATCTTATTGGTTTTTGCTATGTACGCCTTCTATTATTATTGGTTAATACAAGTGTGAGATAATCACGCCTACTGAATTTCTAGACAAAAGGTATACGTGCTACCTCGCTGCTAGTCTTGGCTGCTACTTCCCTTATTCGTATACTTATTGGTATATTAGTATCCATCTCAGGGTTATGCCTCACTTTCTACGTGCCTTCCTAACAGCTGAGGCCTTGTTTGAACAATGGGTATATGTATTGCTTATCGACTAACTCTGCAATTCTGCTAGCTCCATTGCTTTTGCAAAAGTCTCAAATACTGCTCTCAGCAAAATCTACTTATGCTTACAATAAGGCTTTTAATGTCTGCCTAAAAGCAGGGCCTAGCTACTAGCAGGAACCATTCCCCTGCAATAAGGCCTCTGCTAAGCCATGTCCACAGTTATGTCCATGGCTTTCTAACCAATCCTCAACACTTAAAATATTTAATTACTGATTTGAATAGTGGAGGGGGAAAAACAAAATACAACCCCCCCCCCACTAAAAACCACAAGAAAAAGGAAAATGTATTTACAAATTTTATCCCCTTTTATACCTAAAGAATAGATTTGATAAATAACACAAAAGGCTCAACTTCACTGCAAGCACCTGTCCTCTGCACTCTGTGGTCATCATGGATTGTACTCAGTTGATTCAGTAACTTCAGTGAGTCAACAGGTGGCACTGGGGTGGTTGATGGGGGTTGCAGTCAGGATGTAGCAGCTTTTCCTGGCATCTCCTTCCTTTCCATTCTTTTCCTGTGCTCCAACACAGGTGCTCCACCTTTAGGGTGCTCCAGTGTGGGCTCGCCCATGAGTTGCCATGCCTTTGGAAGGTATGCCTACCTGTCATGCAGCCACCCCCTGCACTATCTTGGTGCTCCCCTTGTTTTTTTGCAAAGGCACCACAAAATCTTTTGGGGTAGGGTCCCTTGCAGACCCTCCTGGAACTGACAATATCTTGGAAAAGAAAAACCCTGACCTCTTCCCCAGGATTTTACTCCTGCTGCAGCCAGATGCAGAGGCATTTCCTTATGAATTCACCTTTCAAGCTGATAACCTTTGACCATGAAATAAGCACCTTGATAGAGGAGATAACTACACTGATTATTATCCACCTTGAATTAAGAAAGGCTTATGACATGGTCTTCATGGAGAAGCTGAGGAAATAGTGACTGGACAAGCAGAACCTCACAGTGGATTGAAAACTAGCTGAACAGTTGTGCCCAGAGAGTGGTGATCAGTAGCAAGAAGTCTAGTTGGAGACTGTTAATCAAGTGGTGTACCCCAAGGGTAAATCCTGTTTTAAATCTTCACTAGGGAGTTGGATGGTGGGGCAAAGTGAGCCCTCAACTAATTTGCTAATGACATAAAACTGGTGATTAGTGCCTCATACACAAGAAATTCTTGTGACTGTCCAGAACTTCAGCAGGCTGAAGAAATGAGCTAACAGCAATCTTACATTGCTCAACATGGGAAGCTGCAAAGTCCTGCATTCAGGAAGGATCAGCCCCATGCATTGTATATGCTGGAGACCAACTAGCTGGAAAGGAAATTTGTGCTTTAAGTCCTGATGGACAGTAGGCTGAACAAGACTGGTGCTGTGCCCTTGACAAAGAGGCTGATGGCATTCTGGGATGCATTAGACAAAATATTGTCATTAGTCAAGGGAGATGATCCTTCCACTCTACTCAGCTCTAGTAAGGTTACAGTGGACTGCTGTGTCCAGTTCAGGGCCCCCCATACAAGACAGCCACGGACATACTGCAGAGTCCAACAAAGAGACACAAAGATGATTAAGGGACAGGAGCATCTCTCCTTTGAAGAAAGGCTGAGAGTTCTAGGTCTGTTCAGCCAGGAGAAGGCTTGTGAGGAGGTCTTATCAATGCATATAAATGCATGAAGGGAGGATGAAGTCAGCATCTTTCTAGTAGTTCCCACTAGCAGAACAAAAGGCAATGGGCACAAACTGAAACACACAAGTTTTCCAAGGAATGTCAGGAAACATTCTTTTCTGCTGTGTAAATGTCTGAGCCCTGGCACAGACAGCCCAGAGAGACTGTGAAGTCTCCATGCTTGGAGATATTCCAAGACCATTTGAACATGATCCTGGGCACTGGGCTTTAAGTTCTTGAGCAGGCAGTGTGACCAGATGACCTCCAGTGGTCCTTTGTAATAACAACCATTTTGTGAGTCTAAGAATCTATTTTCAAGTGAGGAAAATTAGGTCAAGATTTATATTCAGGTTCATGGGTTAAAATCGCTTTCTGATGGCTGGCATCTTATAACAGAGAACTATTTGGAATAGGAGGGGATTGTGTGTTAAGGATTTATTAAAACATAGCTTGGAGTGACATAAATGAAAATTGGCATGTGAGGCAGGTGATTTTTTGAGTCCTATATAGAAAGCTAAACAGCCACTCACTGACCTTTAGATTGTTACAATCATGTGACAGAGAGAAAAGTTAAAAGCTTTACCAATGGGAGCAAGAATTCAGGATTATCTGACTGTTTAATTCATTTTGAGTTCTGTGTATGAGAGCTTCTAGTGTTATCAGTCAGGTTTAAAACAATATGGTTTTCTGGGGTATTTTTGTGCTGTTTAAATTACATAGTCATTCAACTGAGGTTTTCACAATCATGTGTTCACAAAACAAACTAACTAAGCAATAAAAAGGTATGGTTATGGTATAAACGATAAGTTTAAATAGTGAAGAGGACAGTGTAAACCTAAGGTGGATAAAGAGCTCAGGTCACATGTGTTGAACCTAATTTCTGGTAAGCCAAGTGCATAATTAATGAATAACCCCAAAATAACCAAGTTCTACTTCATTCCTGGGCATGTTCAAAGTCAGGTTGGATTGTTTCTGAGCAACCTGTTTACAGAAAGGTGTCCCTGTCTAGAGAAGGAATATTGGAGCTAGGTGGGCTTTAAAGTCCTTTCCAATCCATCCATTCTCAGATTCCATGATAATTCTATGATTACACTTGCAGAGAGGTAACACTGAGAGTAATAATACTGAGGTCATAATTTCCTGCACTGGAGAGTACAAAGAAAGAACTTACTTTCACTGAGGTTCCTCACTGTCAGAATAATGCAGCAAAAAAGGAAGTCCCTTTCAAATTTAGTTTAAATAGCCTAAAACATTATTAATTCACTTCCAACTGCTTTAAATATTTTTAAAATATCTTGTGCATTTTTTCCTCACATCTAAATCCTAATCTTTTCCTTTAATAAATTTTGTCAGTCATATTACTCAGTCTGTCTCAATGTGCATTTCAGCCTTTCTGCCAGAAATTCATCTCTTTCAGAATCCACTCAATCAGGCATTTTGGTGGCTAATTTGACTTATCCAATCCTTATATGTAACGTCCCTTTCTTAGATAAAAGCTTTTGAAACTTAGTGGACTAAGTTTCTATCCAGACCTGTGAAAGCAAAAGATGTATTTTCCTTGGAGAAAAATGAGAGACATTAATAAGAAAATAAATCCCAGTGGTTCCTTCTTTTTTGTTTTCTTAATTTGTCCTTCATCCTCACTACTTCCTTGGGGTTAACTCAGATAAGTTAAAATTAAATATATAAATCAATTATTGAAATCAGTGAATGAATTTCAGGTTATTCATTGGGGTACTACTAAGGTACTATTCCTAAAGATATTAATAAGCTAATAATCCTCAGAAAAAAAGATGCCTCAGTTCTTTTTCCAAAGACAGCTATTATCCATGTGATTTTTGACCAGCTGGTCTGAGTTTACTGCAGTTTCTGAATTAAGGTAATGCAAACATATTAGCAAATGTTGTCTGGGATAGTTGTCATATGTCCAGAGTGGTTATTTCTATTTTTCTTTTTTTCCCCTCTCTGTTTCTTTTTTTTGTTTTGTTTGTTTGTTTGTTTGTGTTTTTTTTTCTTTTGTTTGTTTGGTTTTTTTTGGTTTTGTTTTGTTTTATTCTACCATCACTTATTTTTTCAAACCAAGTAGTTTAGGTATATACTGTATACAATTATTTTTTGTTTGATGATAAAAGCCAGGTGTACCTCTTCCCTGGTAAATATCTCAGGAAATCATGTTCTTTGGTTTAACACTCCCTTTCTCACATCAGGAAGTTTGAAATTCCATTTTCAATGGGAAACATGAGAACTGCTTGACTGGTGGAAGATGAAAGTTTGACTAGGGTTTGACTATGAGGATCCTAGTTAGGAATAAGATATTCCTGAATGACTGCTGCAGTCTGGTTTTATAGCTCTTACTGGAGATTTCTTCTGCTCAAGCTGAACTTGAAAACTACACGTGCATTCTGCTGTGGAGCTTTTGTATTGCCAGCTAGTCCTTAAGAGCACTTTCAAAATGCCAACCACAGTGGACTGGCAAATGGAAATAGAATTTAATCTAGTTTCTACATTACAAATGGGCTTGTGTACCAAAAATAGATTTGCTTATGCAGTGACAGATTTAGAAATGTTCATAATCAGAGGTTTACAATAATTTTTCCATCATATGAAGTACTTAGATTCTAGATCATAACTTTTTCAAAACACTGATCAAATGTCTACCATCTACTGAATTTCTGCTTTATCTTCTGATCCAGGTATTTTGGGAGGCCTATATTCCCTTCCTCTTTGTGGTGTGTATAAAGACACAAACATATCTGGGGTATTTCAAAGCAGTTTGAATTTAACAATTACAAGTCTCAAAGTCTCAATTAAAATTTCTTATAAGAACTGTTATTAAAAAACCCACTATACCACATAATTACTAGAAGACACTGGTTAGGCTTCTGTAGAGTCTAATGAGTTATTATCTTAATTTCTTCACTTTCTCAAATTTTTTTTTTTTATTCTGTTTTATGCAGAGAGAGAAAGAAGTATATACCTCAGTTTTGGCTGGATAGGATTTTTCCTTCTTTTAGTTGTATTTTTTCCTTTAAACTTTTTTTTTTTTTTTTTTTTTTTTTAATTACAAAGTAAGTGTAGTCTCATTTTTATGCATGGAGTTGAAAAAGTGCAGGTATAGACAATTCTCTTAGTATGTTTTAGACTATGCTCTTGCATAGCATTAAATAAAGTTATGAGCAAATGAACAAAAATTAGCCTGCACAGCATCACTAAGATCCAACTGGGCATGCACCAGGCAATTTGTCTTAATATTGCTCACACTTCTTCTACAAATGTGAACACTCTTGATGATTCAGTACTCCTTAATAAAAGTCCTGTCTACTGTGCCACTCCAAAGGGAATGCAAACCAATGGAAAAGGAAAATGGTGAAGGACTGGATTATTTGACAGTTGAACACTGCCTTTTTCTTCTTATGTTTAGACCTTTACTACAGAAGAAGTGTGTTGTATGCAGTGGAAAAGAAGAGAGATTCACCATGAGACTGGATTGTGGTCTCTGAGTTGGGACATACATATAAACTAATTTCCTGTAATCTTTTTTTCTCCTGTTTCAGAGAAGAATCCAAATTTTCTGGACTTTTATCATGAAAATATACTAATTGTAGTTTTTCATCTCCATGTCAAAAATCTCAAGCCTGAAAGCTGATGAGACTGTCAATTTCTTCTCAGACACTTAATGTAATTTGTTTAAATGGATTAAAGTCATAATGTCAGAAAGAAGTAATGGGAAGATGATTTCCTCAATCAATATCAGTTTGAAATATCAGCTCTGATAGTGTCACTTGTCTCTTTGGAAAAAGGGGACAAATCTGTAAAGAAGGCAATTGAGTTCAATGTCAAATGCATAAGAGCACTATAAATGCATTAATTTGTCCTTTAGCTTGTGTGTTTGATACTGAGTTTTAAAAATGAAATCTATTGATTATTTTTACAGAACTTTTAAAAATTTAAAGATTCATTATAATGAAATATCTGGTTACTGGTTTGGTTTTTGGACTGGTGCTAGTGGAGGTATTGGCATGACAAGTGTGCAATAGTATAATGCATATACATTTATGCATATTGGAAAATTATGTCTTTCAGCGTCCATATCAGAAGCAGATATTAAACAAATAAAATGTGATGGAATATAAGATTTTCCTATAAATTAGCCCACACTCCTTTCTGAAGCCAAAACTGAAGAAATATCACATTTATATTAGCTTTTAGGAACAATTTTTGCAGTGTTTCAGTTTCTTAGAAGCCATATTGAAGAATGTAACAAAATTAATTTTATAGCGATATAAAAAACCCCAAACAGAACCTGATCTAACATAACATTAGTAATTTATTTTTATATTTGATGACAGCAGGTCAGATGCACAGTGTTTGCAAGAGATGAAGCAAAGCAAATGAGAAAACATTTCTGTGACATTCCACATTTCTCTGACTCTCCCAATTAGCACTGAGCCGTTTGATATTCAACAGCTAAAGATTCAAATACTACAACACATTTTGAGTTATGTTTTTAGGAAGGTTTGTAATTCACATGAAATCAAGATGAAAAGATGGCATTTGAATTCAAGTTAAATTTGTTTCAACTGTCTATGTTTATCTTTCTAGTTTTTACATATTGACACCATAGGACATATGGTTTAAAATGCTATTCTGGAGGATATTCAGAAGTTATTGAGTCTTCAGATGAGAGAGGACCACTGAAACGACAATATTAAAGTACTTAGATATTTGAAATTTTGCCCATATGACTTTAATTTATAATGTTAAATAGATCAAAATCCAGAAAATATGAAAATAATATGCATAGGTAATATTGAAAAGTAACTAAGAATGCAAGATGATTATCCTGAAAAGAACCTAATTATCATTTTCAAAAAGGCTGAACTCTCTATGAATAAAATTTATATACTAGTCTCATAAGTTTCTGAACATTTCGTATTGATTTCTACTTTTATTTCTTGCATCAAAAAGTAATAAGCAACATCAAATCCAAATTACTCAGCCAAATAAGGTTTTCAATCTGTGCAACACTAGCATACTACTGCTAGCTTGTTAATAATTTTTTTAAAATTTGTAAGATGATATGTAATTTAGAACTGATGTTTGTAGTCAGTGTTGATAAACACAGATAAATTGTGTTGATAAAGTGTACATAAAGTGACATTTCTCAGAGATACTCATAGCCCTGAATACTTCACCTAATTCACCTTCTGAAGTTTGATTGTCTCTGCATGATATGTATTAGGGCAACCAAGTTATCAGGCCCAGCTAGCATCAATTTATGAAAGGCAAGTCCTGCTTGACCAACCTGTTCTCTTTGTATGACAAGTGGACAAGGGAAAGGCTGTGGATGTTGTCTACCTGGACTTTAGTAAAGCCTTGGACACAGCATTATCCTGGAGAAAGTGGCAGCTCATGGCCTGGACAGGTGTGGGAAATAGGAAAGTATAGAATTTTCAGAAAGCTGTGTGAAAGCAAGTTTCAAGATGGAGAAATGTAAAAATGCTGAAGATACAAAGACAAGAAGCAGTAAGGCTGTGAGCTGTGTAGAGATAGTCCTCAGGAAAGTGTTAATCAAGATAGTAGAAATATGTAAGCTTAATAATGAAGTTTTATCCATTGTTTTAAGCTATTACAAGCAAGTATTGTCCAAAGCAAGATGTACATGCAGCTTTATTAATTGGCCTGAGTAAACATTTGGCAGCATTTAATAGTATGCTATTGGCTAGAAAGTTGTTAAAAGACTTTGTAACAAAGAGAACTTCATCTGCTGTGCCAGCACCTGAAGCTGTTCCATCTCCCTTGCCTGGTTCTGTAAAATGAAACTGATGATTGTGATGGAATAAAGGTTCAAAACAGCTGCTCCAGCAGTCCCATCCTGTTGCTTGTGTACATAGATATATGTAAATATAAGATAAGAGAAAAAATATCCCAAAAAACCCCAACAGACAGGTTCACTCTCCACTGCATTAAAAAAAAACAAAAACAAAAACAAAAAAACTTTCTGAATGGAAAAGAGAAAAAGTTCTCAAGTTCAGTCAGGGGAAGTTTACATTGGATATTAGGAAACATTTCTTCACTGAAAGGGTGAAGGCCAAGCCTTAGAACAGGCTTTCGAAGGAAGTGGTGGAGTGTCTTTACCTGGAGGTAGTCAAAAGATGTGTAGATGTAGGACTTAAATGCACCGTTTAATGGTGGACTTGGTAGCATCAAGTAATGGTTGGACTTGAAGATCTTCAGGGTCTTTTATAACCTGAATTATCTGTGATTCTGTGGGATTTTTTCCTCTACATTCATCTAACTGTATTCTACTAAATCAAGAAATTGAATTATGCTCGAACAAAGACATCTGACTTTATGAATATCTTTTCTATTAATGACTCACTTTTTTCATGCAGAAGAAAAGATCTTCCTAATTATGAAATAAATTAATCTAGATAGTGATTAATTTAGGTGATATTCTCACATAAACTGCAATTTGAAATGATCATTTTTCATTTGTTCCTTGAGACAATAATTGTGTTAATAATTCTGTAAGTGAGATTTCCTCATTGTATGCTTCTATGGAAGGAAAATGTGTTGAACAGCTGTTTCAATAAAAGCTCAAATCTTGTTTTGGTTGATTAAGACAGCATGATATTAATAGTTCATAGAGTAAGAAATAAATAGTTATAGCAATATGATGCAGTTACTGAATTTCTTATGACAGGTTTGTACATAATTTCTCATTTTAATAATGCTAATAGTTATCTTATTCAGATACGTGATTCATGGCCACGAGGACCACATCTACATCAGCAAGGGGTGAAATACAATTTTATCAGATAATAGAGCCAAGAGATGAAGATGAAAAAATTGAAATCACTCTGTGTGTTTCAGAGGCATTTACTTTGGCCCAGCTTACTTTGATCTTGGAGGTGAACTCAGAAACTGGAGTGCATTACATATGCCCCTGGAATGCATGCAGGGGTTTAGTTTTTGGCCAAAAGGATTTTAATAATTTCCTGGCTGAAACCACTCCACTGCGGGAATCATAGGAGGCAATTAGGAGGTACACTTGAAAACTATTGTCCTGGTCTAAAACTCAAATACTAAAGGAGAATGATTGATTCAATGGCATTAAAACAGCTGATATTCATATTTTCTTCTATTTTCTATTCACATTTTCACATTGCCCAGTTTTCTGACAGCATCAAAAATCACAGTTATGAACTGAGCACACTAGCACAGCACTCACCCTCCTTCATCTCTTGTTCCAGGACTAACCTCCCAGTTTGTGTTTTCTAGTAAAGGAGATAACTTCACTAAACACAAGTCCCTTCAGACACAGATTCATAACACTGCTCTGTTTGGAATATATAATAAAAACATAGCAAAGGTTTACTCTTTCTCTTTTGACTTCTGAGAAGCTGTTCTTTGTTTATGTTCTATGCACACATAGGTGTATTGTGTGACTGTGGTAAGGTTTTGGTAGTGCAGGTGCTGCTGTGCTGGACACACACAATTCCAGTTGGCTCCAGTGGACCTATTGAAGGGCACGTCTGACCTGTCCATGATGCTGATGTTACCTCTGGGAAAATATTTTTAAAATTATAAAAAATATGCTGTGAGAAAGAAGAGTGAGGAAAGTGTGAAATTAAGAGTCTTTAAAACATGCAATGTGAGAGAAGGAGGGTGAACAGATGCTCCATGCACACATTTGCCTGCAGCCCTTGGAGAAGACTATGTTGGATCAGGCTGCTCCTCTGCAGCTTTTGGAGAATCACTCTAGAACAGGTGGATGTGCCCTGAAGGAATCTACAGCCCATGGAGACCCTGTGCTGAAGTGGGGTCCTTCAAGATCTGTGGATGGGGAAGTCCCAGCAAGAGTAGGTTTTCTGGCAGGAGTTGTGACCCTGTGGAAGACTCATGCTAGGTGAGTCAGTTCCTAAGGACTGCACCCCATGCTGGAGCAGTTTGTGGAGGGCTGAAGCCTGGGGAAAAGACCCGCACTGGAGTAGTTCATGAAGGGCTGTATCATTTGGGTCACGATGTTGGAGCATGGGAAGAGTGAGAGAAGGAAGGAACAGCAGAGGAAATATGTGATGAAGGAGACACAAGCCCATTCCCCATCCCACTGTGCTAGCTGTAGGAAGGAGGCTGAAGAGACATAAGTAAAGTTCAGCGTGGGAAGAAGTGAGGTGGGGAAAAGGTGGTTTTAGTTGATTTTATTTCTCACTATCCTACTATGCTATTAACAGGCAATAAATTAAATTAATTTCCTGCCACATTGTCCATTTTGCCCATGATGGTAATTGGTAAGTTTATCTCCCTCTGCTTTATTTGATCCATGAGCCTTTAGTCTAATTTTCTCCCCCTTTTCTGTCAAGGAGGGGAAGTGATAGAATGGCTTAGTGAGCACCCTGGTGGTCAGCCAAGTTGACCACAATAGGTAAAGGAAAATATTTTCTTTCCCTTTGGACAGTTAAACAATATATGGGCAGAATAAACCTCCAGAGGATTAATAACCACAGTTTCAAGTTATTTTCCTTTATAGATGCTAAGCAACTTCATATATCATGCCATACATTTATTTCAATCCCCTTCATACCCTTTACCTTCAATTTCTTGTTCTCATAACACTTTTGTCATGTGCTTGTTGCCAAAGATTGTCAAATAAATTTGTTTTATAATTAAATTACTATTTTCTTCACTTCTCATTGCTATGTTTTTCCTCATTATCATCATTATCAGCACTGAACTTATTAAAAAGAGAAATGTAAGAAACTTATCTGGTTTTCCATTTGAGTAAATTAACCATTACTTGTGGTCAGTTTAACTTAAGGATATATTCATGCTGGTCATTGTTATGACCCTATTTTGTACTTTCCTGCTGCGGGTGTTGCAGGGTTTCATAAACCTGTAGTTCTGCTGGTGGGATTCGTCTCACCATTACTCTGAGTGTTTAAATGATGGGTGCATATAGGTGGTTTTGTCATCCTACTTCATCTTACAGAATGCAGGAACCTATTCGGTATAGTTCTTGGTTTCTAGAGGGTATTCAAAAGAATAAACAGGTAAGTTAAACCTCACTGAGAGTGCTGATTACAGCAACCGTGACAGAATGTAAATGCAGACATTTAGTTTTTTGTAGACATTTATGTAGATAAACTGGATTCCTACCCTTTCTCTCTCCATGGACACTTTTCTGAAATTATTGGTATATGTTGCTGCCTGAGATGGTTACGGAGCGGCGAGAGGAGACAGCAACATGGCAACTCTCTTACTTGACGCAAGAAAGAGTGCAGTTTATTGAAGAAAGCTGTGGCTTTTTATAATACAGTTCGTGCAAAACAAAATACAGATAGTTCATTGGAGAGACCGAGAGACAGCTCTCGTCTCTCGTTCTCCCATAGATCCAGCAGGTGTGTTATCTATGTTATGATTCTTTCTCTTATGTTTACAGTACAGACAGAGGCCCTAGCATGGGAAAGGTTTCAGCTAGGCCTGAGAGAGTTTCACAGCCTGAGAAAGGAACTCAGACCCTGTGAGAAAAGGCCTAGGCCTTTACAATTTTCAGCCTGTGGCTTCACTGAAGCCCACAGGTATACTCTACAGCAATACAGAAATTGCAGTAAAAGAAGCACCCTTCTGAACAAGATAAAGGCCAGGGTGCTGCTCAGCTAAATTTTATGTTTCTGGTGAAGGTGCCCAAGTTAAAAAAAACAGTTGGCTTATTGGTTCTGTAAAGTAAATGCAGATACTTGAGGAAATTGCAAGGACAAATCCACTTTCCCAGATTTTGCCACAGTACTTATGGATATACTATGAACATAGAAAGGTGGCTCTCTCACTACAAATTATTTTTATGATCATTTTTCCTCTTGGTACTATTTCTGGGGTAATGCATTAGTTCTGTAAGAGGATTAAAAAAAAACCCCAAGTAGTTCTTAAACGTAGACATACCTTTGGCATTGATTTGATTTAGTACTACAACTTCTACTGTGTTTTTCTGCAGAATGTAGTCCAATAATATCTGTGCATTGCCAGTGCCCACAAGCCCTGAGGAAGAAAGGAAGTCCCATGTTCAAATGCAAACATTCTAGTGTCATCACAAAGGCTTTCATGGCTTAGTAGATCTTGTACAGACTTTGGCACCACTGTGAAGTAATTAGTATTCCTTGTCCAATCTTACAGCATTCTTATCCAGCTGACTGTATCTTGTGAGGAAGATACACCACTGTCCTTCAAAGCAGGGCAGAAGCAGAATCAGTCAATAAGCTATTGGGCATAGGCAGAGGCTGTTTCTTCATTATAGAATATGGAAGGATGAAATATGTCTAAAAGAAATGAATCCCAACTTGTTTCTTCAAACAGAATCCTAGTCTTATTACTGCAGAGTTTTAATACACCCAAAAGAACCAGAAGTTTAAAAATGGTGCAATGAATTCATAGCCTCAATAAAAATTTATAACCCATGATGTAACTCTTGACTTGTACTAATTTTAATTTTTTTTATTTTGAAAACAAAATTTTACAATGTTTTTCGAGTATGTTATCATTTAACATTATTGGACATGTAATGGAAAAAATCTTTCTTTTAATTAAAATTTTGTCTCATCAGCCAGACAGTAACAGATGAACATGAAAGTTATAGTTGGAAGTCTTCATGTATTCAATTCAGCTACCACTTTGCACATGATAACTTGATAAACAGTTTCAGTCACACAGGATCATGAACACAGACACAATATTCACTGCATGACTGGCTTTTTCACAGAATTATCCCTATCTTGCCAGGGTTTTGTAGGACTTCATAGAGGGAATCTGTCAGATTGCCTGTTTTAAAGGGAATTTGTTACAAACATGACCAGAGGTAATTAGAAGTGGAAATGAAACATTTATTGATTTTACATCAAGATAAGCTATTTATATGTTTAAAAGTAGTGAAGAAAAAGGGTTCTAATTTAAACAAATCTCCTATAATACCCTCTGTGATATTAAGACATTTTATCAATGCTGGAGAACAAAGTAGACTCTGAAAGTGGTTTTGTATTGCTTTTCTTTTCCTTTAGAAATGTATCACCACTGAATTGGAAAACTTCAAAAATGTATTTAAGAATGGTTTATAGTATAATAAACTAAATTTTATTCAAATTCTCTTTTTTTGCTGTAAGGAATCAGAAAACATATTGGGTAGAAAAATGTGAAAAACCTAAAAATAAAGATGTAAATGAGGCAGTTTTAGTTACTTCTATTAAACTGTAAAGGACTATTTAATTATTGTTTTCAAATAAACATTGAGTTAATAAGGTAAATGTTGCAGTTTACATTGTCACTTTCCTATTTTTGCAGAGTCGTGTTTCTCCTAGATTTTAAATTATCTGAGTGTCATCTTTGTAAGACTTGCAATAACTTTTATTCATGTAGAGTTAATAGTTAGGTGTTTAATGGTAGATTAGCAGACAGTGTTAGAAAAATGTTTGAGTCAAGATTTTTTCATATGTGTTTAATGCAAAGGAATATAAAGCTGGAGGAGAATATTCAATCTAATGCCACTACCATTTTTTGTGGGGTAGGTTTTTTTCTAATAATCTCAGACTAGCTTTATCAGGCAAATCATACTATGAGGCATATTGCGAGCTCCTAGATATTTAATTGCCCTGGAACCCTTCAGAAGAGCTTGGAGTAATATGAATTACTCTAAACTTGGCTTTGAGGAGCTCCTTGATGATATATGGATGACTGACATTTATTTAATGCTGTACTTTTCAAATGTCATGTGTGAACTTGACTCCCACATGCACTCACCTAGGTCAGTTCATTCTCAGTTAAACAAATTTTAAAGCAGCTTCTATGTCACTGACTTTTCAACTGAATCAGTGAAAGAAAAGAAGAAATAAAAGAAAAAAACTTGGTATAACAGAAGGAAATAAGCTGCTTCCAGACTTTACCTTCAGCAGCTTTGTTTTTCCCTTAATACATTCACTTTCACACAAGTGACCCTATGTTTCTCTGATGTATTCCAAATCTTTTCTTAAGTTCTTTGCCAAAATTTAAATATTCCCTCACTTGCTTTATGGATTATAACTTAAAAGTCTCGTGTGATCTTCATTTCTGTAGTATATTGATTCATATTCTTTGTTTGCTGTCATGGCCCAAGACAAGACCAAAGAAACTTGTAAGGATTATTGGTAGGCTACATTCTGCTCTTTGAAGCCCTTATCTTTAGTAAATAAATTATTCTGACCCTAATTGGTAAGTGATATATTCAAAGTTGATTGATTTCAAGTTCACAAGAAATTGAAATAGGCATCTTCAAGTGATATACAATACTAATAGAATTACATAATTACAAAATTCTGATCTCGTTTTTTGAAGGAAAGAAAATAATTACCTTTCCTATCCAGACAGATTATCATTTGGTTCTCGAGCAAGTTTTTGTTTGGATTCTGTCTCTGAAACCTCTTCAATGTATCTTCTACTCCCAAGTACCAGTCATAGCATTCATGTTGTAAAGTTTCCTGCTGCATATGTAGGTAGGCTACTCCATATTGAAAATTATATGTACATCTCTTAGAAAATCAGTGAAATTTCATGTAGTTTACAGTAATATGGCAACGTGATAGTCACAGAATTCTACAGGACACACAAATCTGAATAAACAGGTGCTATGAATAGAAACACAAAGGGATTTAACATAGTTTATAATATCATTTATACAGAGACTAGAACTGTTATATACTAACATATTTCTTCATACTGTTATGAAAAATCAACTATATACTATAATCAACAGAGCATTAACTTTGCCCTCAGGGTTTTGTGGTATTTCAATGTATTACTGAGAAAGATTAACTGTGCATTATTTAAAATTTCTAAATGATTATGCCAATTTTGTCTCTTATGCTTATGTAAAAAAAGTTAATGCATTGCAGGGAAAACAACTTCCACAATCTAAAACCTAATGAGGCTGAAATTTTATGTCTTTGTCTTATAGCGAAATAAATGGTACAATTACATTCTATGAGAATACAGGTACTCAGTAGACTTGTATGGATGCTTTCCAGAAAATAAATTCCTCTTTTATTATTACATTTACTTAAAATATAAAGAAGAAATAACTCTTTAAAAAAGGAGCAGTTTTGCATATCAAATATGGAGTCTGTTTCACTACAAATTCTTATATACTCTTTTATCTTGATTCAGAAACACATAATCTAAAATACCTATACTGAGCTGCAACAGTGTTAAATTCTTAGATCTCATGGAATCACAGAATACAGTAAGTTGGAAGGGACACACAAGGATCACTGAGTCCAACTCCTTGTCCTGCATAGCATCATCCCCAAGAGTCACACCATATGCCTGAACAAACAATGCTGGGCTGGTGCTCTGATCATTTCACCTTAAATTTTTAAACATTTAGCTTTTAAAAAAAATAATATTCATAACTAGGAAGTCTTTATAAAATTCTTTCTGTAAGCATATTCATAGTAGACAAGAAATATGTGTGCCCTTTAAATTCATCTATTTGTGGTGTCATTTCATCTTAAATACATTTGATTATGTTAAATTGGAGATGTGCCAGAATCTGATAATCTGAATAGGAGATTTAATTTACTCTAAGTTCACTGGGGTTTGATGAATACTAGTCTGTCCTAATGATGCTGTCTGGAAAAGAATGACAGGCTGGAGGAGATGGCTTTTGAAGTGATTATCATATCCTGTATTAATAAGTCAACATAAATGATAATTTTAAAGATCTTTAAAATCTGAGTGGATTATATTCTGGCCAGAGGGTGATGGATGAAAGAATCCATCCAGTTTATATGTTGTAGGATCTATTGCTTTGAACATTTAAGGAACTTTACCAGTCAGATAAAAAATCAAGAATCATGACTAATTATAAAGTTTTGAAGAAATTGTCTGCATAAATACTACAGAAGCATTAATGCAATCTGTTCTCAGCTATAGCATCTATAGTAGCTCAGATATGCTATTTATAGCTGAACACAGCCTTGCAACTTTTTTTAACATCAGGAATATTTAACCCTGGTAAACAATAGGTTAGAATGGGATGATGCTGGTGCATCAATAACCTTTATGCTATTTGAGTGCTGTAGCTTGACCAATTTGTTATGTATTAGAATAGAAGAATGCTTGATTCTTAAGGAAAATGTCTTGATGTATAGATACTTTCACGTTTTCCATCAATGTTAATATGGCTATAAAAAAGTCATGCCTGGTCCCATTTTATAATGAGGTAATGCTTATTAATTGCAAATGTTTTTTAATATCTTCTAGTTACTAAAGGTTATGTGTTCTTTCATTATTTACTATGATTAATACTAAATCTTTAGAGAAGCAAAACCTTTCAGAAATTTAATGAAATTTAAACAGGATTTTAACCCTCGTAGGCGTCAAGATCCCTGGAAATGCTCTTCAAAGAATGCAAAAAAAAAGTATTCTACATTAAACATTCTGCATCTGTTGCTCTGAAATCTCTTAAACTCTATTTTCAAATCATGTTAAGATGAAAATGTTCAGTTCAAGGGTATAAAAAAGGCAACATATTATGAATTAAATGTATCTTGGAAAGAGAATTCATGCTGGGTAAGAATACGAATCATTTTCCAGCATATATCTCTGTAAAATATTGCATGGTTTGGACACAGATTGAAAGCACTTTTTGGTTGTAAAAATAATATTATTTGATAGTGAATATTTAAAATATTAAAAAATATGCTCGTGTAACACAAGCAAAGCTTAAAAACTGAAAAAGAAGGAATTCCTAGGAAAGCAAATCATAGACTTTTTTTTCCCTGCAAATGATATCTGCATTAATATGTGGAGTGTATAATATTAATACTTTGTTGAAATATAATATAATATAATATAAAAATATGTCTATAGCAACTTGGAATGCAATGTAATGTAATGTAATTACATGTAATGTAATTAAAATAAAATTCACTGCAGTGTGAATTTTGACTTCAAAGCAGTATATGCCATGCACAGTCCATATGAACCAATGATCAATTTTCCTTTTCCTCCAATATTTGTCTCTCAGTACTGGAATTTCAAAATGTTCAGAGAAAGATTTAGGACAATCAAGACTGAATGTAACTGCATTGTTTTGACACTATTTCTTTAACTTATAACTTTATAAATTAAGAAATCTTACACTGGCAATTTCTAACCAAGTAACTGAAAATTTAAATATATCTGCATATATTGATACAACAAAGTTCTTCCAAAATGGTTGTAACATACAATTCAAAACCAAGTCATGACTTAAATGAATACATTTATCCTTCTATAGAGCTAGATAATATTTCATTTGGGGATATATTATTCTCTCAAGTTTCAGAACCTCTCTTGTAGAAAAGAAGTAAACTACTCAAAAATCTTTCTTAGTTGTCTCTATGATCATGAATCTTGAGGGAATGTAATGAAAATATGGGTATAGGTCATGTTTGGACATTGATCTTCTACTTATTTTTATATAATAGATACATTTCCTGAAATCACTGCTGATTTCTAGAGCCTGTGTGAGGGTGTGTTGGTCAAATTCTGAAGTTACACATTTACAGGTTTGGCTTTTATCAAAGGCTAATGCCAGTGTGAAAATGAGGTCTCTTGGTAGGCTTTTCAGGGTGTCTGCAGCATTTTCAGGTAGTGGCTCCAAACAATGCTGAAAATCTTTTCAGGAGAATTTTAAGGTTAGAAAGCATCTGGTCATTTCATTAGCAGAATATTGACACTGAAGCTGTATATAAAATTTAAAGCAACTTCAAAGCAACTTCAGTGATGCTATGTATTGTGATTTTAGATTATATTTACAAAATAAGCCTGTCTTCTCTTATCTTAATATTAGCCTTTACTAAATTGCTTATCTAGATTTATAGTAGCTTAATTTAAACCTTTTTTTTTTTGTTTTGTTTTTTTACATTATTACTATATGATACCATCTAATCTCTCAGGCAACTGCCTAATTCCAGTTAACTTCCTAAAGCTAAACATTGCAAGGATAGCATCTGACATAAATTGGACTCATAAATGAACACAGAACATATGATGTAGCTCATGGTGTTCACATGGCACTTCAGAGCTTCAGGAAACCAGGATTTAGTGGAAAGAAATGCTATGTTTTTACTTCAGATCGAACATCCTACAGTCTGACCTTGAAGGAAAATTATAGGTACAAGACTGGACTAAAGGGAAAGAAAGTCTGTATCTAATGAGATCTCTCTGAATGTATTTATTTCAGGATATCACTCAAGTAAACCTATTATTGCTTTCTGTTTGAAGAGGTTATGTAGAGGACTACAACTTTTCATTTAACTTACATTAGATTTTTTTCCTTTTAAGAAGCATTGAGCCAAAAGGGCAAAATTTTTCCATCTAAGCTTTGAATGCTTTTGCAAATGATACAACCTAAGGAGAGTATCCTTAGGTTACTGGATTTAAACTGACTATAATGTAAATGACAATTTGTAAGTGGGAAATCAGGAATGGAAATTAACCCTTCCTGAGATGGTCTCATAGGAACTGGAATTAGGCATCCAAATTCTACAGCAGTACTTGAAAAACATTCTTGTCCTATTTTATAAGAATGACACTTGATGTCTGTAATTTCTGGCCCTTTTTAAAAACTTTATGTTTGGTATGAATTGTTTAGTGAGAAGGGAGTCAGATCGTGCTGTTGCCTTTCATAGTTTTTTTTTTTAAGTTGTAGTCTAATTGATCTTCCAAAGATTTCTAGTTTTATATTGATAGGAGATCTGTAGAAGTTTGAGGGCTTGGGTTTAGTCAGTCCCTACCGCTCTTTCAATGAGTTTTGGATAAAGAGAAGCATTTACTATTCATTTTCAATTCAAAGCAATATCTGACTGGCCAATATAATCTGTGTTGGTAGTCTAGCCAGAGTTCATCTTGATAAATATAGAACTGATTTGTTTTCTGGAACGAATTGTGAATTTATCATTTAACACATTTTTCTCACTAGGTTTGGTAAGCCATACTGTTTATATCATCTCAGAAGGCAAGACACAAAATGTCTGCTTTGTTAGAAGACTAAGAAGAATTCTTCACTGCTCACAATTGCATTTTATTTGCATCTGTCACAATGGACATATTGAAAATGGGACTGTATCCTTTTCATACCTGATAACTTAGATTCTGTAATTTTGTTTCTGTAATTTAGCACTAGCAAGTCTGTTCTGGGCCTTTTGTTTATTTACTTGTGTTCTATCTGAAGGTAATAGAATAATTCTCAATCAGTGTTACCTCTGTGGCTTTACAGTCTGCTTTCTTAAAAAATACCCTTAATTATATATTCCAGCTGTCTGAAACAGTCTGTTGTTTTGTTTGGGGGGAGGGGGAGCACACTAAATTTTTTAGCTGACAACATATTCCCTCTCTTCCTTTATTTATAATTTGCAGTATTTTCCAGTTTAAAACTACTTGTAGATATTAATTGGCATCTTATTGCCTCTTACAGACTCTAATAGTTATTAATTTTGCACAGCATATCCAGATTTTACATACTGCTGTGCTCTGTTCTCCTTCATTTACTGTTCCTCAAACAGCTTTCATTCTGTGAACCAGTTTTAATGTATGGGGTAATTACAATTAATTTTCATGTAATATTTCTAGTGATGCATGTATCATTCCTTTTGAAGAGTATATTTAATCTGCCTTCCTTAATTTCCACTTTTATCTGAACCCAGATCAAGCAAGTTTTGGAAGATTTGCTGCTTATTAATCTGTATTGTGCATCTGTCATGGAAATATATTAATTCTTTACAGGTTGTTGGCTTTTATTTATACAAATGTCTCATTTTAGTGCAAATTAAAAGTCATTAAGAGGATAGTGAATCTTTAATTTTAAGTTTAAAATTTTGTAGTGCAACTTTTTTAAACTTTGAAAAAAGACTATCAAAATTAATAATTGAAACTAATAATTTTAACAGGCGTAGTAAATACATCATTTCATTAATAATTCTTTATGCTACTAGATGCATGTGGAATGTAGATTTTTGTTTATTCTTCTGGTTATTTTTCCAACCTATGAGTGATATGTATCATTTGATACATATTTGATGTAGTCGAAGTAGTGACACTTAATCCAGAATTAACTTATTTTCATTTTTGTGCATTTTATTTTTAGCTCATGAAAATTACTTTTTTTTGAAACTATTTACTACATAGTAAATTTTGAATCTGTTTGAGAAGCCAAAGGAAATAATTAGGTACTTAGTTATTTTTATTGATATTATCATCAAATCAGATATAGGGGCTTCTTGGTACAGGCATCTGAACTGTATACCTTTGCCTCTCTTTATAGTCATTAAAGAGAAAGGAACACTTTCCCTATACAGATCATCTCCTCATGTAAACACTTTCAAGAGATCAAAGAAATGTCTCTCTGAGATATGTTTATTTCTCTCCACTGATTTTAATAAGCAAACTGAATCTAGTGTTGAGAGAGCATTGCTTAAAAGTGACAGAGGTGAACCTGATTGTCAGATTTTAGACTCAGAAGAGCAATGGAAGAATTCTTAGCTGGCAACAAATGAGTTATAGTTCTGTGAGTTTTCTCATAGGGAAAAAAAAATCTAAACCAAACCCAAACAATATCCTTTAAGTTCTTAGTGTTCAAAGACAAGCTAGCACCCTTGCATTATTGAAAATTTTGAACAGCATCAGACTCAGTATTGATCCTTGGGGTTTGCTTCAAGTTACTGACCTTTAACTGGACTTTGTGCCACATTCTGGCTCTGGTCCCTCAGACAGTTTTCATTCTACCTTGGGGTCTGCTCATCCACCCCATATTTCATCAACTTTTCCATGAGGATCTTATGAATGAAAGTGCCAAAAGATTTATTCAATTTATTTACGTAGACAATATTCACTGCTCTCCACGCATCTACTAGGCCAGGCATTTCATCACAGAAGTTTATTACATTGTTCAAGCATGAATTCCTCTCAAATCCATGCTGACTGCTCCCAGTCACCTTCCTGTCCTTTGTGAGTCTGGAAGCAGTTTCCAGGTTAGTTCTTTCATTACCTTTATGAGAATCATAGTGTGGCTAACTGATCTGTAGGTCCTTGACTCTTCTTTCTTGCCCCCCTTAAAGACAATGTGACATCTTTTCTCTCTATCTCTTGGGCACTTCTTCCACTCAGCATGACCATTCAAACATTACTGAAAGAAAAATTTCAAATACCTTGAAATTACATCAGTGCTTGTGAGTGTATCCCATGAGAACCCAAGGATTTCTCTATGTCCTGCTTACTTAAGTCTACTCTGACTTGATCATTTTCCACCAAGGGTGGTGCAGATCTGATACACTAGAGACATGGAAACTGTCCCACACAAATGGGCACTTTCTTTAAAAAGATTTTATTCAGGGTGATTCTGAAACTGTCACTCTGTGATTATACTTGTGTGCTTTCTCTTTATGCATTCATTTTACCATGCCTTTTATCAAGTAATGTGACCAGGAGTACATAATTGTTAAAAATATATGTGCATCAGGCAGTTTTACATAACTGTGTGTACTTTAATTGATTTTCTAATAATTTCTAAGTTTATATATTATATGTTTGGTGCAAATTGAAAATAAAAGAGCAATTTTGACCAGATAACATGGCTTTTTTAAATGCAAGAGGATCCACTCATTAGAGCTGCATCAACATTCACTTTTTTTTTAAATGCTTGATTGAACAGATTAAATCATCCTTTCACAGGGGACAGAAATATTGTGTAATAATTTAATAAAAGAGTAAACACAAGAGCTAAAAGTCTCTCTTTAATTTACTAGCAAAGAAAGTAAATTTTTGTAAAGTAGAGTGTATATAAGAAAATTGATATTTGTATGATTTAGCTCCAGATAAGTATCACGTTTGTTCCCACCAATCTCTTCTGCACTTCATTTATACATTTCTACTAAAATTTGAGGTTTTTTTAAAACCACTTTCTTGGAGTAGTCCAAGGCTTTATTTCATCAGTAATGCAGTCTCTTGTTACACTCACAATGTCATCTGGATAGGAAGATTTCTGAAGTGTGAGCAGAGCAGCTGTTGCCTAGTAGGAAGGAAAATCAATGACCTGACACTTGGCAGCTGCAAATTTGTATACAGTTTAATAGTTGAAAGGCAGAGTATGAGAAAACAGAAGGTTGTTCACCTCCTGGGTCCAGCATACCTAGGTTTTGTAAATTACTGTGGTTTAATCGGAAAGCAGTTCTTAGTGTTCTTGATAATGCAATACATTTTTAAAGGTTTTTTTTTCTCCTTTGTCTGGTCAAAAATTCTAGGTTTTTTTAATACTAATGAGTTTTACTGAATGTCAGATATATAAACAGAATGCAAATATGGGTATACATATATACTTTTGGAGTTGTTTTCATTGGGAAAACATAATAAACATTTAAATAATTAGTACTTTAAAAGAATATATAAACTAATATTTAGTAATTATAGGAAAAGAAATCTTGCAGGAGACTTTGATGAAACATTGATAGCTATTATGGTTTCAACAAAGCTGAAGAAAGGATTAATTGCTAGAATAAAAAAATAGTTAGAAAAAAAAATCATCAAACAAGCATTTTGATTTGTACAAAGCATGCTGCTTCTAGTCGATAGCAAATTATGTATTGACAGTTGGATCAACTTTATTTTGTTACCTGGGTAGATAAACAACAGAACAGAACCAGAATGTGAAGCAAAACTTTATTATTCCACCCTGTAGTTTTACCTAACATGACTAGGATGTAAATTTAATAACAATGCCAAAAATCTGTTAACTACAGTTTCATACCATTTTAGGAAAATTCAGGAGATATAACAAATATAAGCAAAATTGCATTTCTATTAAATAAAAATAAAATTTGAAACATTGAGTTTAAAAAATATTAAAACTGCAAGGAGTAGTGCCTAAGGAGTGGTGCCTTTGTTATTGTCATAATTTTTCTCTTAATCACAGATTTATTGAATATATGAGGTTGGAAGGGACCACAGTGAGTCACCTGGTCCAAAATCTCTGCTCAAGCAGTGTCATCCTAGAGCTCATAGCATAGGATTGAATCCAGAAGGTTCTTGAATATCTGCAGTGAAGGAGACTCCACAACTTCTTTGGGCAGTCTGTTCCAGTGTGTGGTCACCTGCCCAGTGAAGAAGCTTTTCTTTATGTTCAAACAGAACATCCTGAGCATTAGTTTCTGCTAAATTATAAATTTTTTTGAAATCTGTGGTCTTTCACGGGAGGGGATGAAATTGACATAGGATCTGAAAAAGGTTATAAAATATTGTGCCATATTAAACCCAAGGAATCCTAAATCATATTACATTGTAGTTATATTATTTTTTCTTCAGACTCACTGGTATGGCACCTATGAATGACTTAAATTAGTTCAGGAACTGAAAATAGTTATGTTTACTATTAATTTTCCCTTTTTAGCCTCTGTATCTGTACATTAGGACTGTGACTGAATTGTAACTGACTTTTTAAAGTTCTTTTGTGAAAAATTTTAAAATTTTTATATTATCATTTTTATATTTGTGATTCACTTGCAAAATGGAACAGTAAAGATCTGTCAATGACAACAATTTTATGTCTTCTAACTATCCATTTAACAGTTTTCTGTTGATAAAAATTACAATTAATAGCTTCAGAGGAGTGAATACTGGACTAGTATTTTCCCATAAGAGCATCTTAGTATTCTAAAGGGAATGGGTTTTGGTAAAATGCAAGAGAGACTTAGATGACCTATAACTTTTGAAATTAACTTGACAGAACCTAATTGCAACCAAAGGTTGTCACAGAGAGTTCCTGCAAGTAGCTCTAAATGGTGCACATAAAGCAGATAAATGATGTGTTGTATAAATGAAGGAAGAGGAAACTACATTCATGTACTGAAGTGATGACAGCTATGTAACTACCTAGAGAGATGAGAGATAGAGGGATCATTCTTCTCTGTCATGAAGTAATCACCTGCTATGCAGCAGGCACAGTCAAAATAGCAACATCACTTCCACTCAATGCAAATTCTCCCCTGAGTTCTGCCTATACTTTAGCATTTGCACATCCTTATTTGGGAACGTTTTGTCATTCTCATTTCTCATCCACTGAATTTTCAATACGTCCCTCTTACTTTCTCATTTGCTGCAAACTTTTTATCATGATGTTCAGACATTAAGAAGGTCAATATATTGCTGCTCTTATATATCTCAGCCACTCATATTCTGGGGATGTTTTAGTTGTTCATCATTTATAGTTAGCTGTGATATTTTTATCATATATCTGTCAAATTTATGTGTCCTGAAAACTTTGACATTTTTCTGCTAAAATAGGAAGTCACTTAGATTTTCCTACAGTAAAATAGAAATGCCACACTTTTTAATTGTTCATGGATATATGCTTATTCTCTTAAATGAAGCTTCAGCTCCAGTACAAAATGATTATACAGCACTTCCTTCTTCCATGAAAAAAAGCAAATAAACTGTAACAAACCTTAAAAACATCTTAAAATTCTAGGATGTTTCATTCAAACACAGAGTTCAATTACTTAAGGCAAAAAATAATTTGGAGTCTGATACATGAATACATGATGTTAACAATTTTCTGCCTGATACTTTTATTCTTCTTCACTTTTCAAATCTATGATTCCTCAGATGTGTTTCACAAGCTCCTGCTTTCATTACTTTTCAGACAAATCTAAACAGACAAAAACATACAGAGTGTATTTGAAAATATTGCATTTATGTGAGTAGCATACAAAAGTGTTTCCACTCCAATGTCCACAACAATATAGTTTTAGGCTGTTAGGCATCACCTACTTTACAGGGATATTTTGACTACTATAGTGCCAAAAATGTGCTTCAGAGTGAGGCTTCAAAAATCAGTTTTCAAAAAAAGACTGAAATACTACTGGGTTTTCACCTTTAATATTCTGAGTTCAGATACCCCAGTGCTGGCAGCAGGGGCTTCAGAAACCTCTGTGAGGACTGGTCAGGGCTGCCCCATGCTGGACAGGTGATTCCACTGGCAACAAACAACTCATCTCAGGGCGTGTCTGAGCCCCACAGCCAAGGTGGGGGGACCTTGGGGAAAGTGTATTTAGGAAACCATATTTTAAAACATATTTTAAACTTTTTAAAAACTTTTTTTAAAAACTTTTTTTTTTTTTTAATTCTGCATGACAGCTTCAGAAGAGCAGGTGAGGAGCATGTGCATTTCACATACATGCTATTTCACATAGCACTGCAGACAGCAAGGTGAGAGAAAAAGGAGAGAAGGAGATGCCCCTGCAGCCCGTTGATAGGACCACACCAGAACAGGTACACTGCAGCCTGTGCACGACAGGGAATGGGTCAAGTATGAGGAGAAACTAGTGGCAGAGAGGAGCTTTTACAGACTGGCCTCAGTTCCCATTTCACATTAAACAGTGCTGTTGGTCTGGTGGGACGTAGAAGAGTCAGGAATGAAGCAGTGAAGTTGAGCCTGGAAAAAAAGACGGGAAGAGCCTGGCAGGATGGTGTGGTTTTGTCTTTGCTTCTCATCTCAATTGGCAATAAATTACAATAATTTTCCCAAATTCTGGTCCAGTTAGTGGCAAGCAACCTCTGCCTTTATTTTGACTCAAATCTGTTACATTCTTCTAGGTACCTATTGTCATCTGAGCTTTATCAGGATAACTAAGACATCTCACAGGACTGAAGATACAGCAAAGGAAATACAGAAGACCCACTTTCTCTTGGATCAACTCCTAGAAACTAAGGACAAATTTGGGCAACTTAAGTGGAAATCATTGATTCACTTAAATTCACTGAAGCTCCCAAGCAGACACATACATTAAGAAGTTTGCAATTGCAGTTCTGGGCAGCACTGCAGTCACAACAAATCCTCTGTCTCCTCAAACTTTCTCCTGATATTAAAGGCAGAATGCTAAAACTCCAGGTCTCATTTTAATCTCAGCACTAACAAAAATTGAAATGAAAAAAAGCAGAAATAGAAACTGAATTATTTTAGTAGTTAATCAATAGACAGTGAAGATGGAATATTACCAGCGATATTTTTCTGAAGTTATGCTAGTTTCTTAAAATGTCTTACTGACATTTAGGATGCAACACATTTTTTGAACTTAGGAAATATCACAGATGTATGAACCTCAAATAGATACCCAAGGCTCATTTTATAGTTAATGAAGAGAAAGAATCACTTATGAGGTATCATCTATTTTATTCTCACACAGACATTTAACATGATGGATACATCATACATAAATATGCCTATTTCTCTTCAGCAGCTCTGACAGAATCCTAAAGATATCACCTAAGGTGTACACATTTACATAATAGATTACTGAAGTTAGATGAGAGGAATTTCCCTCCAAAATTACCACTATTGTGGATTGATGGTAACATGTATAACTTAATCTCTAGCTAGTGCATCAGCTCTTTCATTTTTCATTCCCATAATTCTAAAGAGAAAAGCTCTGAAATGTAACATTCATGTTATGGGTTATTACTGCTCCAGCAGAAATGCAGCTCCCTGCATGCATTGATATTGAGAGAATAGAGAAGTAAACAAAATAATGGCATACAGAGGTTAAATGCAAATTATGCTTAAACTTCTACGAAATGGACAAAGATACACAATTGGCTGTTTCAATTTAAAAATTGCTGTCAATTATGGTGCATTCATAGGCAAAGACTGATGCCATGAATAAAATATTGAATATAGGAAGACGGTTTTCTCTGTGTTCAATTACATCAGTAATACTGATCCATAGTTAAATGCATATCATTTCAGTTAAAATAAGAAATTCTAAGTTTTGACATTTTAAAATTAATAATTTAGAACACACAATCATGACATATATTAGTCTGATCAAATAAAATTTAATTTCTAGAAAGTGTTTTATTACCAAATAATATTGTTTCATTTTTAGTTAAAAATAATTTTTAAATAAATCCCCATTAAGGATGAAATGGTCTTTCACAAATTTAAACCAGTGGCTTAGAATTTATTTTGCCATGTTCAACTGAAGTTAAAAGAACAAAAGTCATTGTAAATAAAATCAGACTTATATAACAAAATTAGTCATCCTGATGCCTACAAATTTTCTCTTCATATAATACAGTATCTACTAAACTGCACAAATGAGTTCAAGATATTTTAACATCTGGAGAAGAGTTAAATTTATCTGCATAGTTTTTTTCTGGAGAAAAAAAAACAATTACAGTGGTTAATTCCAAGAATTATGGACAGATTTTAGTTGTCAACTGTTAATTAAATCATTACAGAAATGCAACCTAAAGAAGACTAGATAGCCAGAAATTACTTCAGAAAACTGAATTTCTTTCAACATGAATATGAGACAATTGTTTTTTTTTTTTCCTTAGAAGACTAAGCATAGAGTGTTATAGATTAAAGTTCAAGTTACTCTAATTTTTGCATTAAACATTATAATTGATGGTGCTTGTAACAATAACTCTGACTATTACTTTTTCTTGGACTATTTTCACAAGTTTTAGTGATACTTGCAAGTGAGACTATGAATGGCTGCACTTCAAGCTCAGCAGTTAGTATTCATTCTGAAAAAGAAAAAAATGGCGATATTCTTGTGACTAGAAGTTCCATAAAACAGGGAGATAATGTTTTATACCTGTAATATGATGTCCTTTTCCATGTTGAATATATTTTAGTCAATAAAAAAGTATTGTCAAATCACAAAGCATATTATGAAAACATGCATCTGCAAAATGTCTAATTTGTTTGATTTAATGAAGTCTTGAATTTTTGCATCTGATTTAGTGTTCCATCACTGAAAAGTAAGAATGTGAAGAAGTTTTCTCTGCATAGGTTCTTTATTTTCTAAGTACATAATGTAGGTATTCAGGTAGCCCTGAAAGTTCTAGCTGACATGATATAGGTAGCCCTTGGAAAATGTTTCCTTTTCCTTGCCTTGCTATTCCTTTGGGAACGGCACATTCTCAAAAATTAAGTGTTCAACGAGGCAAAGGACACCAGAGCTTATGGCAGTTGTTCAAGCATGCGAGGTTATGAGTCTTAGGTTCTCTTGAGCCTGATGGGAGCAACTTGCTTTTGGAAGGGAATTAAAGTATGCTACCAATACACTGCTGCATTCTGGGTATTTGGAGGGGTTACAAGTGAGGCTTAACTCTGTGGAGAAATTTTCAGAATGGTCTGTGCAGACTGGAAAGGTCTGCAGTATGTGCTAAAATAATAATGCACATGCTGTGTGCTCTGTTCCATAAAATTTTTAGTCCTTTGCAAGCAGACTTATAGTTGGTCCTCTTTCCTTCAGATTCCTGCTACTCCAGATGAACTAAAACTGTTCAGAAATATTAATGTTCCACTTGTTTAGAATAGACAAAAATTATGATAATTATAATTTTAAAATTGATTGAGTGAAAAAATAGAAGAAACTGAAGAGTATGATTACTTAATCTATTTATAGCAAGAATAAGTCTAAACTTTCTCTCTGTCCAACCATCTGGCTTATGAGAAGTCGTCTTTATTTTGTGAGAGCAAATATTACTTTGTGAAACCAGATGTGATTATAGTGTTGGTGAGTTGACATATTCTTGGTGCCACAAAGTATAAAATTCTACTTTTTCTCTGTAATGACTATACAGTTATTGTTTCTTTTATCAGGTAGATTTCTGGAAAATGGAACTAATATGTAGCCTAACAAGCATTAGAGACAATTTTAAAGGGGGGTGGGGGCTATCCAACCAACAATCAGGTGTGAAAGAAGAAGAGAAAGACTTCTGCATTTTGTCAGTAAGAAAACAAGCATATTCTGCCTTCTTATATGATGAAATCTTCGTTCTGTATTTTCCTGTTGGAAGTGTTTCCCACCAGTCAGTGTCATATTTTCTTTCTCCTATGCATCCACAAGTATGTGAGGCACAAGCATACAAAACTCAGTGGCAGTGGAACTTGCAAAGAGTATGAATTAGTCTCATCAGAAAATATGCTCATGATTTTGGATAGATAACTCCTAAATCATCCATTGCATGTCATCATTCATTGTAAATCTAATGGACTAGTAACTTACAGCCCACTCTTGTTAGGATGTTCATGATAAAATCCAATTTAAAATAAAAAAAGGATTAAGTAATATGATTTTCAAATTGCATGAATAATGACATTATTAGTATATTAATGGACTTTGAATCAATTGGTGTAAATGTGTGACAATAAATTGCCTGCCTCCTGGAACCCAGCCTCCTTGTCTTCCTTGCCAACTGTCCCAGCCTTCACACTTTCTATCACCAGGCTAATGACAGGAGATATTTTAGTCCTCGACTTGGATATGTCTGGTTAATCTTTGCATGCTGGTGGCTGCTGAGGCAGCTGCAGATTTTCAGACTCTCTGTATAAAAGTATACTGCAGAATATCAATCAGATAATTCTATTGAAATAATAAAGCTACTTGAAAGCCTCCAAAGGAGGGATGGAAAGACAGTGAGGGGTTTATAAGAGATGCCCTAGAAAAAGTGCCTGAGGTCACTCGATTTATTTGGCCTGGAGAAGAGAAGACTGAGGGAAGACCTCATTGCAGTCTGCAACTTCAACATGAGGAGAAGAGGAGAGGCAGACATTGATCTCTTATCTCTGATTATCAGTGACAGGACCCGAGGGAATGGCCTGAAGTTTTGTCAGAGGAGGTTTAGGTTGGATATCACTAAAAGGTTCTTCATATAGAGGATAGCTGGCCACTGGAACAGGCTCCCCAGGGAAGTGGTCACAGCACCAAGTCTTACAGAGTTCAGGAAGCATTTGGACAGCCCTCTCAGGCACATGGTGAGACTCTTGGGGATGGTCCCGTGCAGGGCCAGGAGCTGGACTCAATGATCCTTGTGGGTGTCTTCCAACTCAGCATATTCTATAATTTTATTATAACAAGGATTCCACTAATTATATCTATATCTATACCTATATCTATCTATATCTATATCTATATCTATATCTATATCTATATCTATATCTATATCTATATAATCTATATCTATATATCTATATCTATCTAATCTGTATCTACATTGATATCTATCTGTATCTATCTACATCTATATATATCTATATACATATGTATACATACACATGTATTTATATACATATGTGCATTTGCATTGTATATCCATATATATGTATAACTAATATGTTTGGAAGAGAAAAATACACACGGGGACACCAATGCTGTGTATATCTTACACATCTAAGACACTTCATGAACAGCATCAGGAGTCCTTTCTTTGGTGGTTGAATAAGAGAAGGGGTTTGAATAAAAGGCTGATTCCTCAAAAGTAAGGGAAACAGAACTATATCTTCCCACTTTCCTATCAATTCCCCCTCCACCCTTCCTTAGCTTTAATTTAAATTTTTTTAGCAGGTAACTGCAATCCTGACTGAACATCGGTGTGCAGTCTTTATTCTATGGTCTTTTTCTTCTGTTTTTTCTGATACAAAATTTCCATCTATTCTCAGGAGAAAGGCAAATCAAATCCTCTCATACTGTGTGAAAGGAAACACAGGGTGATTATAAATGGGTAAAAAGTTAAGGAAAATCTAATGTTAATATCTTACACCAGTGTCAATATGTCTAAGAAGATTTCAGAAAGACTAAACTGATGTATTTCTATTACTTTTTTATAATTATTGTTTTCTTCTTTTTAAGTAGGGATACATATGTAACATTCATTTATTGTTGTTATTGTTGTTATTACCACAAGTTTTCTTATTTTTTAGGTATCTTTGATCAGCCTTAATGATAATTTCATTTGAAGTCATGTCACATTGGGGTAGATAGAAACAAATCAGAGAAGTGAACTTATTGGTACTGAGGACCTGTTATTCACTCTATAAACTGGTTTTATTTTAATATCAGACTAATTTCATATATTCAATCAGACACTGTATGTTTTAAATTATAAATCATGATGACTGAGATATTTTCCTACTTCAATCATTCTATCATTCTATTTTATAATTCTATGTCCTTATGCAGCTGGACCTCATTTTGTGGACTCCTGGATTGTCTTTTCCAGGTTAGTTTCATAATAAAAGGAATCTGAAACATTCTAAACACTATGCAAGCATATTATGTGGGGATGGCTGTGAGATTTATTTCAGAACAGTAGTTCTCATCCAAACTGAAATATTAAAATAAAGTTAATCATCCTAATCATCCCAAGGGAAAGCATCCTAGCTTTTACCCACTGAAAAGACAGTTAATTTCTTTTTTCAATGTATCTTTTTAACAAACTGATGTAGATTTCAGTCCCTCACTTTACAACATGGCAGTTTAGAAGTATCAGGAGTTTCATGGAATCAATGCTTATCTGATGATTCAGATTTTCCTAAGAGCTGTTAAGCAACAATCAGAAGAAAATATTTTTGGCTTGGAAGCAAAACAGGTAACAGGTAGTGATTTGTTGGTAAAATAAACACTGGTGACCTCATAAGCAAGTCTGAAGATTTTATTATTTGAGTTTCATTTCGTGTTTCACTTTCTTCATAATAGTTTTCAAGAAACCAGGTTTATTAAATTAAAACTCAAGGGATGTAAAACTATTGCAAATTGAACTGGTGATAGTTTTTTAAGTCTGTTGAGGCTTGAGGTTATATTTTTTGTATGTGCAAGTAATCAAACAGGACTACATATTGTTTCTAACTCAGAATTAAAAGTATTATTGAAAAGATAAACACCCCATGAACTGAGAAGTGCTAATAATTTAAACTCCATAGATATCTTTTTGCCTTCAGGCCATAAAAACCAGGATATCCTGTTATTATAACCATATCTTATAGAATGAATTAGCAGTTAAAAAAAAAAAAAAAAAAAAGATTTCACATCTCAAAATTGCACAATGAAATTGAAAATAAAATGAGAGCAAAGTCCTGGGATTTCCTGCCATTCCAGTGAAATGTACTCTTTGTTCACAATCTCCTGCTAATATATTAATAAAACTTTGAAAAAAAGATGCACAAAGAGAGGAAATATTTTCAGAGGTGCTAGAGATGCTTAACAGGTTTTTATAACCAACACCACATAAAACTGGTAGGAAAAGTTCCCAGATTGTGAAACACATCTGTTGCAAAAATATTGCAGCTTGGCTTCACATTTTTGAAAGAGATCTCTGAACTGAAAAGAGAATCTTTAAAGACATCACCTCTCAAGGAGTAGTCTGATTTTTAAATATAAAATATAAAAAATTGCATTTTTTCCTAAACTGAAAAATAAAATATATTCTTTGAATACGCTGCTAGATAATTTAAGGTATGAAAAAAGGACACCCTCCCTCCATTTGAACATTAAAATTATTCATACTTTTAGCTTAGATATCCTTCAATACTCAGGAAGTGGGTTTGGAGTTCTGTAGTCAAGTGTTCTGTGTCTTTCACTGATGGAGTTCTTGCAATATTAAGGTCATCATGCAACTTCACTAATTCATGAAGCTTGCTGTCTTCAGCTGAGACTGAAGTTGTTTTTTATTCTTAAATTACTTGAATATATGCCTGAATGCTTTATACTAGGCATCTCTAGATATTTTTGGACTCACTTGGTATCCTTCTGAAAATTTCACATTGAGTCACACTGACATAAGTTTAGAGAAATATTTTGATCATTCATTTGAGTATGTGGTATATATTTGGGGATGAAATCCATTCATTATTTTCTCTGGTCCAAATCTTATTTCATTCAGGGTTTGTTTTGTTGGTTTGGGTTTTTTTTTTTTTTTTTTTTTTTTGGTTTGGTTTGGTTTGGTTTGATTTTGTTTGTTTGTTTTCAGTGTTTGGTTGGTTTTTTTGTTGTTCTTGTTGTGAAACAGAAGCTCATATCTGCAATATCTGCATATCTGCATATCTGAAGCCTGATAGGAGTTTGTCATGAAATTTGAAACCCCAAATGAGGCAGCTTCAGCTAAGAGTGACTAACCTTCCTGGAGGCTAAGATCTTGGTGTTTGACTACATATTGCCACACTGTGGAGGATTCAGAATCTTTGTTCCGCAGCTGCTGGGTAAATAATATAAAAAATAGACTACTGTATAAAAGTTAGCTGGTGGGGACAGTGCCAGCAGGCGTACCCTGTAAAGTGATTGTGACTGCTCTGTGTCTTACTGAACTCAGGGCTGTCACTGTACATTAGGAGTGCTCTGAACACAGGAGAGATAGGCTCCCCTGTGCACCTCAGCAATACTTTGTGTTGTCTCCGCATGCCTCTGATATTTAAGCAAGAGCTGAGTTTCTAGTGATTGGATTTGGAGCAGTAACATAAATACCTAAGTTTAGGTGTCTTGAGATCTATGCTTTTCACAAAGGAGCTACTAGTCAATTTAAAATTCCTTTGAGGTTAGCCTGAACTTGTGAGCAGGATGACCGTGTCATTGTTTTGAATTCAAGAGCATTAATAAAGTATAAATCCCAGGTTATGGACTGCTTAAATCTATCCATTTATGATTTGTCTCCCATATGTGACATAGGTCACTCTAGGAATAGAGTACATTACTTTCTTACAGCTTTCTGAGATTTTTTGCTTAAATATGTCTAAAATGGTTTTGATATAAATAGAAGGTCTTTACAAATTCTGACAGGTAAATACTACTACACCTAAAATTAAATTAAAGAGTAATGGTAAGTTAAATACTTCTGATCCAAGGAAACCAGTCTTCTTCTAATTTTTCCATACATATATATGGAATTACAACCTTCCATACTTCTTTCTTATTATAGCCTTCTGATTTTTAATAATGAATTTATTAATTTCTTATTATAGATATTCTTTACTATTATTGTGCATTGTCACCCCCTCATGTAGACTAAAGGAAATTATCATTACAGATACAGGCAGTTCTCTATTAGTTGACCTCAGTGACGGGGAATGTTCCTGGATGTATTTGATTTAATCATCCAGGAAGAATTTACATTTATCCACTGTCTTTCTATTTTGGGCAACCCAGATGTTTAGTCTTTCTTCACAGTCCCTTTGATGGCAAGAAGGAAGTTTATTCTCTTTATTTTGCCATATAATGCTCATATACATATAATTAGGATGGATAGTAACTAGAACAAATAATAACTGTTAAACTCTCTTCAATTACATTCCTTCTTAATATCAGAAGTCTACTTTTAAACCATTTTGCTATTTCTTTATTGATCTGTTATGAATAGAACAGACTGCAGAAGGACTTGGAAGAATTTTGTCCTTCACATTAGAGTCACCCCATAAAACTTTTTGTAAGACACAAAGTCCCTTTGCTGTGCTCTGTGAAATTTCAATGGGAAGCTGAATGACTAAGGTGCTACTCAAGGGATAATACAAAACTGGCTTCAAATAGAAATGCAAATTGAGTTCAGAGCTTTCTGCTAATGTTACTTGGACTTTGTGGTCCCAATATTTCTGAGCCGATGTAATATAAAAATGTTGTAAATAATGGATGTGCTTGAACACAGGTAGCACTTAAAATAGGGAGGAAGGGCAAAGAACAATAGGATTAACACTCTAACACTTTCCATTTTAATTTTTGAAATGGAAAAAAAAAATAGTGAGAAGAAAGATTTTTTTCTATTTCTTTTGTTTAAAAAATGAAAATAGAAGATTAAAACTTTTTACAGTAACATTTTTTTTACATGGATGTATGATGTACAACTCATAACCTCAAACAATAAATTTTCACACAATGTTAATAGACCAAGGATGCTAATGTTCAAGTGTGGAATTTTTTTCCAGATATTCTATATGGTATCCAACACATTTTAGATCTCTTCATTATAGAAGTCTTTGTTGATATCCTATTGTTAGATTAAACTGACAGTAATTTGATGCATAAGGCACACACATCACACATTTTCAAACACGTTGACTAATTTCCTTTATTAGCCTTTTATGGCATCCCGTTTTTGAGTTATTTATAACTTGTTTCTCAATTAAATGTTCTCTTGATATACAATGAGATTCATATTTTAGTGGAATGCTCAAGGTCACATCCGGTGGTGAAGAATACAGGTGCCAATTTCACAGCCCACTACTCAGATCACCAGACCACACTCCTAATATATTTGTAAGACAAATGGCAACAAAGTTTATTAGATGGTAACAGAGTGCTACAATGTTCAATTTCTTTTGGTATGGATTTCCTGTTACAATGGCAAGATTATCTGACAAAGCCGTATTCCAATTTTTAGAATTAAATAAATATTACTGTAACTAAAGTGAATAGGTCTTCACTTTAATAAAGAAAACATGATTGCATTTTATAGATAAAATGTGCATACATATTATTTTACATTGGTAACATAATTTATCAGGGCTTAATGTTTTAAGATTATTCTCGATATCCAGTTTGTTTGGTCCAAATTGTGGCTTAAGAAATAAGTTTTCTTTCAACCTATGCATTCTCTTTCATTAAGTCTAAATACTTTATTTCAATTCTGAATGATAAACAGAAACTATTTTTGTAGTTTGATCTAACTTTTTACATTAGAAGAAAAGACATTAATTGCTTATAACTTCTTTAAGTTATTAGGGTAAACATTTAAATAAAAAAAAACTTTCATGCTTAATGCTGAAAAAATTAAGATATTTCGCTATGTTAATTTGTGGTCTGAAAACTCCAGACTGAAGATGACTTCATTACATTACTTCTGAAAATTTCATAGAATAATTTAATCTGTTGGTGAATGGATTCATTAAATCTGGAATTTAATTTAAATGTTGTTAAATAAAAAAAAATTAGAAAGTATTATCTAATATATAATGAATCCACCACACGTTTTATGTCTTCAAACACAAATGTACTTTGAAAGCTTAATAAACAGCTGGAACATGTAACTCATAGTGAGTTTGTAATTTGTGCTAGCAAATCACACAGTTCTCCTTTAACTTCAATTTTTTTTTGAGGTAATTTGATTTATAAAGCAGTAAATATTTTATGGCTATCTATAATAATTTCTACTGATGATGATAATCAACTACTAAGAGCTAAAGATATCAGTAAAACCAGAGTCAGCAAAGTCATGATGTCACACTGCCAGGATGGTGGCAGTGGAACAGCCTGACAGAGAAGTGGTTGTGCCACCATCCCTGGAGGTGTTTAGAAGATGTGTAGATGTAGTGCTTAGGGGCAGGGTTTAGTGGTCAACTCAACAGTGTTAGGTTAACTGGTGGACTCGATGACATTAAGAATCTTTTCCAACCTACGTGACTCTATGATTCTAGGACACACATTCCACAAGAAATGCCATCTTGTTGGGTCTGAAGCCAACCAAAGTCTTCTGCTTCTATTGTTAATCTCTCCATGGAAAACTTTTTCCTTTTTACTGAATACATCAATGCTTTTCTGTATGGTGATTATAGAAACATAGAATGCCTTGGGTTGAAAAAGACCTTTAAAAATCATCTTGTCCAACTTTATTTGCATGGGACACTTTCTGGTTCATTAGGTTACTCAAAGACCCACCCAATCTGGCCTTGAGCCCTGCCCAGGATGGGCCATCCACCACTTCTCTGAGCAACCAGTTCCTGTGTGTCACCACCCCTTTAGCTCTAAACCTACATTCTTTATGTTTAAAATCATTGCTCTGTCTTGTCACTATAGACCTTGGTGAAAAATATGTCTCCTTCTCTCTTATAGCTCCCCATTATATATTGAAAGGCTACAATAAGGTCTCCCTAACCTTCTCCAGCTTGAACAGCCCCCTTTCTCTTTGTCTTCACAGGAGTGGTTTTCAATCCCTTGCAGCAGCAAGTCCAGGTTTTGGGCTGGGGGCCCTAGCTCTGGAGGAAATACTGCCATTTGGCTTTCGCCAGAGCACAGTACAGGGGCAGATTCACCTCTTTTTATGGAGCCCAGGACACATTCTCTTGGGCTGAAAGAAAACATTGCTAGCTCCTGTCCAATTTTTTATCCACCAGCCTCTGGCCTATATTGATGCTGGGGATTGCCACAGCCCACATGCAGGACATTTCACTTGGCCTTGCTGAACTTCATGAGATTCACATGGGCCCATTTCTGAAGCCTGTCAAGATCCCTCTTGCACTGGTTTTGGCTGCAGTAGGCTTAATTTTCTTCTCACAGGCTAGTATGGGTCTGTGTATTGGTTTTAGGCTGGAAATAATGTTGATAATACAGAGATGTTTAGTTAATGTTGAACAGTGCTTGCACAGTCAGGGCCTTTTCTGCCTCTCACCCCAATCCATCAGTGAGAAGGATGGGAGTGCACAAGAAGGTGTGAGGACACACAGCTGGGACAGCTGACCCCAACTGACCTAAGGGGCACTCCATAGCTTATGACACTGTGCTATAATGCATATAAAGCTGGAGGAAGAAGAAGGAAAGGGTTAATGATGTTTGTCTTCCCAAATAACTGTCATGCAGGATGGAGCCTTGCTTTCCTAGAGATGGCTGAACACCTGACTGCCCACAGGAAGTGCTGAATTAATTCCTTGTTTTGCTTTTTTTGGGTGCACTACTTTTGCTTTTCTTGTTAAGCTGTCTTTACCTCAACCCATGTGTGTTCTCAATTGTACTCTTCTGATTCTTCCTTCCAGAGTGTTAGTAGCTGTGTGGGGCTTTATTGCCTGCTGCACTTAAAACAGCAACACTTCTGGATGTCATCCTATCCATCATGTGTGTTCCACCATACCACACAGCTTGGTTATCCACAAATTTGCTGATATGAAATAAGAAATCCTACTGTTTATGTAACTAATAAAGACATTGAACAGTACTGCTCCTAGTATGGGAGTGACCTTGATACACACCAGTTAGTGATACACTTACTGATGTCCAGTGGGATAGAGAGCTGTAGGCTTCAACTCATTGGAGGTGGTCTTCCACTCACAAAATGGAATGATCAAAAGTAGAATGAAATTGAGTCTGTGGACTGTGGTGGAGGCTGCACATGTTTATTCCAGAAAATTATAACAAAAAGATTCACTTTAATATTAAATAATTCCATTCTTCTACTCTGACACATCTCTGAGGGAGCACAGAAAAATAATTTGAAGTTCAAATAAAGTACTGTCAAGAATGACCATAAAAATAAAAGAGATTATATTGCAAACTCCTAGAAATATTTATAATATAACTCTATATTGCCTTCTTTATCTTCTTTACCTTCTGTCCATCCATTTTTTCATGCTGTAATTTTTGTTTCAATAGTGGAATTGTATGTTTATTTCATTAATTTCTGTGCATCAGTTATGACAGAATTTCTGATTTAAAATACTTTTTCATTAGTTGTATTTTTGTTTCAATGAAACAAATACCTGTTCGTATAAGCTAGTATTCAACTTGTTTGATTTTGAGCATTGGGGGATTTTTAGCTTTTCTTATTATTGTATGCTCATAAGGACTGAACTTATAATTAAGTCCTTTCAGATCACAGTTGAATAAAATAAATACTAAAAATATAAGAAGCAATATCCCTGAGCCTTCTTTAGTTGCTCTTTTCTTAAAAATAAAAATGCAGACAAACAAAACACAGTTTATTTCTATTTAATTAACTAAATCAATCTAATCTCACACTTTAACTTATTTTCTAGTCGTGCCATCTTTGCTGGAATATTTCAGAACAGATGATTTTTTTTTCCACTTTCTCTCTTTTGTCAATATACTTGAAAATTCCTGCTGATTTTTTAATGTATCCAGGGTGTAGATGACACACTGCTGTATTGTGTGAGGAGAGCACAAGAAGTATTAATATCATCCTGAACTCAAGGTTAATATAGTCTTGCATCAAAAACTGGATAGAATGACATGTCAGCTTTTCAACAACCACTTATCATCAAATATAGACAACACAATATTTCCATAAATATTTGAAGTAAAATAATACCTACCTGGGTCCATGAATTTACAATGTTTTTTCACTCTAATAACATGTATTCTTCAAGTAATGGGTTTTTTCATTTATCATAAAATTTCCCTTTATAATCATATTTCATATCTGACAAGGTAATCCTTTTGCTAAATCAACCAAATATTTGCCTTTGGTTAATATTTATATATACATAAACTAATACAAATATTTTAACTATTTCTCACATTAGATTTGGGTTTTGGCCCTCCCACCAATCACATAGAAATATAGCTTCCATTATTTAAACATTGATCATGAGGAAATCGCTGCATTGCTTAGCATTTAGGGAGGAATACTTTTTAGATTGTCCAAATTATTTCTTCATTTTAAGATCTTTTCACCTTCATCTAGGTTTATACTCATGAAACAATGAGTGGTAGGAGAAAACAACACAATTCTTACCTGCACTCTGAATAGAACCAAGGAGGTTTCAGTACAGTGAAATCAAGATTCGATTTTAGCATTTAATTTATTTATCTATGCCTGCTAGTTTACCAAATTTCTTGTATTCTTGCAAGCTGTGATACATTCTCATAAAATTCGCATTTTTACAGAACAGACATGTTCTTTCTCCCAAATGAGTGGCTATGTGCAGATTTGCTCAATTTAAAGCCACTGAACTAGTTAGATTTGAAAATTTTCAATGATTTTTATAAGATCCAATTATCACCTAAAAATGAGCCTCAGCTGGTACTTAGCTGCACACTCAGCATAAAGGAGATTTCTACCCAATATGGAATACTTCAAGTATTATCTGGGTATGAAAAATGCTTTTTTCTTAAATTCTTTTATTCAGTTCAGTTTTTTAGATGTCTGTTTTACTTTAATCTTAATAATTGCTTGATTAGGATAACTAATCCTTTCTGTTTGTATTCTTTTCGATTATTTCTATGTTCCATGTCTAAAAAGCAGGATAACATGAGGAGTACATTACATGATATAAAAAAATATCAGTGAGATAAGCTTAAAATTTAATTGTGATGCCCTACTTCAATCAAGAAAATTAGTTTGACAACCATTAATATACAATAGAAATGACTGACTCACAAACAGCATCACTAAGATCATGAAAGTTTAAAAAATGCTGGGATGATATATTAATCAGTGGAAGCACTGAAAAGAAGTGGCTAAATTTGCTGATCTCTGCATTCTGACTTAAGCTGAGAAAGTTTTTTTTTTAATTTATTCATTGAATTTCACCTCTCTATGTTCTTGAATTATCTGTGGGCAAATTAGAACACTCTCAAATGTATTAATCATTTTACAGTGTCCAGAAAATATTGTTTGTGAACTATTTTTGTCAGTAAATAAATTAAAAGTGGAGTCAATAAAAATTTCAAAATTCAAATCACTTGTTACTTTATTTGATGCGTGAATTGAAAACCTAAATCAGAGTCTCAAATGCTTGTAAATGTTTTCTAATATCTAATTGCCTAGGCCAGATTTAAGTGATTAGTTTTGCATAAATAGTTACCTAATCAATTTATCATTAAGGACTTTAAGATAAGTTAATATATTAAACCGTTTCCATATTATGTTTTCTACATTTTAATAAATTGCAAGGAAAATTAAAATATTACATTGTTACATTCCTAAGGACATGTGAAAGCAATTAACTGCACTGTATCTATCAAATGAAAACTAAATATCAAATTATTCAATGTTAAACTTTTTCCCTATTATTGACTTCATACTTGATTTAAATTAAACTCACCGAACTGCGAGATCTCATACCTAGTAAGTTCTAGGAAATGTATAAACTTGGATATGACTTTCCTCTTGGGCTTTGCTAACTATGTGAGCAAGATAAGTAACTGAAATTAAATGTTACTAAAGATTTGTCTGTTGTCTTTAGTTTTTCTTTTCATCGGTTATCAGTCTATAATTTACCATATTTAAATATATTCTCCTTCACTATTTGTGGGCAATAAAAGTTGAATTCAGCATTAAAAATATTCAATTGTGTATAGATTTGTGTTAGAATTCCTCTCATTACACTTGCCAAGACTATCTTTTTGTTAGACTCTGTTTGTCTGCATACTTATTGCATTACTGTTTGCTGTTCCTTGTGAGGAAAAAAAAGTTTTTTATAGTCCAAGCTGTGCAATGCATCTGCTGTTTCAAGTTCTAGTAAGTGACTGGTGAAACTTCATTTTTTAAGAATGTTCTACACAAAACTTCTGAATATTTGTTATTCTTTTGAAAAAATCATTAGCAATAAAATATAAAATCTAAAATATTTTGAAATTTGATTAAAGGTGCATATGGTGAGATTTGGCTGGTTGTCTAAGAGATTTCCTTTCACCTGAGTACAAGTCTGTAAATATCAAACACACACACAGAAATAAAATTTTACAAAAAGTTGTTCCATATATCTATTGCTAATTGGCCCTTGAAATTTCAGAAAGAGTGGTGTTTTATATGTTTTTAATTGCTGCTCAAATCCGTTTTGCCCATGAGAGCAATTAGTAAATAAATGCTCTACATTTGTCTTGACCTTGAGCTTTCTCAGCCTATTTTCTTCCCCAAAGTGTTGAGGAGAAATAAGAGAGTGGTTGTGTGGGTGTCTGGGTTTTGGCCAAGGATTATCCACCACAAAAGCTAGCAATTATTTTCTGACAATTTTAAGCTACATTTTATTTTATTCATAATATTTCATATTATATTAACAGGAGAAAACATTGGTATTTTTCAAAATCTTGTTTTGCAACACACTTTTTTAATTGGCAAGCTTTGAGAGGCTGGAGTATTCTGACATGTTCCTTTGATCTCAGGTCAAATACCTGACCAGTAGATGAGTACAGATAGGGGTCTGTGGTGACTCTTCATAGTCAAATTGGAGGCTTGGAAACTAAGAAACATGAATTGTCTCACTTTTAATGTTTACCAAAGCCCTGACACACTACATTGCTAAAGGCAAAAAACAAACACTTTTTACTTGCAAGGAAAGACCTTAAACTTGAATTTCTAGTTAATTGAACTCATTTTAACTGGAGCAGAGGTGTCAGAATGGACCAACAGACTGCATTCAATGAATGAGATTCCATCTAATATGCCCCTCTGAGTAAAGGAGAGAAGACCAAACTCATTCTCTTTTGTCAGTCCCTGAAGAACTGCATTTCCTTGTTTCATTTTCCACCACTAGCCTGCCTGTCAAGCTTAAGCCTCAACCCTACTCAAGTCAAAGCCTTTGAGTGGAGGAAGTGTTGACACAGTTTTAACCTTATCAGGTTATTCTATTATATACACATTGTAAAGTAAAATACTTGATAAGACAATGCAAAAACTAAGACAGTGCAAAGATAGTAAGTGTATCATATAGACTATACAAATACAATATTAATCCTTGCATTATGTAGTCAATCCTCCCTCTTTTTTTTATTTGTTGTGGAGATATAAAAGGGTCCCAAGTGGAAGGACCTCATTTCACCAGCAGCTGATATGCATGGCACTAGAAATATATAACTTCTGATGAAATAATAAATGGCTTCCTTTCTGCCACACCAGTCATACTCCAAGAAAAATATAAGTAGCACCTACCTTCAAAAAATGAAATAATGGCGTGATAAAGAACAAAAAATAGACAAAAGTTACAGCAATATATATTTAAATAAATAGAATATTATTCCACTTAAATAATTGTGATCTGGAATGTTAGAGTTCTTGCTATATGAGAGGCTGTTAATGCAGGCTTTTCTATGAAAAAAATCTTAATTTTTTATTATTTTCATCACACGTGATTTGCTACTTAATCGTTCTTTGTGAAATTTGATCTTTTGGTCTTTTTGTCTTTACTCTGTAACCTTTAAGAAAGATGTCAGATTTTTTTGTAAATTACTTCAATTTAAGCCTGGGGAAATGACAGTAATCCAAAGAAGGTGGTAGTTAAAATGATCCCATGATAGAATATTAAACACTCAGACCTGATTATGAAATGTTAAGAACACATCCTTTTCTTTATGATTTTCACTCATGACATCTACAGCAAGGAACAAAATTTTTATAGATTTCCTAGCACATGACCAAAGGGGTGATGTTTCTCTTCAACTACTTGCCCAGAAATGCAAATCCTGATTAATTTCTATTGTCTAGGCTTTCATTCTCTTATCATCTTCAAATCTCTGTTGCCTGTTTTAAGTTTTGCATGAAAAATTTGACCCATGCACTTAAGCCAATCTAGTCTAATTATCCCCTTGCCATCCACAGAAAAAATGACAGCAGGAACAAACTTGGTAGGAAGGCCATTTACAATTGTGTGTATAGAGGGTTTTCATAAGAAAAGTGGTCTCTGGACCACTTGAGAGAGAGTAAATGTCATTTTTGTTTTTCTTAATTTCCCACTTTAAACAGAGTAGCAATCCAGAAAGCCGGTTTTCCAAGGTGAAAAAATTTTTAAAAAGCAACATGCAAATTGTTTCATAAAAATAAGTCAATATTTTTAATACCTCTGTAAAGGAAGTTAGACCGTAAGATATAAAGCAAAAATTGAATAGTAATATAAGGGTGGTTTCTAGAAACAATTAAAAAAAAGCTGAAGCTATACACCTGGATTCAAAGGAAACTAGGAGGAATTATAAAATGTGAACACATAAAGAGTAATTAAGAAGAACAAGTTAGTGGCAAAAGGAAACAAAACTAACTTTTTTTTTTTTTGCACACATCAGGATCAAGAAGTCTGTATGGCCATTTGACGATCAGAATACAAAAGGTATACTAAAAAAGAAGCAGAAAAAGGTCGTTGTTGAGAGGCTTCAGAGGCAAACCTTGCAGAAGAAAAAGGAGAGTCCCATCAGGGAGCCTCTCTCAGCGGGAGACTTACCTGAAACTGAGTGATTGTGGGAGACAAGGGGGAATTTATTTGGTTTACATAGATTTCAAAAGGCCTTTGGACAAAGTATCTCATACAAAGCTTTTAAGTAAATTAGGTGGCATGAGCAAAGACATTTGTTGCATAGATAAATGATGGTTAGGAGAAAGAAAACAAATATAGGAGTAAGTTGTCAGTCCTTGAAGTGGAGACAGGTCATCAATGCTGGTAAGCAGAGGCCTGTACTGTAAAACATATTCATCAGTGACCTGGAAAGCAGGAGATTACTGAAAAGAGAAAGGCTGCTGACAACATTATATTATTCAAGACAGCAAGTTTGAAAGCTAGCTGTGAGGAATTAAAAGAAGACTGTAAGACTGAAGGGCAAAAAAGTGACAAATAAAATTCACTGTAAATAATACAATGCAATGTATATGGGAGGAAAACAATCCTAATTTCACATATAAAATTATAGACTCTGAATTAACCATTACCTCTCAAGACTGATATCTTGGGGTGTAAAAACGTTTCCTGAAATACCAGTTTTACAATACCAGTGTTCAGAAGAACAAATAAAATGCTAGGGACAATTAGGAGAAGGAGATCGAACAAGACACAAGCCACCATCATTCTGATAGCTGACTTTGCCATACCTTGGATAATGTAAGTAGCTCTGATTCTAAAAAAGTATGCAATAGACTTGGAAATAGTCCAAATAAGGCAGAAAAGTGCAGAATAATTTCTGTAGAAGAAATTACTGAATAAATTAAGAACACTTAATCTAAAAAATGTTAGAGAAAATATGATAGAGGTCTATAAAATCAGGAGTCAGAGGGATGGCAACATATTATTCTCTGTTCTTTTTGGCCAAACCCTGAGCTAGAGACAGTCACGTCAAAGTTACAATTTACCTTCTCTAGGAAGGGATGTGATGAATTATTGGCTATGTTCTGGGACATGTCTCTGTCTGGGCTGGTTGAGGAACAGGGATTTTACTGAATCTAGAGGATTCAGGTTAGGAATCTTTCTTCTTAGCATAGCAGGACTCATGTAATGAAGCATACTCTATATATATAGCTCTTAGAGGTGACAGAAGGAACACAGCTGCATTCTTCTTGCCATTGGAGTACTTGTATCACAGAGGAATCTGAAAAGCATTGAGGTGGAAGATTTTGATCAGTCTATGTACATCCTAGGCCTTTTCCTGTTCCTCCTTTTGATCAGTGGCAGGACAGATGTGCCCTGGTAGACACATCAGGAGTCCAGATCCCAAATTCCTAGAGGCAAAGAGGCTGCAGCATCACCCACCTGACAGGCTTCTGTGAATGCCAGGGTTTCTTTGGCTCATGAGATGTGCATTACCATCAGCACCAACCTCCTGTGTGTCTTTGTGAGCACCAAACCCAGCAATCCTATAGGAGGAGTCAGAGGGAAGACTTTATGACAAAGGAGTGGAAATGGCCTTATGTGAGGCTGCTCCTGGACCAAAATTGTCTGTATTAATCAGCTCCCAATTGGGCTTGAAACACACATGCTGCAGCAGTGTACAGCCTGGAGACAGCTGCTGCTGTCAAACATCTGACTGCAAAACCTTTCCAAAGCTTTTCTGAGTCTTTTCTCATAGTTAACAGGATAAACATTGTGAACACAGCATTTAGATCTATCTTTGCATCAAAACTGCTAGAGATGAAGTCTGAATGATTAGTTTCACATTGGTTTTAAATAAACAGTCTAAAAGTTAATATGAATTTAGTTTAAAAAAAAAAAAATCATGGTCTCTCTCCTTGAACAAATTTGATCTTTGTTTACTGCCTTTTTCTTTTTCTTTTTTTCTCACTAATTTTTTTCGGTTTTAGGCTGGTTTTCACCCTGTTTCAAAGGAATGGAACAAGTATAGTATATTAAATGCTTGTTCAATATTTCAATTTTTATTTTCCTATATTTCTGTAGAATAATAAAGTAATATTGCCATTCTACTCTCTGATGTTGCCTAACAAACATGAAGATACACTAAAAGCAAGAGCAATTTAATGCTTCGTAGGATATAGGGATTACAGTTTTACTTGCTTATTTTATGATTGATGCTAGAGAAAAGGGTTATTTGAGTCCTATAGACCTTGAACAAACTGGCAAAATAAATAGATGGGTATCAAACTTAACTAGTTGATTAAGATTATCATCAGTATTCCCAGCTCATTTTTATTGCATATACAATTTTTCCTCTTGAGCAACAGTGAGAAGTTCTATAAAACTACATAATACCAGTTCTGATTTATAAATGAACAGTCAGAGGTTTTGAAAACAGTTTTGATTGTTTAAATATCTTAAGATCCAATTCTTGAAGGCACTTTTATTTGTGGATTATATGCAGCAGAAACATGTTTGAAGAATATAAAATATTCATGTTAGTTTTGGGGGGCTTTGTCTGTTGCTTTTTAAAAATTTCTATTTTAGCTAAAGCTGAAGCTTTTTTTTTTTTTTTTTTGTTAGACTTTTATGTAATCACATAACTGAGGCTGTGCCCTGTCCTGCAGTGCAAATAGCAGCACATCAAAAGCAAATGTCCTGCCAATTAATCTAAGCAATGTTGAACACATGGAATTTGCTAACCCACAGGCAGCTGAGGTATAGTTTACTTGCTGTGACACCTGGTACCTTGTTACTTAAACAAAAGGACATTTTGAGAATTTCTCATGCTCAGAGAGATTTGGTGGTGTAGCCATTTCAAGTTTGAAAAATGAAAAATATATAAACAATACTGGACTGTCAGGATTTTTCACATACAAAATACTCTGAATGTGACTTTATTTTGGGTTCTTAAGTGAGAATAAATGGGCATATCATGAGCAACAACAGAGCATCACATCCTGCAGCACTTTGCATCGAAATCAAATTGATGACTTCTTCAGCACCAAAGAGGTGTTGGATAACTCTGCCTCTTAGTAGATATGGAGCATTTTAATACTTTCACAACAAGAACAGAAAGGATGATAGGAAATATCAAGATATAAGCCATTTAGGTTTCATTTTTTGTCTTGAACAAAATGTAGAAATTATATATTTGTGGTATATCTCAAACAGAGGAGAAAATAGGGACAGCCAGTCATTACCATCCATCCTGTGTGCCAAATGGGAAGGAAGGGCAGTGCAAGAAAATGGAATTCACTTAAAGGTATAAACAGCCTTCATAATACACTTATTGAACAGAAACATTTGATGCAAAGGGAAACCTTCATTCTGTTATTTACTAGCTTATGCATGCCTTGCTTTTAGTGTTGTTGTTATTATTACTAACCTCTATTTTAAAACATAAACAGACACTGACTCAAGTGGCACTTGCTGTGCTTTTCCTATATGGACCCAGAGACTGATGAATTAAAAATCATACATTCTCTTAAGAAACACACTCTTTATGATATTAGTCTGCTGACATGCATTGTCATTGTTTAAAAATGTGCTACAAAGGTGACAAAATTTTCTAAGACATGTCCCCTTTCAGGGGACATTTCAGGAAACTCACAGCTGAGTTAAACTATGGAAAGATGGAGATTTCCTTCAAGTAATTAGTGTGGAGAAAACAATACTTCTTTCAGAGAAATAGAAATGAACAACACCCATGTACAATTATGGGTGACACTGACTGCTCATCCATGTGGGAAATCCACATGTAAATAGAAAAAAGAAGCTGAGCAGCATGTATTCATGCCAACTATACATGGGTAAATTACACAGTGATCATATTTGAAATATATAAACTCTCTTTATTGACAAACTATGATGTTATCATCTAAAAAAAAGAGGTATATTCAGGCCAGACTTTCCCATTACAGCATGAGTGTCAAAAATACAGAATGGAATCTTTGTTAGATTATTTCTATTACTTCATAAAGGGACCTGAAGAGTTCTAATTTTAAAATCTCATTCAAATTATATGAAAAGAGAACTTTGACTCTAAGGTCCTTGTTCTGGTTTCATCTACACCAGTATGAATTCTGAGTGCAATTTACACATTTCCCTCAGTTTAGTGAAATTATCTGCAATTCACAGAGTTAAAATCAGATTAGTGTCTAACTTGTTTTCATTCTGAAATACTATTTTAACAATTTGAGATTAAAAAATATGTCAGGTATCTAATGCTGATGACATATGATGCAGTCACTGACTACTAGAAAAAATGATGTTGGGTTGAAAGTGAACTTAAATGTCATCTAGTGCAACTCTTCCTAGTATGGACAGAGTCACCTTCGGCTGGGTCAGGATGCTCAGAGTGACATCCAAACTGGCCCTAAATTGGGTATCTACCACGGCTCTGGAAACCTACTGCAGTGTTTCACCACATTCACCATAAAAAAAAATCTTCCTCTATCTTGTATATCTACTCTAGCTTGTCTAGTCTTCTAATTTAAAGCCATTACTCTTTATCCTATTACAACAGTCCCTTGTAAGAAGTCTTCATCCATGTTCCTTGCTTGTTGCTTTAAGTACTGAAAGGCCCTGGTAAGTTGTTCCCAGACCCTTCTCCAGGCTGAACAACTCCATTTCTCACAGCCTCCACTCACATGAGAAATGTTCTATCACCCTGATAATTTTTGTGGCCTCCTCTGGACTCTCTCCCACATGTTCAAGTTTTTCCTAGCATGTTGATGGCTCATGTCCAGCCTTTCATCCATCAGCACCTCCAAGTCCTCAGCAGGGCTGCTCTCTGTCTGTTCCCCCCCAGCCTGTATTGATATCAGGGATTGCCCCAATCCAGGAACAGCACCTTGCTCTTGGCCTTGTTAAACCTCATGAGATTCCCATGGGCACACATTTCAAACCTCTCCAGGTTCCTCTGGATGGCTCCCTGCTCTTCAGATGTGTCAGCCACACTGCTCAGCTTGGTATCATCTGCAAATTTGCTGAGGGTGCACTAGTTCCCTCTGTCTATGTCATCAGTGAAGATACGAAGCAGTTCTGGTTCCAATGCAGACAACTGAAGGGCACCACTGATGCTCTTTGTGGCATTCAATTATTGACCTCTACCCTCTGGTTAGGACCATCCAACTAATCCCCCATTCACTGAACATGACATGCCAACTAACAAGCCATCAAATCCATATCTCTCCCATTTAGAGAGGAGGATGTTGTGGGCAGTGTGTGACGTGAGGCTGACAGGTCAGTAGTTCTCAGTGGCCTCCACTCTACCTTTTTAAAGATGAGGTATGGTGTTTCCCTTTTTCCAGTCACCAGGGACTTCTCCATAGTGACTTCAAATATTGTGTAGGGTGACTTGGCAACTACATCAGCCAATTGCCTCAGGATTCTGGGATGAATCTCATGAAGTCTCATAGGCTTGTGCAGGTTCCTGATCTGGTCACAAACCTCTCAAAGTGGGAAGGACTTTGCTCCTCTAGTCCCCATCTTGTTGCCCATTTGCTCGGGAGGTGTGGGAAGAGAGGTTGACAGTAGAGACTGAGGTAAAGGAGCACTTGTTGAGCACTTCAGCCTTCTCCTCATCCAGGGTTACTAGTTTGCTAGTCATGTTTATCAGAAGGGTACTTGTTCTTGGTCTTCCTTTTCAGGCTGAAATTCTTGTAGGAGCCCTTGCATCCCTTGACAGATGCACTTCCAGCTGCACCTTGGCTTTTCTGATCCCATCCCTGTCAATCTGAACTTCGTCTCTGTTCTTGTCCCTGTGTCCACTGCTTGTTCATTTGCCTCTTGTCCTTAAGTTTGACCAGCAGATCTTGACTCAGCCATGCTGGTGTGTTGCTTTTGATTGTTATATAGAAATTTACATTTACGCTTTGCACAACAGCTGACTGTTTCACAGGAGCATTCAGGACTTGCTTTTTTTATATTTCCCTGTCACTTTTAGGAAGAGAAGGACAAATTACTCATTCAGCATATAGACTTTACTAGAATATGTTTCTGATTTATTATATGCTTCCCTTTACTTTTTGCAGATGTGGCAAATAATCTACATATTATTGGCATTTGCAATATGCTGTGACATAAGGTTTAAGATTTCCTTGGCTAGTTTTCTTTTCTTCTTAGAGTCTTATTTTTTGGAATATTTTTCATACATATTTTCATTCTGTGCCTAAACTGTATCTTTTAAAAGAAGAAAGCCAAGACACCTGAGTTCTGAAGTAAATCAGATTTCTTTTGTAGCTTACATCTATATCTTGTTTTTATAAAGGTGGAGGACTTTTTTTTTTGTAGAAGTTCAATTTTTGCACAAGTTTTATGGTTCAATAATCTCTAAAAATTTCAAAGAATTCTTTTATAAATTTCTTTGTTACAGGAACTAATGAATAAATAAATTTTTATTTCAATTTTCAAATAAAATATATTTGTATGGAAGATTCTCAGAGGAGGGCAATTTGAACATTCATTAGAGACTCAGTATTACTAGAGAAACTAAAACTTTTCTTAAGATTTAATGAATAAAAAATGTAGAAAATAAACAAATTTTCATCAGCTCTTTGTTACTCAGTTATAGCCTCACTAAAAAATTTTCATCCTTTAGATATAAATCCATTAAAATTATATTAATTTCTTTAAATTTGAAAAATATTTTTATATTATGAAACTTAAAGGTGTTTAATAAAATGTATGCTACTCTACCTTTAAAAGAATATCAAGTAGTAAACTCAAATCATGTTATTGAAGAAATATTCTTACCTGGGAATTAACTTTTATTTTTTAAAACATGACTGAGGTATTTTTTCAAAGTATGTATTTTTAGGTATTGATCTAACATGCCTATTTGAATCAATCCGAGATGAGTACTACATTTATCTTTATTAAAACGATATGTAATTTAAAAGTGTTTGGCAGGTGCAAATTTCTGGGTGTGTGCCATATGTATTTATATTCCGCACTTTGGAGGCAAAGATGCAGCTAAAGTCAAGGTGTGTGAGGCCATGCACAGGACTAAATTTATTCAATCTCCGGGTGCCATCTTGTGGCAAAGATGAAGATAAAGAATTGTCTGTTGCATGAAAGAATAAAGCATAAACACACAAAATCGTGTATTTTGTATAGTTGAGTTCCCACTGCAAAACAAGTTTCCATAAGGTTTTGGGGTTTTTTCTTCCTAAATCAGTTTTCTAAACTATGTCCTCAGAATTTACAGTGACCTTAACTGGGCAGTAAACACTATTCTGAAGAAATATTTTTCCTGAAAACTGTTTTAATCAGTACTTCTTTCTGTTCCCTAAAGAAAATGTAGGTCTCCTATTCATGGTATGTAGCAGGAATCTGTGAAAACTAACCTTCAAGTTATATCCAGTACACCAATTTTTATACTTGAAGTCTGTCTCCTTTACAAGACCTTCAACTTCAGAGATTCAGTAAAATTCCATAACCAGCTATTCCCTATTTCCCCCCCCTTATTTACCAGTAGGGAAAACTTAAGAATAAGCTGCTTCCAAATCAAGTTTCTGTATGTTTATAATCTCATACCTTGATTAGCACGGTCTCCTTATCAGTGATCATCTTTCTTCAGTTATTTCCTGTTAAGCTCTCTTCCTCTTTATTTAATGGTGCCCATATTCACAGCTAGAAGCCAAGGTGGCTGGAGGAGTGAAATGTGTAAACCTAAGTAATATCTTCAGATACAAACCAAACAAACCAAACAAAACCCCTAACTATCCAATCAACCAAACCAAAAAAAGTCACCAGGAAAACAAACCAAACCAACAAAATCCAACTAAACAAAAACCTACTCCAGTATTTTTTTACAGGAACAGCAATTCCTCATTCAACGCACTGGTATTGTTTAAAGAACTGGCCTGGATTTTTTCCTGTTGTCTTTCTTGTTGAAGCTGTGCCACTGTTGACAGCTATAGTAAGAACAGTAAGATTAGGACAAAGAGAAAAGGTCCCTACTTCCATAGCCTTGCTGACAATGGGCTTGTATCTTATATTTTAATCCCTGTTTGATTGGTTTTCCGCATTAATCCACTTCACATTAAATACAGATTTTGAAATATATTTGTAGAGCTCTGGAGTTGGTCCAAAAGTCTGAGTAATATTTTTCACTGGGAATTTTCCATATTACCACATTATAAAATCATATTCTGTGTTGCTTGTACTGTCACTGACTTGATGGATCCTATACTTTTACCACACTGCCCTAATGACATAATTTCAGTAGATGGGGATTAAAAGTATTGGTTTGGAAAGCATTATGAAGAGCACTGGTTTTAATTCAGATTTTTCACTTTCTGGGAAAGTGTTCCAGAAATATTTGTCAACCCTTTCCCATTTCAAAAAAAAAAAAAAAAAAAAAAGGCTATCATTGCTGTGACTTTAAATAAAAATGCCTATGACTGCTGGTCTGTGTATTAAATACAGCTGTTTACGCGTGTGCTAGTCCCATTTGGACCAAAGCCATAAAATCACATTTTTATGGTAAGGCTCTGAAGGTGAGTGTTGCATGAGGTCATACAGATTCATTTGGGGATACTAAGCCACTGTATTAGAGTATTAGAAGACTATAAAAGAAAGGAAATCCAACAGATACAGTCAAAGCTTGCCATACCTCAGCTTCTGGAACTACACTGTGCAGAAGTTTCTCATTCCAGAAGAGATGCTAGAGTAAAACTACAATTGAAGTAATGTGGACAATAAAAGATTATGAACAGAAGTGAATTTCAGAGCTTAAATATTTCATATGTGTGAACACAACTTTCTTGGTCTCAGATCAATGTTTATGCCACTGAAATAGGCATGTGCATTACTGCATGACTGTGCTCTAATGACAGGTGTGATAAAACTGTACTTTTGCATTTCCTAGCAACCAAAAAATGAACCTTGGTGACCTTACATAGGCTGTATTGTCTTGTGGGAGCATTGTCCTGTGTGTGAGCATTATTTCGGAAGCAACTGGAGTAAGTGGTATTATGCATTTCTGAGTAAGATAGCTAAGCAATGTGGATAATCTATGGCCAAATTCTCCAGGTCATTCCTTGTCTTCTTTCATTTAGACTCATACACATGTATCTACATTCTTTATGAGCTGCCCAGACTCAGAAATACTAGCTTTATGTTCAGACATTACAGATCTCTGAGAAAAATTCAGTATTCAGTAGCTTTATATGTTGTTTGGAGTAAGTAATAAACATCCACACTGTGAACCGCAGAGTCACTGCCTTGAACAAAGCAACTTTGGTTGTAAAACAAGAACTTGATTATTTTAGCCTATTAATGTCGGCTTCACAAATATTTAAAATTTAAGAGTCTAAAATTGTACAAATATCCTGAAAGGTGACATGCTCTGCCTGTTGCACTGCTATGGAAAAATTTGACAGGTGGCACAAACTGTATCCCTTTATTTCCAGTAAGCAACATATAGTTCATATTTTCTTAAGGGATGCCTGTGGCCGTGTTCCCAGAAGTCATCTACCTGTTTGCTTCTGCTGGGATGCTGGTGATCCGCTATTTATCTCTGTTGATCAGCAATATTTCAAGAGCCTTTAGATGCAGAAGGACAGAATTTAATTGGTAGTTGTCTTGATATTTTCATGCCATGAATTTGCCAACCTTGAGGATAAATGATCTAGTTCAGCTCAACGTAGCATTCATGTATATAATAAAATTCATTAGGGTTCATTTTAGCACACATGGATCTATATGAGTAAATTTAACACTGTTGGGCCATGTTCTCTGGATCTGAAACCCATTTATTTAGGTTGTTCAATTGTTGAAACAGTGTTTGGCATGTCTTCAACTAGTACTTTTGTCCCATACAGTTTATCTCTGTACATAGCACAGAATTCTTATTCCGCAAAGAATTTTCTTCTTCCTTTTAAATTTGGTGGCTTTTTTGTCTAATATGTCTGACGAGCTATGGTCATTTTGTCTTTGCTGCAACAATGAAACTTCAGGTACTATACCAAGTATAAAGCCTGATGGTGAGAACATGAAGAAGGAAGAACCAGTGTTACTGAATGGAATCAAGTAAATCAAATAATAAAATCAAATAAAGGGCTAAAATCTTAACCATTGATGTGGACATCTTTCACAGTAACAGGAAGTGCCTGATGAGCTGAAAATCAGCCAGTAAATGTGAGTGGTTCTAAAGTAGGTGTTATATGGGGTGAAGTCAGCATTAATTTTACTTTGCTGGATTATGAGTAGTAGTAGTAGAGTTATATTTGGGTTGTGTGGCAAGGTTTTGGTAGCAGAGCTGTTACTGCAGTGACTTCTCTGAGAACATGACAGAAGTTTCCCCCATGTCCAACAGAGTTAATGCCAACCGGTTCCAAGAGGGATCCACTGCTGGCCAAGGCCAAGCCCATCCGCGATGGTGGTAGCATCTCTGAGAAAATTGATTTGAGAAGGTCAAAAAAACTGCTACACAACATCAGCCAAAGAGAGGGGTGAAAATATGTGAGAAAAACTAGTCTACCAAGGTCAGTGAAGGAGGAGGGGGAGGCCGTGCTCCAGGTGCCAGAATTGAGATTCCCGTGCAGCCCATGGTGCAGACCATGGTGAAGCAGCTGTGCCCCTTCAGCTCATGAGATTCTCCCTCAGACCACTGGGTACTTCATGATGGGGCAGGTGGATGCCAGAAAAAAGGGTGTGACCCTATGGGAAGATCACACTGGGAAAGCTCCTGGCAGGACCTGTTGCCCCATGGAGATAGTGGCCCACACTGGAACACGTGTGGGCAGGATTTATGATTCTGTGTGGGGGACCCACACTGAAGCATTTTGTTACTGAAGGTCTCCAGTCTGTGAACGGGACCCACAATGCAGCAGTTCATGAAGAACTCACATTGAAGAAGTTTGGGAAGTCTCCTATGGGGGAGACCCCATGCTGGATGAGTGGAACAGAATGAGGAGGAAGGAGTGGCAGAGAAAAATGTGATGAAGTGAGTACACCCCATCCCCCTGTGCCATTTTGGATGAGGTAGTGAAAATAGTGGGCAAATTTATGCCCAGGAAGAAGGGAGGAATATAGGAAAGATGGTATTAATATTTAGGTTTCTTTCTCATTAACTTGTTCTGATCTGATGGCTAATATATTCATTTCCCCAAGGTGAGTCTGTTTTGCCCATGATAGCAATTGATGAGTGATAACTCTAACTCCCTGTGCATAACTCATGAGCCTTTCATCATATTTTTCTTTTCCAGTTGAGGAGGGCGGGTATAGAATGTCTCGGTGGGGCCTCACACTCAGCCAGAGTCAACACACTACGGTAAATTTTGGTTTTCAGGGACTTAAATACATAGCAGGCAAATTATATTGACTAAAACCAATCTTTTTTGCAGCCCTGAGAACCACTGGATTTACCAGCAGTTAGTTGCTTGTATTCATGTATATTCAGGCAAAAGATCTAACAGAGTCAGCAAGAACGCATAAATCAAGGTTATGAGGTGATTGATTTTATTTGATTTCCTATGGTTTTGATGGTCGGCTGGCTTTGTGATTTTTAATCTGTTTATTTCATAACATTGAATGTGGTAATGGAACACTTAATATTTCAGCTTCTTTTCAACAATATGAATTATTTCTGTTTGTATGTGGATTTCATTTTGAATAATCAAACTGTGACAAAACAACACTAATATAGAAAAATCTTTTGTTTTCAATCCAGTATTATAGGTGTTTAAGTTAAATGTCCAATTTCACAATGGTTTCATTGGAATTATATATCCATATTCCTGTGTTGCACACCACAACAAAAGTATTTAGAGGGCTGGGTTTAGTTTATTGTGCTCACAATTGGATGGGGTTTAAACAAACTGGTATATTTGAAGCTGTGCCTGCTCATGACAGGGGAGTTTGAACCAGAGGATCTTTCATGTCCTTCCAACACAAACTATTCTACAATTTGATTATGAAGATGACTGAAATATTTTCTGTTGGTTTAATTATGGGAGTTACTTTTCCACCTGTACTCGTCAGGCTTATGTGTTATTGTAGTATTCACATTCCAAATAATGGAAGTTCCACAATAGCGTTCTTCCATATCTTCTGAAAGTTCTTATGATGTTATCCCAGTCATAGCCTTACCTAACAACATGCTGATTGCTGTATCTCTATTGATCTTACTGCTTATGACTTGCTACAAAATTCCCAACAAATTTTATTATCCTCTCAACAGAAATTTTATGCTTTCTGAGCTAATATAAGATAGGAGTTCCTGCATAGTCAAAAGCCACTAATAAACATTCTGAACTATTTTTCCATAGGAACAGTGATTTGCATTATGCTGGAACTGCGAAGCTTAACATAACAATACTTTCCCAACAAAAGTATCATTAGTAAAAGTCAGGATAAAAACTATCATTAAATAGGTCAGAGATATTAATAGGAATCTGTTTCCTTTTGTCTACACCAGTTCTCATCTTTTTAGCCCTTTTGAGGATCTAGCAATTAGTTTTTGCCTTTCTTTGCTGATGGCTGTTTCAGGCATCTCTGTGCAATTCTGAATAGACATAAATCCAGACTGAATTGCAACTAAAGTAATTGTTTCAAGTTATCACCACTGTATGACTTTTCAGTAGATAAGTCCAGAATCCGCATTACTTAGTGAATAAACAATGAACTCACTTGCTCACAATTATATTTATATGCTATTATTGTGTGGTGGACCTTCCACTGTCTATGTTGTAAATGTTGAATTGAAGTTTTCAAAAAAAAATCAGCTTGACATAAACAATAAAACTAATTTAATCTTTCAGATATCCTCTTTCAGAAGGCACATAAAAGGTGGGGCAGAAAATACAGCCAAATTCTTCAGTGGAAGTTCATATACTCAGCACTTTGGAAAATTGTATAATTTAAGCTGTTGTATTAGATTATACACATACACACACACGCATACATACAATATTATAGGTACATTCCTGAAGCATGAAAAAATGAAATACCTTTCATTAAGTTTCATTCATTAAAATTTATTTAAAATGCATACTCCTTATGCTAGGATATACTAGTTATCCATTTTAATAAAATGCCAAAATTAACAATACTATTCTTTATTTCCTAGTCAAACAGGTATAGGGACTAACTGTCATTCTAATTAATTGCTTTCTACAATATTTCTTTTGCAAGACTATTAGTCTTTTATATGATTGAAAGAGATTTCCACAAGATCATATTGCCATAACATCTCAGAATATTTCAGAACACAAAGAGTGGTTGTTTCATCACATAAAAATTAAAATAAACTGAAATAACAAGAGAAACTAAAAAACCATAATTGTAAAATAGTTGTTAATATGCTGTGATCAGATTTTATTACATCGAATATATAAATTTTTTTTCTTCTAATATTGTTGGAAACTGCAAACTTTATTGCATTTCAAAAAACTATGGTGAGATACAGTGCTTGCACACTTTAGATCCTGAGTAATTTTAGCATTTCCTCAGTGGCAAATTACTTCTGAATTTAAATACAAGGAACAAGACAGAGCTCACAACTCCTTCTCTCAACATTGCTTAATTCTGTGTATGCCTTAATTGCCAGTTGTCAATATTTCTGCTGACTACAGATGAATTATCAGTTTTGTATTTACTACTTGGTCTTTATATTTTTACAATTAAAATGTCTTTTCTGTTTGTCTCCATGTGTTTATCTATAGGGACTGGCTGGCAATTATCAGAACATGCCTGTGATGCAAAAACATCTCAAGTGTGTTCTGTACACTCAGTCCTATTCAGGTTTCTGCTATTTTATAAAGTAATCAAGCATGTATTGAAGCACAAACCTGTGTTGAACCCTTCTCCTGTCTCTTAGGCCCAATTACTATGGGGGTGTATTACAATTTATAGAGGGGAATGGCTGTGACTAAAATTATGAGAACGGTACCTTAAAATAATATACCAGTTTAGGAGATGTGTCTTTAAATCCTGTACCCAAAAGTGGAAAGATTTTAATTTGGATATTGCAGGTGCATTTTGTGAGGAATGATTGACACAGTTAAGTGCCTTTTCCATTGAGAGCTCATGGCTGACATTAAATAATAGCTCTTACCCTACTCTTATGTAACATCTTACTCAGCCTGCTGATTTGTGTGGATCCTGTTCCTAATGGCTAACTCTTACCATGAAATGTGAACGAAGATGGAAATCATAACTGAGTTTTCAGATCCCAGCTGTGTCTTCACACAGTCAACAGAAAGAAATGGAACTTTTCAGACTGCAACCTTAATTCCTAAGTAGACAAAATTGCTGGTGATGCTTCAGTTTCTTAGATTTGCTCTTAAATTGTATAGGAATTTGTGGTTCTCAACAATGTACCAGAGATCACAATCTTCTCCAGCTTATATTAACAAATACTTTTGGTGGCAGTGTTTATCCATGCCTTAACAAAATTAACATGTTGGAGAATGACCGAGTGAGGCTCTGGAGTTTCAGATCACTTGAACAGGGAGGCATCTTGTGGCGTACTTGTAGACCTAAAACATTAATATTATTTTCTCTGTATCTTGAATTTTTCATATGAAAATATCTGTGAGGTTCTGGAGAACCATATGGAGTTTCTGAAGAAGCTATCATACCCTCCCACCAAGGTGTTTCAAAGTATATATTTTACATACCTTGTGATGACAAAGAGGATTCAAAGACAGAAATCCTTTTAGGTAATGTGGGAAAACTTATACTGAAGATAACCAAACGTGAAGCAAGATTTTTCATACAGTCCTTAGAAAACGACCTTTACAGTAAACTATTATTAAGTCTTCACTCAATTTTCTCTTCCATGAGCAGCTAGTTACTTGACCTGAAAATTGAGTGAAAGAGACAATTCATGTCTACATCATGTGGACAATTGATTATTATTTATTTAATCAAGGAGGTTCAACATTGCACAAACTAACTTGGAAACTAAATCATTTGACCATGTACAGTTACTGAATGAATCAAGAAATTCCTTGAGGGTGACTGATGCTGTGGTATTGTCCCAGATTTGAGCTCTAGCTGGATTATCACAAGTAACTTTTACCGGTCTATATGAAATCAGGAGCATCAAATTGCCAATCACACAGCTCATGCAAATAAATATCTTAGAAAGCACTCTAAGGCACACCACTCCTCCTCTGAGCCTTCTCCTCAACACCTGAAGGTGTTTTCTTGGATGTAGTGAACTGGGATTTGTAACTCTAGAATTCTGCAGGGTAAAGGGATAAACATCTGTTAAATTTTGACTTTTGGTGTCTTTTTGTTTATATTACAAAAATATTTTAATTGAAGTATTAACAACCCTTTAGGCCTTTAGACTGTCTTCCAGTGGGAAACTGCTGTAGTACATTTCATTTTGTTATCCCAGATGGTAGTATGCTGTCCATGTTCAAATATTTTTCTTTTGGGATCTAAGCAACACTAGACTAATATGTATAATTAAATACGTGCACACATGCATAATGCCTGCACAACCAACTATGATCAGTAATTATGCTAGAAAGGATGACAAAGTTTATGCAAAATTGTTGTAGTCAGAAGGCTGTTAGCAGAGTCAGCTCCAGGCTCTGCAGTGATATAGGAAGTGGTGACAGAACAGGTGGTGGATGAGGAAGGCTGAAAGGAATTTACTGGGTCTGAAATGTTGATGCTAGAGTGGAGAGAAACAAGAGAAACACTAGGGAGGAAAAGGAGAAAGCCTTTACCAGGAGAGAAGAATTCACCTGCCACTTCAGTGACAGGAGGTGATTAGAGTGAAAGGGAAGGATTATAAGGAAAAGAAGCTTCAGGCAATTTGAGTGAATGGAAGTACTTTACACCTTTTCTGTTCTTTTGCCCAACCCTGATTGCCCTAGAAAAAAGAAGCGTGCAGAAAAAAGTATTACAAATGGCTCTCATAGTAAAAAATATTGTGTAGATAAAGACCAGAGTTTGCTTCAGGCTAAACACTGAACGAAAATGGCTGGCTGGAAGGATCATCAGTAAAATATATGTGCAGTCAAATAATTTTTATTTGAAACAGTCTACTTTACATCCAAAATGTGCATACCCAGGGACCTAGAATGATATCACATTAAGTGATCTCTACTGTTGTATTAACACAAAGAAGAAAAAACAAGAGGCTTCTGAGGAGCTAAACCCTAAGTATGCAGTATACGAAGGAGCAATTAAATATTAATACCTTGAATTGTACCCACAAGCATATGTGGAAATAGTGGTACCCGGAAGCTCTGCAGTAATGAGCTAATTTTGACTACATCTTCTAAGCAAGAAAACAGTTTCTTTACTGGCTGTATCTTTTTCATCTTTTTCAAAGTAGCAAAAGTTGTGTGGACATGCAGTGTAAAAGCCAGGAAAATACCAGTGTCTGTGTACAAGTTTATATACTAAGTAGTTACTAGAATTTTTGTAAAAGTCACATAAATACAAATCTAAATAAAATCATCAGTTAGCCAGTGGAACTTTCAGGCTGCAAATTTCTCTTACCAGTAATGCTAGTGAGGGAAAATATAACCAAGACAAAAATGTCTTTAAAAAAAAAACCAAACAAACAAACTTTTGCAGCAAAACAGCATCATTGCTACAGTGTATCACAAGCTGAGGCTAAAATAGCAATTTTCTTTCTTTCTTTCTTTCTTTCTTTCTTTCTTTCTTTCTTTCTTTCTTTCTTTCTTTCTTTCTTTCTTTCTTTCTTTCTTTCTTTTCTTTCTTTTCTTTCTTTCTTTCTTTCTTTCTTTCTTTCTTTCTTTCTTTCTTTCTTTCTTTCTTTCTTTCTTTCTTTCTTTCTTTCTTTCTTTCTTTCCTTTTCCTTCCTTCTATCCTTCTTTCTTTCCTTCTTTCCTTCTTTCTCTCTTTCTCTCCCTCTTTTTCTTTCTCTCTTTCTTTCTTTCTTTCTGACTCAGAAGATAATACTGCTAGAATTTTTAAAAGGTAAGAGATAAAGAAAGTCCTCTTTATCATAGCTTGCACTTTGGAAGTCTTATAAGGAAAAAAGAGATAGGGTATTAATACTGCTCAGACAGGTTACAGCACTGCAGCCTGAAAAGACTTTCTTTCATGGTCTTGGAAAGAAGGCTATTTCTCTACTGTACAATGAGGGGGTATAAACTATACAGGGTTGTCTGCTTTTGGAGAAAGATCTAGGTTTTTATAGAACATCATCTCATCACAAAACAGGAAAAAGGCCTCAGATTGAAAAGTGAAGATTTTTTGGCCCTCAGTGTTTCTCCACTGACTAACTCCAAGCAGAGTTGATATGAATGTAATATGTAACACTGTTCATATTACCAGCTGCTTTGGGACCCATATTGAAACCTGATATTTTGTCTGTTGTTGTACATATTCCTAACACATATCTTAGGATGTGGGATTTCATTTCATGTATTTCATAAATATATTTCACCACATGTGTCTTTTAGATCCCGTGTCCCTTGCTCATAAAGATAGATAAACAATTAATCAACAACATATTTTTGATACTGTAAGTTCCTTGAAACATAGTACTAAAAAAGAATATCTGACTTCTCTTGACTCATCTTTCAAAAGGGTGGAAGGGAGGACTGTGAGAACTAATGACCTGTCAGTCCACTTCTGTGGGAAGATCTTCCTAGAAGCTCTTCTAAGGCACATGGAGAACAAGGAAGGTGATTTGGGACAGCCAGCCTGGCTTCACCAAGGGCAAATCCTGCAAGTCTGCCCTGACCAACCCAGTGGCCTTCTATGAACGAGTGACTACATCAGCAGACAAGAGAAGGACTACAGATGTCATTAATCTGGACTTCTGTAAAGCTTTTGACATGGTCCCCCACACTATCTTTTTCTTTTATTGGCGAGAGATTGATTCAATGTGTGGACTCAGATGAATAAGGAATTGGTTTGACTGTTGCAATCAGAAAAAAGTGGTCAAAAGCTTAGAAACTGGCAGGTGGCACCAAGCTGAGCAGCATGGTTGACACACCTGAAGAACAAGGTGCCACCCACAGGGGCCTGGGCAAGCTTGAGGAACAGGCCCATGAGAATATTTTTGAAACCAAATGAGGACAGCATAGGGAAAGAATAGAATTTCGGTCTTTGATGTTTTTGTTCTTTTTCCTTTTCTTCCTTCAAAATGAACAGAAAACCTAATATCTTATAATCCTTAATACCCTTTATTACAAAAATTTTACAAGAATTCCTAATCACACTCTTAACAACGTGTTCCTAAATAACAGAATGCTGCTGGTTTGGGTGGCCAAAACCTTATATTTTTGAAGGAAAATAAATTACAGACATATAGACATGCAGATATACAGACATTCTTAAGACTGTATAAAGCTATTCTGTGTACAGGGGAGAGTGAATTTAACATTTTGTTGTTTTCTGTTGTCATAACAACAGTAACTCAGAGATTTTTAAGCCTCAACTGAAAGTGTTATGAAACAATATATCTGAAAGAGCTTATAAAAAAAAGTTGCATGTGTAAAACTGGGTTATTTTCAAAGGGGCTGCTAGATTTGGAAACTTAAATACATATTGAGAGGAGAGAAATACTGAATAAATAGAATCAAGTTTCATTAACTTCTGTTGCTTGAGTGCTTTTTTTAAAAAAAAGAAAACTTTATCACAATCAACACACACAATTTAAACTAAATGGGGATGCAGAATACCTTTTTATTTTCATTAAGCTTGAAATAAAACTTGCTGCCACTAGAGATCATTGTTGCTCTTTGCAGAAGAAGCTAGCACTGTGTTTATTTTAGTACAATCAGTCTTGTTCTTCATGGAATGCACTTCATAATATCAAAACAGAAACACAAGCAGAAATTACCTCCAGATCCAGCATTTCTTCTCTAAAATTTAATGACACTATAACAGCAAATAGAGTGCTAGAACCTTCTGGTCCAACACCAACATATCACTCATGACTTGAATAACTATAGGTTGGATTGTCTAAATCTTAGCTCTTAAAATAAATATCAACTATTTCCCTTCAGTCACACAATTTTTGATGTAATTTCTTCCTTTCAAAAAGCTCCTTCATCACTATTTATAATGACAATGAAACAAAATTTGAGAATATTTCTTGAGTTTCATTTACAATATTTTTATAAAATTATCTTTCTCCTGCTACCATCTCTTCATTATAAAGTACATATCTGCACCATTTTTAAAAATTCATTATTTTCCATGCTGTAGATATTTATTTTTCTGAATATCTAAATAATTTCAGTCTTGAATCTTCATACAGATTTTATCAGGTGGGAATAAAATGGAAAATGCTTCCCACTTTTTGCCTCAACTACTGCTCAAGTGAAACAAAAGAAAGTCATAGAAACAGTGTCTGCAAAAGAGACACGGATTAATTTTTTTTTTTTTAATAGTAAAAGCCAGGACTGAATGGCACTGATATTTCTATATATCAGGACTCAAAGACCCTAGAATAAAATGCTGGATCAAACTTGTTTTCTTCTGCAGTATGGCTAGTTGAAGTGTAGCCACCAGCAAGGATCTTTAGGCAAATGTCCTTACCATTACACAGAAGTTGGACAATATGAAATATGGCAAACTTCCTCTTCTTCTTCCTAAAAATAAATGACAAAGCAACCCACTCTCTTTCTGAGGGGTAGAACAATTTTATGTAATAAATAACAACTCTTCCATTAAAACAGTGGGCTGGTGATAAATCACTGGAAGCATTATCTGCAAAATAATAATAAAAAAAATCAAATGGAAATTACAAATGATAGCTGATCAAAGAGGTAACTGTGCATATCAACCAAACAGATAGATCCAATAGTATATTAAAATAATCCCAAGTGTACCATTGCCAACACTAACTATACTGACTTCTGAAGTATGAAGGATTTTTAATTTAGGACTCCCTATGGTGATATGTTGCTCATTTTAATGATTGTTGATTGCTTTGGTGTTGTATTTTGAAATATGTCCCTAATATTTTGTGATATTTTTTTGTCCTCTTGAGATACATTTCCAATTGTTTTAATATGACACATGTACCATTTAATTGTATCATGTTTTATTTTTGAGATTTTGATGTACTCAAGATTTCTTAAGTGTTTTAAATATTATTTACATCAATTTTGAAAATCAAAGTTGGAATATGGAATAAGTAGAAAATAAGATTGTCTCTTCATAGGGTCATGTACAATCTCACTGTACAATGTTTAGACCTGCTCTAAACTGAGTGACCTAATTAAGCTTGTGTAATACTCAAGTAGGATAAAGTCCCTTAAAAAGTGCTTTGTATTTCATGTCCATGTGCGTATGCATGAAGCACTGAAGTTCAGGCCACAACTCTACACTTCTTGTTTTTCTCTCACTTGATATTATTTCAATGAACTTCAGGATCTTTGTTAAACAAGGCTTTTTGATTCTTCTTTGGGAGGTGTAAAAGACTTATTACCTACCCAACTTACAGGTAAAATGACAGCATTCTTTCACCAAGTAATTTCAATAAATAATTCATTTTACCCTCTAAGGAAAATGAATTTAAAATGCCAGAGAGACAATATAGCTATTGTACCAACTTCCTGGGCTACTAAATATTTTTAAACATTTTACTTTAATTTGAATACTAACTTTGAAGTACTTAACAGTACTTACAGTACTTACTTTTATGTTTATACAATGGATTTTCAACCCTAGATACCACTGGGTGTTTCTCAAACAGAAATGTGTTAAGTCAAATTGCTCTCTTAGTCAAGTCAAAGGACTGTGCAAACCCTGAAGACTTTCTGTAAGACTAAATTGCCCCTCACGTCTCTCCCACCATTCAAGACAGTATTTCCTGGTGTACAGGGAGAATACTGTTTAAAAATTTGTGTGCTTTCAGACTACACTTCTCCAAAAAGAAACAGAAACTTAAAGGACTTTCACGACCCTCAGAGAAAATGAGAAGAAAAGAAATATGAAAACCAGAAAATACCATTAAAAAAAAAAAAAAAAAAAAAAAAGAGTAGATTTTGCTTTCTTACCTTGCTATTTATTATCATTTCCCAGGGTTGAAAACAAATATGCACAGAATGATGCAGTGAACAAAGATATAAAAGACAATTAAAAAGAGACTCAGAACTTCAAAACAGATTAGGTTGTTACTATTAAGGTAATATTTGTATTTTCCTGTCTTTAGTGTGGTTTTAAAAAGACAATGGTTTCTGGATGCCAAAATGACAATTACTATGCAGCAGTAGATATCTCTGACTTTCTTTGATCCTTTCTTTCATCTCTTCTTGGTTTCTTGAGTCTTTTACGTACAGTTAAGATTCAATAGCTAGGTCTAGTAGAATTTAAGATTCCTCTTCACCTACACACTAACAAGCTGTAGTTTAATTTCTTACAAATCACACTGCAAATCGACTAAAGTTTGCATAATATATTCATGCTAATAACACTATTCATGATAGATTAATAAAGCCCACATGTTTGTTTTATTACTCTGTCTTTGCATGGCCCATAAAAACAGTTAAAGCACATTTATTTTTCTAAATTAACATTACTGCACTTCTGATGTTAGCTAAAACCAAAAATATAGTGAAACACTTTTTTCCCACCATATAAACCAGCTATATATCTCCCAAATTGTTAAGACACCTATTTTGGGGGGACAATAAATACAAAGGAAGTAAAGTACAGTATACATTTTTATATGAATTTTGGTGCAAGTGATTATGATTTTAACAGATGCTACATTGTTTGATGAAACATTTTAGATTCTGAGCAAAGAGTCCTTGAAGACCAAGAATGAAAATAATGTCTTACATGTGCAAAATAAATCTGACTTCTCAAGTACAATAGTCATTTACTGCTATCCAGAGTGCCATGTAATGCAGTCGTCACAGAGTTCAACAACAGACAATAGATTTTGATAATTCATCTTTCTTGAATTATGTTCTCCTATTTCATACAGATTGGGCCAAATCCTTCAGTTCTTAATCCATGATTGATTTCTCAGACTCTTTTCATGGTAGCAATTCTGGCCAATGAAATACTTTACCTCCTTCATTAAGATGAATAAAGATACAAGTTCTCAGGCAAAGAAGACAATTGGAGGTGGGTAATGAATGAGCACTTTGGCTGATAAGGAATAAATTCTTTAATATATATTTACACTATTCACGGGAACAAATAATATTTATTATATTGTATAATATATAATATATAATATATTATAACTTTGCAGCATTTTTGAAAAGTCTTTAAAAATTCATATTAATAACCTGAAAAGAGAACCAGAGTCTGGACATTAGTGCATCATTTCAAAATAATTACTTCCTGTGGAAGAAACATTCATTTTGTTTTTTTCCATCAAAATGAAAAATTCAGACTCTTCTTGTACACATTCTCATTTAGCAGTTCAATTCACTTCAGAATGGTAACATCAAAATATGTAGTGTATGAGTTTATCTAAGTATACAACAATTAACCCTGGTAATTTCTATCAGCACATAATTAAAATTAGAGAGAATAAATAGCAAATAGGTGCAATTTTTTGAGGGTGGAAAAAAGAATCCAAAGGAGACATTTATGAACTATGGCAATATTTTATTTCACAGTTTACACTTTAATATAAGGAAATAATCTGGAAAATACTTGCTCTATTAACTCTTTGGTGCAATTTGTTTCTACTCTGAGTCGGCATACTATTTCTTGTTTTTTCGTGTAAGATAAAGCAGAAAACCTCAGTACTATACCTATAAGAGTCTGCTATCTCAAATCTGCTATTGGTGGGTTTGAATGATTTTTTCTTATATTTTATTACTAAGAAGAAAAGCAAAATAAATAAAACTCATTTCTCTGGAAGAAAAATACTATTTGAAATAAAAATCACCAAATGGATATACTGAAGCTGTGAAAGTCATGATGCACATCTATGGGTAATTTTAACCATGAAACTTATATTCTGGCTGTGTTTACAAATGAGACCTTCTTCAGCAAAAGGCATATTAAAATCTGTAGTATATGAAGTACCTCTTGTGTTAAATTACAATGACTGGTAGAAGGCAAGAGGAAGGTCATTGTAGCTGATAAACACAGTTATGCAAATGTGTTATTGTGAGAAGGCACTGAACAGGGTTAAAAATTGTACTAAGCAGAAGGTCAATCAGAAATTTCATGGGACTTTCAGGCCTTGAAATTTATAAAAATGAGGAGGCAAGCAAGAAAAAAAATTATGATGGGGTAAGGGGTAGTTTTTTAAAGGGGTATTTTTAAAATTTAGGTCTATTTGATGAATAAAACAATGTTTGTCTGACAGGGAAAGACGTCACCACCAATTATTTTTCCATCAGGAAAAAACTCCTCTATTTTATCAAAATGTTTGCAAATTGGCAATGGTTTTTAGTTTCTCTGTACCCATCTGGCACAGACATCTAAGCCTAAGATTCTTCAGGTCCGGATTCCTCAAAAGCTCCATGATACTGTGTCACAGTGATAAGACCAATTTAATTTGTAGTGCTCAACATAAGCATTACACTTATACATAAGGGATTTATTTCTTGGTTTGGGAATAAATTTTGTTTCAAAGAAAACAGAGAGCAGAACAAGCCATAGCTGGGATCTACTGAGTTTGTAGGAACATTACCAGGGACTCTGTGTATTTGAAACTCTTACTCCTGTCCATGAGATGGTCTGTCATGCTGATGGAGACCAGAGAGAGTAAAAAACCATAGTGGATATGTAAACTGATATTTGTTTAAGAACTATCAGAAGTGGTGAACCATCAAAATTAGAGCTTCCACTTCATTCCACTCATTTATGACACACACCTGCTCACTTTCCCCTGTATTACAGTCTCTTAGTGCAGCTTCCCAGTGCCACACTGAGATTGCTGCTGGTCTGGGAAAATCAGGCAGGAAGTTGTGCCTCTTCACACCATGCTGCTGCTGACAGTTAGCCACCTTGGGGGACATCAGACAAAGCCCCTGACAATTCCCATGTCACCCCCTCCATGTATCTGTCTGACATCTGGGATCTTTACCTGCTTCTCAGACCTTTCCTCCAGCAGTGATTTTCACCTAATTTTTTCCAGGCTGCCTCCAGTTTCCTGAAGCCACTTGCTCTTTTCCTTTCTTTTCCCCTCCTTTACTTTTCCTGAACTTCCATCTCCAGTTTTCCCAACATAAGTAGTTTAAATGCAGAAACATGCTTATTGTCTCAGGTGGTGGTTCTGTCTCATGCCTCCTTAATAAACTGGAGGATTCTGGAAGTGACATTTTTGTAGAGTCAAATTTAAATAAGAAAATTACAGCTAGCCTTTACCAGTCTTAACTAGCATGTAGCAGACTTCCTCTTGAATATTCAGAAGTTCAGATTTTGATACTTATCCTCCCCTTTCCCCAAAACACAGACATACACAAAACTACCTGCTGCCTCTCAGTGCTCACAGTCTAAGCTACTGTTTTTCTTCTGCATAGGAAAGAGTTGGCTCCAGGTTGCATTGCAGCTATATTGCTACAATATACTATGGTGTGAATGTCTATCAGGAGCTTGTTTCTGCTGCTGGGACAAGACCCCAGAGATGGAACAGGTGAAGAGTCATTTTGATCTCAAGCCTCCGTAGATGATAACCACCATGTTTAGGTAAAGGGCAATACACTGACGTTTTCTCATTTTTACACCTTTTTAAACACTTCATTGTGTTGTACAATTTCTTAGCAGAGGTTTCTTTCACAGTGCCCACAGAGCTCCAGCAGAAGGAGGCAAAGGTTGGTATTCCTTCTGACACACAACTGCATAGTGTCTGTTGAGAGATTTACAGCTCCAGGAGGTCTGGAGCCTGGCAGAATTTAATCTGTACTGTGTGTTACAAACAAGAAAAGAAAACCACCAGTCTGAATTTTCCTCACAATCTGATACAGCAAAAGAATGATGAGCATGAAGGACAAGAAAGAGGGTATTTCACCAGCTTAGAGTGAGATGCAAGAAAACCTTATTACTAAGTGCTGTCTTGAACATAAGGGGAACAACAAACGATGATCAAACACAGAACAGAACTGATGTATGTAGTTAAAAGATGGAACTCTTTTCACTTTTGGAGAGACAATAAATAGACTAGAATATGTTCGTGCTACAGCAAAACATTTTTGACTACAGGTCAATGAGAATGATTTTGTCCAGTACAGTGATTTCTCTTACAGTATCTCTACATTACTTTCTCCAAAGTATTTTGTAAACAAAATTATGCTGACACACAAAACTGGAGGAATGTCTCTGGAACTGTATAACATGCCCGTATGATTTTCATCGTGTGACGCTCCATGCAACAATACCTTATATTGGCTATAGGTGGCAGCAGAAGACCAAGTCTCGTGAGGAAATACCCTAGATTGAACAGCGTTTGAAAGAAAGTTATTTGTACACTAAAGATGAATATTCTCTTAATAATACATGAACATTATTTAACAGGACTTATAGAGTCAATAGGATGTGAACAATGACTCCCCCTCTCCAGAAAAAAAAGCCATTGCAGCCAGAACTGGTCCTTTTCTTCAATGAAGTGAAAAGCTTGTTCAATTTGCTCAGCGTGGGAGCCTTTGTCATTTTAACCAGGCGGCACAATAGATATTGATAAAAATAAAAGTCTTTTAACATAATAGTAATGTAAGACAATACCAACAAAGTCTCTTGTCTGTCAGCAACAGCCATTAAAAATGTATTAAAATGTGCATTCAGTTCTTTTATTTCCTAAAAGTAAAAAAGGTTGGTAAATGCTTACATGCAAAAATCCTTCTCATATGGGAAAAAAAGAGAGGCACAAGCTCAAGCAGGAGGCCACCACAACCAGGCATGGAAAACAAAAGCAAAGTAAAGGAAAAGGGTCCATGAGATGGAAAAGAAAAAAAGTATCTCTACTAGATTTACTAGATTAAGCTAGTGAGAAATATAACTCTAAACAATGCTTCTGTAGGCTTCACATATGTGTGAGCAATATGTAGTTTAAAATTTCTCTCTATCAATAGCAACTCTTACTTTTTTTTTATTTTTACTCTACCTTAAATGTTTGTTACTATCTAGCATTTAGAGGTGTTGATCACTAGGAGGACTTACCAGCATTTCAAGTAAATGATGCATTTGTGTAAAACTTGAGCCTTTTAACTGCATAGCAGTAAACAAAGGGGAAAAAATCCTTCATGAAAGCACGGCCTTGCTCTCACTTACTGACCCTACTAAACTCTTTTGTACGTAAGTAAAGTACACATGATGGATTGTCTAGTAAAAAAAAGAATAGCTTTCACTGTGTGAGAATGGTGGGGAGAGAAGATGAGAGGATCCAATACAACCCATGCTAGGATTTTCCAATTAAACTGCTGATGAGGAGGGAACATGTTTTACAGTGCCTCACAAGGTTCAAAGCATACATATTTGTGCTGTTTTTGGCTGGGGTACCCTTATTTTTCTGTAAGTTGTATGGAGCTATGTTTTGAATTTGTGCTGAAAACAGTGTGGATAATTTCAGCTATTGCTGAGCAGGGCTTAAACAGAGCCAAGGGTTTTGTGCCCCTCACCCCACAACGCTAGCAGAAGGCTGGGAGTGTGCAAGAAGCTGGGAGGGGACACAGCCAGGACAGCTGACCCCAACTGACCTAAGGGATATTCCAGACTTTATGGTGCAATGCTCAGCATGTAAAGCTGGGGGAAGGAGGAGGTAGAGGGAGAGGGTAGCTCAAGTAATGATGTTTGTCTTCCCAAGTCACAATCACATGTGGTGGAGCCCTGTTCTTCTGCCTGAACACCTGCCTGCCCGTGAAAAGTGGTGAATTAATTCCTTGTGTTGCTTTGCTTGTGTGCACACAACTTTTGCTTTACCTCTTAAACCGTCTTAATCCATGAGTTTTCTCCCTTTTATTCTTTCTGATCTCTCCCCCATCCCGCTGGTGAGAGAGTGAGCTAGTGGCTCTATAGGGCTTGCTTGCCAGCTGGGGTTGAAAAACAATAACATTAAAACAGTTTACAGATGTGCAGGTTGCAAAATGTTAGGGATAGTACTTGTTAAACTCAGTTTGCTCAGCTATTTATTCTCTTTCAAAAATTCATAACTCCTGTAAATCCTCAGAGCCCACAGTCTAATTATTCTAGGCATCTTGTATACCTTCTCATTAAAACTAACCTCCTATTTTAATGACTTCGTTGAAATCCTTTGAAGATCAGACTTCTGGTGACTGAATGCTGTATTCTAAGTACCCCTTCATGCTGCCCTCCTTCCTTTATTCCTTTCTGATCTTTGGCAATTTCTTCTCTTTTATTTTGGTTTCTTTTCTTTCTTTATATAATTTTTAGTTGTCTGTTTGATTCCAAGTGAAAAATATAGAGATACTTTGTTTGAAGGCCACTTCTGCACTGGGATAGTCTGAGTTAAGTGTTTAAGTTGCTTTCAGCTAAGGGGAAAGAGTCTCTTTTTTATTTATCTGAGGCAGTTGTTGAACAGATGTATATCTGACAATGCAGTATTTACAGTACCATATCTTTAACAAATTGGGCTATATTCATTCCTCAGATAATTCCAACTGACTTAATTCAAATTACACAAATGATTAATTTGGGCTCTGTATTTCAAATGATAAACTCTCTCCCAGTTTCATAGATAGAGAGTTTATTTAATTTGTCATCAATTTCTGGCTAGCTTCATTGTGGTTTAAAGAATTCTTTCAAAAATTTACTTTTTCAGGTGCTTTACAAGCACTTTTAATGCTGTTTTGCATGTTTGCCACAAAGATTTTATATTGACTTCAATTATAAGTGTTCTCTTTCCGTACTTTGTGGTTTTTTACATGTTTGGGGTTTTTTGTTTTGGTTTTGGTTTTTGGTTTTTTTGTTTGTTTGTTCGTTTTTTGTTTTGTTTTGTTTTGTTTTGTTTTGTTTTGTTTTGTTTTGTTTTTTTAATTGCAGAACTGTCCAGGTTGGAAGAGTCTTTTGAGATCATTTAGTTCAATGGCAATGTAGGTGTACAATGGCCAGTAGGTGTAGAAGAAAACATTCTTCATTTAACATAAAAACCCCTGGGGTTTCATCCAAAGAAGGAGTTGGAATTCTAGCACTGATTTAAAGAAAAAAACTGCTGTTTCTTTCAGAAGTGGAGGGAAACTTATCATTATTTTTTGCTTTTGGCATCATAAATCAAAATATAGGCTTTACATGGAGTTTTTCTTACAAAACCAAATATGCTGAAAATAGCGTTTAAATAAGTGGAGAAGTATAATTAATATGCAAGTTATTTCATTTCCAAAATATGTACACATAATAATTTCTGCATTACTTAATAGATGTTATATACCTTACCATAAGCTTGCTCATTTATTCCAGTCAAAGCGGCATGTTATATATCTGGAGAAAAACATACATGAATCTTCTTTATTTCCGCATTGTAAAGATGAAAATGTAGCTTGCCAAGAAGAAAAACAAAGTTTAAAATTCATTACAAATTATCCTAGAAATTATATTTTGTTTATTTTGACAGGTGCAAAGAAAATTCGTAAAATATTTCATCTCCATATTGAACATAATGGGAAAAAGGGATATTATTTTGATACATAGTTTTACTAAAAAGTTTCAAGATGAAATATTGCCTATCATAGAAAATACACCTATTCACAAGAAAAAAACATACTAAAATTGCTAGCTTTAATAAAAGCTGGGATTTACTGATTAAATAACATTTTATATTCAAGAGATTCTCTAACATAAAGGCCTTTATTGAAGAGGTCTGATGGGCTGAGAAAGAAGTTTTATTTATTTTATAGGTGCTTGCCTTAAGCACAATTCCCTCATGCCTAGAATAAACCTGGAGTTAAAAAAGCACGAGTGGAGCTCTTACTGAAACAACTCTGCATCAAAACACAAATAACTTTCTATTAGCCATGTCACTAGGTTAAAGAATAGATAGGCAGAATCCAAGCAATTATCAGGGAAACATTGGAACATTGTTCAAAACAACCCTGACCCTGATAACTTGTTTAAAGATCTTCTGTTGGCTTATGGAAGAAGCCCAACTTAAGAGACAAAAGTGTAGTCTTAAAGTGCATTGTTCCTCACTGCAACCCTCAGTGGCACAGCTACTTGATGCCAATTACTTTTGTGATGACTGTGACCATGTAATTCAACCCCCAAATGTGTTTTATTTTGTCATGCTGTTAGAAGAAACAGAAATATCCTCTCCTACCTAATGAAAAGTAACATGCACTACAAAGAATCTTTCAGTAGCTTATCCAACCAAATGTCCTTGTACTCCAGCTAGTGTGTGGATCAGACCACAAAAATTATGACAAAACAAACATGTAAAGAATATACTTTTCATTAGTGGAAGTGATGAAGCTCCTCAGCAAGCTGAATGCACTATCAGTAAGAGAGATTCTAATCTGAGGTATTCAGCATATGAAGCTTAATTCAACAGCAAATGTGTGAGCTTCCAAAGACATTTAACACCTCTCAAGTGCAAGGACTCATCCTTGTCAAATGAAGAACTTTGTAATAGAGCAAAGAGGATCTTCAATCACAGTTTCTTGTGACTTTCTGCAGGAAAGACAGAATACAGAAAATTTGTCATTTAAGGATTATTAATAAAGTCTTGTTCTTTCATACTTCAGATTTCTGTAGTGCAGTACACTGAGAAAGTTAAAAAAAAAGGTTATATTTATCAGTGAAATGAACATACAGGGCAGAAATATTTAGATAGTGTTCAGTCTGGAGGAGAGAAGCCTCTGGGGACACCTTAGAACACATTCCAGTGTCTAAAGGGGGCCTACAAGACAGCCAGAGAGGGACTTTAAACGAGCGTATGTAGTGACAGAACAGAGAAGAATGGCTTTAAACTGAAAGACAGCAGGTTTAGACTAGATACTAGGAAGAATTTTTTTTTACAATGAAGGTAGTGAAACACTGAAACAGGTTGCCCAGAGAAGCTATGGATGCCTCATTCCTGCTGGTGTTGTGTCAGGTTGGATAGACAGCTTGGTCTAGTGGAAGGTTTTCCTGCCCCTGGCAGAGGGGTTGGAACTAAATGATCTTCAGGTCCATCCAACTCAAACAATTCCAAAATTTTAATGACAAGTCTTCTAGCATAACACATTGTAGTGAAAATTGGAAAGAAGATTTAGAGACACAACTTGCATTTTCTGATAGTGTGATTACTCCTTCTTCTAATCTTTTCTACTTTTTTCCTACTATAGAGAGAAATGCCCTGAATTCCAGGCTCCCAAAATAAAGAAAAGCTTCAGTATTTCTCTTGATATCTCATTTTTCTTGAGTATGAGAAACTTTTCTTTTCTCTGGACTGCTGTAAGGTCCTAGCACTTCTGTCACTCACTTGATGGTTGTATTGACAATTACCTAAATTTCAAAGCAGAGTACTGTTATAAATGGGAACATTCATATGAGACAAATTAAACTGTCTTCAACTCAACAACAAAGACACACTGTTTAGTTCTGAATATTTATCTCTAAATCTATAATCACAAAATTTTAAGTTAGATTTACATAGTGAGTAACAGCACTTGAGATAAGTAGTGACCCTTACGGTTCTCTCACATTGTAGAGAAGGTAGAATATCACATCCCTTGTGAAAGTATAACCCATTAACCCATTGCTTTCTCTGTGTCCACCAATCTATGCACTTCATTGTAGAAGACTATTAGGTTGATTGAACATGATGACATGATTTTTCTAAACCGGTGCTGACTACTCCCTGCTTTTCCTTCATGTGTTTATATGCTTTCCAGAAAAATATTCCTAATCGTTTTCCCAGGGACTGCAATGAGATGCAATCCTGAGATTTTGCCACTGAAGTCAAGAGATACAATTTCTCTCTTCCAGTCTTCTGGAATCTCTCCTGTTTACCATAACTATTCCAAGATAATTGAGAAGAACCTTACAAAGACATTAGCCTGTTGCCTTGGGAATCGTGGATGTAACCCATCCAGGCCCATGGGATTATGTGTGTCTGGTTTGTTCAAGGGTTCCCTATCTGCTTAGGGAGACTAAATCTACCCACAGAGGCTGTGTGCCTTCTGTAAACTCATGTTTGGCCTGAGGGGCCTCAGATGTATACAGATGGGAGTTATTTGTTGTTGTTTGTTTGTTTGTTTGTTGTTTTTCCTTGTTGTTTGGTTTGTTGTGAGTTTTTTGTTTTGTTTTTTTTTGTTTTGTTTTGTTTTGAGGGTTTTATTTGTTTTAATGTGTCCATGTGGGTTAGTATTTCTTTCTGCACATCCCCAGAGATTTGCAGTGGTTCTCTGTGCAGCCCAAATGCTTTGGGATGTTGAACTGTAGGGTCAAACTGTAGGGCCAAATTATCCCAGTGTGCCACACACATTCCTGTGATGCCTCTACCTTATTTACTTTATTGGGAAAGAAATATATGCTCTCATCTTAGAATGTATAAAATTAATTATTTCTTGTATAATCATTGTCATCAGGAATAAAGGTTTTGCAGCAGAAATTTGGCCACTTTCTCTTAACTAGAATTAAGTCGGAAATACTAAAAACTCTTCACAGTGGAAGAGTTATTTTATACTATGACAAGTGAGAATATATATCTAAATACACAAAAGAAGTTTGACTGATGAAAATAAAGATAGATATTAAGCTGTAAAATTAGATGGAGCCTGGACTTTGGTGAAGTTTGAATCTGGCACTCAGTTTTGCATCAACTGAATACTTTACTGGGTTATATTAAGAATTCATATGTTAACAGATGTGAAGTCAATAAATGTTCTGACTGATTAGCCACCAGAGTTCCTGTAAGAACTTCCTTCTTCTCAGGTTACATAAAATACAATAAGAGCCTGGAGAGATCTTGCTCATTTGTTTGCTTGCTTTTGAAAAAAGAGATGAGATTTAGAAATAGTTTTGTATTGCTTTTTCCTATGAGTGCAGTAATGTTATAATACACATATACCCTGATAAGCACAGATGTATTAGTGGGAAAAAAAAAATAAATTTTAAATAAATTTAAATAGAAGCAATCAAATCACAAGGAATTTTTTTCTTCTTTTGCCTCAAAGGCTGACATATCTCTGTATCACCAGTTCTGCCTTGACACAAACCAGCCAGATTCCTGGTCTCCTTGCTGCCAGAGCCCAGAAACCTGCAGAGAATGGTGAAGAGTAAGTGACAACCTTGTGGATGTGACAATCTCAGAGGCAGTGTTGGTGTGGGAGGTGGCCTACGTCCTTTGATTTTCCCTTTTTATGCACTTGCCAGGCCACACCGAGAGTTGGAATAACCTTAGGATACATAATGCTCATAAAACTTTCTCCAAAGTGGATTTTTAAGAAAAATTGTACAAACAGTATGATTCTGGTGATAAAATGATACTTGCATCTCTCTCAATAAATAAATAAGACCACAGTCCCTTTCTCTGGCCAAGGAAACTTGAAACTCTGTCAGTGTTTCTTCTAGAGAGACCAGATGGCTTGTTGTTAACTGATGTGAATGAGTCCCTCCCTCAAGGTAAGGACATGCTGACTCCATGGGATTTGTAATTAAATTTGGAAAAAAGGGTAATCATAATTTCTTTCCCTTGTTTCAAGTCACTTTCTGATTAAGTGCATAGGAAAAGTACTAATTTAAACCGAAACCAATCTAACCAATAGCTGACTTGGGAAGAAGAGTGTGAGAGCATGGTCACTTAATTCTGGCACAGACCAAACCAGTCTTTGTATCATCAGTATATAAAAAATAAGTGAGCTATGGGTACCTGCTTTTAAGGGAGATCTTACACAAACTTCCTAGAATTACTTTAATGTTTATTTGTATAATTTGGCTGCGTTTTATAAATACACAGAAGGTGTATTTTACCTACACCTCTGAAGTAGTGTGACTAAGTTTCTGAAGCCTACATAGTGAGAACTATCTGAAATGATACGTGACATCTGAGGTGTTGTGCATGCAGCTGGCATATAACACTCAGGGTCTGTGGGAAACTCGTGAGCTCCTGGTCAGGAACTGCAAGTCAAGTTAGATACCCCCAGTTCTCTCACACCTCACTGGGTATCTCTGTTTCAGCAATCGATTTCTAGGCTGAACTTCAAGAAATATAAATCTCATCCCTGTTTACTTTTACGGTGTCAGGATATTATTCCCAGTTTGTGAGAGTTTCTTCTTATTTATAACTGCATTGGAAGAATATTGCCTAAATATCAGCAGTAAGACTGCAATTAAGAATGAACTGTAAAATAAAAAATCAAGAACAGATATCAGAAACTGAGTCCAGATTTCAGTCAGCATTGCCAAATAACCTGACCAAAGGTAGATGCCAATTTGGAGCTGGTAATTGGGCTATGGTTTTTATAAAACAGCTTAAAGTATGTGTCAAGTTTCATTGAAATAATATTTGAGACTTTTGCGTTGGATGCCAGAAGACTAGAGAAGAGCTGTGTGAACAGCATAAGACTACACAGGGTCCTTTCCAGTGATTTCAAACATCAGTTCATGCTGAAGTGTGAGCTATTGTATCAAGTCTTTTCTGTGCACAAAACAAAATAAAACAAAACAGCAACAAAAGAGGGAAGGAGGCCTCTTGAAAAGAATATCTATCTCTCTCAAATGTATTTTTGAGAGGATGAATTGTTCTTAGGAAGACCCACTACCAGATTGGACACCTGGTTTTGAGTAATTGTTGTCACACTTTAACTGGAGTACTTGTGAACTAAGAAAATTACTGTAAAATGGGTGATGCTGTTGCTTCATAAAGAGAATAATTGTAAGTCATTTAGAAAACACTTCACTCTTTATATGAAAACAAAATGAGTGCCATCTAAGGAGAAGGTAAGAAACATATTTAGTTTATTTATATTTAGAATAAAAAGTCTTTAATTCTGAAGCTGTTGAGAATTTTTTTTTTTTTTTTTTTTTGTTAAATGAGACAAAGGAAAGTAATGAAAACTGTATTCCTAAAATGAAAGAGGCGAGAAGTGCTTTACAAGAAAAAATATAACAAGAAATATGATTTTAATTAGAAAGTAAAGAAATGGGGAAACATGGAAATAGTATAGCATGTTTAAGGCCAAAGGATGCTGAAATTTTGAGAGGTTAATTGAGAAATTATTTGTAGGAATCTGAAATAAAGATGATAACAGAATCAGTGGATCAGATTAAGACTAGGATTGCCAATGAATATGCCTTGATTGTCAGTTCAAAATGAATTTGAAGCTGGCATTAGATACAGCATTAGAGAGCCAGATAGTAATGCTGGAAGTATAGAGTAAAATTTATTGGTTTTTATGACTGTGCTGTATTTGTGAAAATTCTCAATGATATAGTTTTTGCCTGTTTCCCTATAGTCATGCGAATGTTACAAAATTCAGTGGAACACAGGTCATCCTCTGAAAACTGAAAAAACCCCTCAAACTTTATAATTGGTAAAGTATATTTTTCTTTCTTTTTTTTTTTTTTTTTTTTACAACACAAAATTTTATTTTAAATTTTAAATTACTTTCAAGAAGAAAAATAATAAACCTTAGAGTGTTAAAATCTTGAGGATGAAACAGGTAAAAATGTATTCAAAGAAATTCTTCCAAGTGTTGGGTTCCAAAAATTATATTGAAAAGTGTTCCTAATGATCTGAGCTGAAAGAACATTTTTCGTCTTCTGAAATACCATTAATAAAATAAATAAAATTAATGAAAACCAAATAACTAAAATAAAAGCTTACAATATGTAACTGTGTGAACAAAGTTGATTTATTGATGGATTAAAATTTTGATTTAGCTTAATTTCCAGGGGAAAAAAAAAAAAAAAAAAGTGTATACATCGGGAAGAAAACACTCAGGAAAATTTTGAAGCACTAGTTAACAAAAGAGTTGAAAGTACAGAGTTTGTCCCATTTGAAAATGCTCTCCTGAGCATGCAAGTGCATGGCACTGTTTTTCACAAGGGATATAAGAAAGACGTTTACTGTGGGTTTTAAGAACTTTTTAACTCCATTTTGAACTGCATGCTCTAAAAATTTAACAAACCAACACATGTGTAATCAGCAGCTCCAGGAAATAAAAAGGGGATGGTATGTAGGTCTTATTCCTGTGTTACTAAAATAGAGAAACTGGATTTTTAAGAGACAGGTTTATAGTTGCTGGTTTGTAGTGACTCAGAGACAGTTCAGCAGTTTTGGACTCAATATGCATTAAGAAAAATGGTCGTTCAACAGGAGAAATACAAAATTGAAAAGACATAAAGCAATTGTCTAGCTTTAAATATATTATATAAGGAAATGAAGAATGCTTTGTGCTGATTGCACTTATGATTTGACTTGATGAAATTGTCTCATAGCATGTGCAGGAGATTAAGTTATCTGGAACACTGGCATTAAAATATCTGAATATGTCTACACATTCAAAGAAATATCCCATACTGACACAGAGCAATGAATGATGGACTTAAACTTACATGTCTTTTAACTGTGAACACAGTCACTAAAGTCAGTAAGGATATTCCTGTTAACTTTTGCAGGTTTTGGATACAGCCTAAGTGTTTCTAATGTGATTGTCCTTATTTGAAGGGCTTGCAAGAACTGTCCTCAGAAGAAAGACACAGAAAAATAATTAATAAAAAAATAAGCAATAATTAGAGAACATGATCCCACAGAAAAGTCTTTCAATCCATATGGATCTTATGGCTCCACAGTAAATATGAGAAATCGTTCATGCTATTTAATAATGAATAGTTACCATATAGTAAAAGCAAAGGATCTCGACAGTCCTTTGAATTAGTTCAAGTGTCACAAAAGGTACATATCCCTGATTTTGAATCTGGCAGAAATTTGCTTATACACCTTGTAAAAGAGACTTTTCCAAGCATTTTGGTTTCCTTTGAATTTGAATGCTTTTGAATTTGAAGGAGTATTTCTGTTTTGCTGCCAAGATTATTAGTTTATAAAATGGTTAAAACATCAACAAGAAAAGAATTTGGTTCTAAGGCATGTCCTAACTACTGAAGTAAGAGTCATGTCCTAACTTCTGTGAGAATAATTTTTCCTGAGAGATCAATAGAGCTTCAACAGAAGTGTAGTAAGTGCTCACCATGCTTTACATATATTTGTCCATAACTCCTGCACTGTGTGTTGTAGGTAGGACACTCTCCTGTTCTGTTGAAAATACTGACTTAAAATCCCATGGGCCAGGAGCCCTGATTTCTCACTTTCTGAGAGCTCTATAACTTATCAGTAGGCTAAACTCATTTTACTTCTCTCTCCTCTCTCCCTCTCTTTGTTTCCACTCATCCACCACTTTTTCTCACCATCCTGTTCAGGATCAGGAGTGAGAGAGCAGGTGGATGGACTTCTGACAGCCAGCAAAGAACAAACCACCACAGTTTACAAACTTGTCTTCATCAAAAATGATGTTCAAAACATTATTTCTCCAATACCTGCAGCTGACAAACCAGGGAAATAGTTTGTTTAAGACAAATATCAAAACAAAACTAACCCTCAAAACCTTTTGGAAATTTATAGAATAGCTTGGGTTGGAAAGAATCCCAATCCCATTGCAGGGACACCTTCCACTGGACAGGAGTTACTCAAAGCCCCATCCAGCCTGGCCTTGAACACCTTCAGGAATGAGGTGCCCACAATTTTTTGGGCAACCTGTTCCAGCAGCACACAGTAAAGAATTTCTTCCTCACAACTAATCTAAATCTATTCTCTTTCAGTTTTAAGCCATTGCCCTTGTCCTATCACTACATGCCCTTGAATAAGTCCTTTTCCAGCCTGTTCTAAGCTGCTGTAAGCTCTCCCTGGAGCCTTCTCTTCTTTAAGCTGAACAGCCCCAACTCTCTCAGCCTGTCAAAGATTGAAAAGGGCCAAATAAGAAAAATTAATTTTAGAGACAGCTTGCTTATTGTTAATATATCATTGATAAAAAAACACTGGTCAATGAGATGATCCAGGAAGCAAGGAAGTTATTTTCTGGCAATCTACTTTTATGCCACTGATGTAACTTTTGAAGAACGAGATTAAAACTCTACAAAAAAATTGAAGTAGGAGAATAGACAGGATGGGTTTAATCTTACTGAACTGTAGCCATTTGAATGTTAGCTGCTAGTGTAAGAGACTTGGCTACTTTAATTCTAAATCAAAGAAGAAAGACAGACCTTTCCAGAAGGTGGCTCAGTTCAGTGTGAAATGATTCTGCAACAGGATAAAAGACCTGGCAGAGGGTCCAGTCTGATTTAGCCTACCTTTTACCCAGGAGAAACAGGAAACTCTCCATTCTTTTGTACTAACTCAAAGTATTTTTTAAATATGTATCTGCATATCCAAGTTCTCTGTGGTATATTTCTTATAGAGTGGTGTACATTCTTGTTTACATCAATATTTTTCCATTTTTTTATACATTGTGTTATTAAGTTGAAGTTTTTTTTGCTGTTTGGTTTTTGTTTCTTCCAACAGTACTTGAGACTTGGGTGTTGGGTTTTGCTTTTTTTTGTTGTTGTTGGGGGTTTTTGTTTGTTTTTTTGTTTGTTTGTTTTTGTTTTCTTTGTTTTTAATAGTTCAGTTAAATTAATCTGATATTTATTTTGAGTTCAAGTATAGATTCAAAAAACCAAAATTTAGCATTTACAGTGTATCAGTCTACATGTGGTCTGCATGTCCAAGTTTCATTTTACTCAGGAAAGATATGACAAAGAATGAACTGGAAATAAATACCTTTCTGGAGTTAAAGGTTGAGTATGATAATCTAGCTCTTCTATTTTGGATGGTGTCATATATGTATGTTTAGGCAAATAGATTGAGTTTCCTCCTGATAAGTAGATACTCTGCATACCACTAAATTTAGATGCTGAAATGTGATACTTAATAAAATAAAAGGATTATATACCACACTGTCTGCTCTTTTCCAAAGTATTTTCAGAAGAAAATACAACAGCTGGTGGATACTGCTGCATTTATAGGGTAGTCTTACTCACAATTCCTTGTAATTATAGAATTCCAAGCCTGCATCTGTTTACAGATATAAAGTAAATAAAACCTCTGGGCAAAAATCCAGCCACGTAAAAGATTGTAATATTTAGGTGACAAGAAACAATTCACATATTTATCTTCAAACAACTTATCATTTCTTCTTTTCTGAGAGAGAAGGCTTTTAAAAGGCAGAATTAAAAAGCAGTGAATGTTGTAAATTTTGAGCTGTTGACATAATCCCATGTCATGTTTTCCAAAGGCAAAAATGACCTAGCTAGAAAACTATTGACAAAGTATTAAAGAGATGATCACAATAATATTGGAAAAATGAAGGAAAGAGAAAAATGAGATGAGAATGACCTAAGCCTATCTCAATTATGTTAGTGATTTTGACTATTTAAGAGCATGTGTTCTTAATGGGTCTGACCCTGTAAATGACACCAAGATACAGAGGAAGGGGTTGGTATTTAGAGGTTTTGGCATTAGATTAAAAAAAACTATGAAAATTAGAAAAACTGTAATTAAGAAAAGCATGCAACTCAGTAAGTAATAATGCAAAGTGTTCTTAGACAAAAAAAATATTGCACAAATATAAGGTGGGTCAAGGTATTGCTAGGTAATACTTTAGTAGAAAAAAATCTGGAAGTTCCATGAATGAAAAGCTAGATGAGTCAACCCAGGATTCCATGAACACATGATTCCCAGCTCTGCTTGAGAATAAAACAGATACTTATCCATGTTGACTGTCTGTGTATGTTTGTTACAAACCTTTGTGGATCAATCTACAGATCCCTAAGGGTTTGCAGTGTTTCCAGCATTACTTGTAGCATGAGCTAGGAGAGAGAGAATCTTATGCCTTTATCTCCTCTGCTCTTGTGAAGGGCAATATTATCTAGAAGAAAAGAGAAGTTGATTCCCTACCACAGACACTTGAGATTTTTTCACAGAAAACTCAGATATGCTCTGCCACAGGCCAGAAAAGTTGTGCAAACAGCTTGGTGGAATATTTGGGCAGCACTGTGTATTAGAAGTAGATTCACACTGCTCTCAGGTAAAGCTGCTTAGCTGTGATGAAAATTCAGCCAGTTAGATCAATTCTATGACTCAGAAAGAAGACTGTCTTTGTAGCTAACTTTGTGACTATGAGAGCATTTTTACTTATGGGGCTACTGTTTCAAGAGCAACTTATTTCACAAATCCTCAATAATCAGTCTGGTAAAATTTTTAGAAATATAAAATAAATTAAAATAAAATATTTAGGTAAATAAATAAATATACAATACAAGCACTGCAGAACTAATTAGAATTCTAAACTTATTAACTTGTAGATTTATAGACCCCTAGGACTTCATAAATTCTGAAAATTCAGTCTATTCAAACTTTTCTCACATTTAATTTTAGTATAGCTGAGCAGCTGTCATCTTGCATGGTTATTTTACAACCAGCATTTGCTGTCTACACCTATGTATGTTTAGCTGGTAAATATCTGTTATGTTTCAACTTCAGTTTTCTGCCTTTTTGTATAAGAGGACATTTTCATTATCGGAGAAATACAAAACAACAAAAAAATACAAGAGTCTTGTTATGTACATCAGACGTGTGTAATTTTCCATAACCACAAATAAGAGCTTGAATAACCTTGATCTTCTATTCTGTCATATTGTTTTTAAGCTGATGTAACACCATTGACATCAATGGACTTACCCCAGTATAAAATTGGTGTAATGGAGTGGAAAATCATTGCCGAAATCTCTAAGGGGATATTCAAAGTTCTCTTTACTGTAAGCTGTGTATTAGACTGGAAGATCCATAGTTTTTATTTTCATGTTTTGATGTGTATCTCAAATGATAAAGAACTGTAAAACAGTCCAAATGGGAAGTTATGAATAACCTTTTTTAATTAAGCATGAAATACTGCATTTTTAAATTGTCATTTTACTGTATGTTTAACTAACTACTCAATGTCACAATTAATTTTAACTTTGGAGAAAAATATGATGTGTAGCAATTTAATTTGATACTATACACTACCAAAGTCAACATAATTTGTTGAAATGTAAATGAAATGAGCTGTTTTTCCTTTTCAAACTAAATGATATATGGAAAAAGAGCTCCATTTGGGACTACCTTTTACAAAGCTACTTAGCAGACAAGATCAAGGTTTCATAAGCCTGAGTGTTTATCTAAGTATTAGTCACAGTTACCTTCTAAATTAATGACTGAATACAGGTCTTTGTATTCTTCAAGTCATTTTCCTGAGAGAAGCCAGATTAAACAGTCTTGATTTTCTTTCCCTAATTACAAGATCAACATGTGAATATCAAGTGGAAAATAAGAATATTATGTATCTATTCAGTTTCACACTTGATTTCCTATGAATTTCTGTTAGAAAAGGGTGGAAATATGAACCACAAACCACTTTGTTGATCTTTTTTTTGCAAGCAAAGTGACACACATGGCTTCATTTTTCTTTCACATCTGCAAAAATGTGAATCTAACTTTCAAAGCAAAAATGATAATTGAGCAGAATTGTATTAGTGGAAATTGTAGATAACAATGTGGTTTTTGACCACCTTGTGAAATTTTATTACAGTTAGGAAGAGCTTTGTCAAATCACTTGCATATAATTTATTTTATTCTTCATTACTTTGTACTGTAAAGAGGCAAGATCCTGTTTTTTTGGCTATCAGTGAATAAAACATTTCCTGAATACTTTAACTTCCTTAAGAAGGCAATTTTTTTCTTACCTTCTTTTTTTCTGTGAGCATTCTTTCTCACACAGAATGTACTCTTTATAGTCTTGATCACTTCAATTAACACTTTTTTCACTTTGTTTCCTATGCATTGGATTTTTGAACTCTTGCTGAGAAAATTATCTCTTAAGCGAAATAAGTATTTAGTCAAAAGATAGGAAACTGTTCCAAATCAGAAATCCTGCATGATTTTTTTTTATATTATGTCATACAGAAACATGAATCTGAAAGGGTTCCACAGACAGCATTAGTGGGTTTGCTGGTATTTTTTTCACTTGACATGGGGTACTTTGCATGTCTTAAATATGGTAGGTTTAGTTCCCAGTCTCCTGTGCTTTGTCATGCCATTCTCCCCTGGGAAATCACATCAGAATTATCTATTCATTATTAGTCCCACTTTTGTGTTTGTTTCATGGAAAGGGGTGAGTATGTAATGGGCAAGGCAGCAGAGAGCATGTTAACAAGGTCCTAATTTGCTTTCTCAGCATTGTAGATGACTCTGAGGAAAAGTTCCTGCTCCAGCTCTGCAGAGAATTATAGTAAATTATTTACTCTTTGCCAGCCATTTACACTGATGCATCTCTGTTGATTTTGGTTTCAGATAGTTTACGGCTGATATTCAAATTGCATGTTTTCTATTCTTCCAGCTTGCTTCCAGAGCAACCCAAAGTCAGATTTCAATAGAGATTGTGGTCCTATGTATAAATTGCACTGATCTGGGATCATTCTAATTCCTAATCGTCTGTGCATCTGAAAACCTCAGTAATTTCAGCTGGCATTCTGGTTGCCTAGAGATTTCAGCCTGGGTCCTAATTAACCATTTCAATTTAGGTTTTGTCTCTGATTTTGATTAAGAATATCTGGAAGAAAAAGGTTTGTTTTCTCCAGATACATTTTTTATTTTATCTTCACATTCTCTGAATTTAATTCGCTTCCTCATTAATCTTTATTTAATGACCATCTTCTTTTGTCAATAGCTACAGAATATCTTTATAAATTAAAATTAAATTTGTAGTTGTGTCTCAGTTCTCAATTTTCATCACTTGTGAGTGTAAATATAAGTCATAAGAATTTATCTATTCATAATTTCTTATATAAAGTTAACTTGAGTTTTCAGCTATGTGCTTATAAAATGATAAAAGTATTGTCAACTACTTGAAAATATAGGTAGGATGAAGATCTTGAAGTGATTCTTGAATATGCATGTCTAAATGACATAAAATTAGTGTTTATTTATTCTGCTAGCAAGATTCATTATTTATCTGTTGGTTTAAATTTGTTTTGATCAATACAATAAAACTGTCCTGAAAAATGGTGTATTGCTTGGTTAAGACAAACTAATGCTTCCAGCAGCAAAAAGTAGTAAAAGAATGCCTCATTTCTCAATGAATTGTAGTCTACATGTACTATCCCAATCCTGCATACCTTTGAGACTTAAATACACAACTCCTTTTCATTTGGGCTGTGCTGAAGTGACAATTTCTATCACCTAGTTTTTTTTCGCTACCCACTAGCTGGCAGTGATCCTGCAACTTTTCAGTAGCTTTGTTCATGTGAGTGTTCCCTAGCACAATGTGTGGGCACAATCAGTTGCACTGGTACAAATTTCAGAATTAAGTTGTTTAATCCAGCCTGCAAAACAACAGAGAAGGCTCTCACACAGTGGTGGTAGCAAAAGTGTGTGGAGCTACCTCGAGCCAGGGACTGCTGATGTGCAACTGGGGATGCAATGACTCTTCCACAAGTCTACCCAGTTTCACACTGGTCAAAGCTTGTTATGATATCAGTAATCTTTCTGGGTTAGTCTAATCTTAATTAGGAAAATTCTAGAATTCCCCATCAGCTGTATTGCACTGTACAAGGACTAATTGATTTCAACTGGACTATTTATAATCACAGACATCGACTTATGCAGTTGAGCAAGAGCTGGCACAGGTGAGCTTTAGCAGATGTCCAAGCTTAAAGATGATGAGCTTAGTTTTTACCTTGCACTGGAATGGCACCAAAATAAAAACTTAGATTGGAAATAAATCTAACCTCAGAGGATATATAGCAAAATGTTCTTATTTTTACTTTGCTGTGATTCTTATCCTTGTGTTTCTTTTCATAGAATACTAGAGACTCTATTTTAGAGATTATGAATATCAAGGAGTAAATAAACTGTTTATTAAAATAAGAAATATTGCTAACTTTTGAAGCTGTCATTAGCAAATTATAAATGAATAATTTTTGAGAGGAGTTGATTCAGTCATGTATTTTTAGAGGATTCTATGATATTAGAGAATGCATTATAAGGAGAAAAACCTAATAACTGGCAGAGGTCACAGTTACATAAGGTAGAATTGAAAAATGGAAGAATATAAGAATGAAAGAGCCACATGCAATCATGGAAGAGACAGATACATCAGTGCAAAGTTGTCACAGTTCAGCTCAGGATCAAGCTGACTAGAAGAATCTTCATAAATATCTGACATGTTGAGGTTAAAGGAAGTATATGAGCATTACAATGGCTTAATAATAGAACCAGGTTTGAGTAAACAGATTTGCTAAATACTTCAAACTCCTGCCTGTGTTTGGTTAATTGACAATTATTAATAATTTACTTTTTTTGTTCTTGTTTTCTAATTTACTCTAGAAAGGATAGGGATTTAAAAGGATTTAATTCTTGATTTAATTTTATTAGTGGAATTTGGAAAGGATGACTGCTTATAAGGAGGAGTTTGATTCTATATTGTGATTTAATATCATATTATATTGTTGAACATTTAAAGATCAAAATTATCCTGGAAGATTTCAAGATACCAAATTTTGCTTACAGAAATTCTTAATCTATAAATCTAAACATGCTTTTGTAGTATGATGGTAAAATGAAAACACAGTAAAAAATGAATAAAGCTATTGAAAATATTTCCTCTGCAAATGTAAGATAGTGTCATGTCAGCACAAGATACCAACTAATGTACATTACATTATTGAAATTTGAAGTTCTCACAATGGGAAGAAATGCTTCAGCCTATATATTTAAAGGGATTTTCTTATTGTTTCTGCTGATCTGGGAACTCGAAAAAATATTGTTTAAGGTTATAAATGTCTTTATCAAAATTACTATTTCAGTCTAATTTATTTTAACAAGAATTGTAATGTATTCTGCCCTTTGATCTCTTAGCTTGAAATGCTGCCTGTTATTCCATTATTCCACCATCCATTTGCAGATAACAATACATCAGAACCTTTTTCTTGCTGCAGAAACAATGCCCTTTATTTGAGAAAGGACATTGTTTTGACAGATAAAGTAGGCATTTGATAAATTGGAACAGGTTCTGAATTATTTTGAGGGGAATGTGTGCTACATCTGTCTGCTGATTTTCCACTGAAGCAGTGCTTAACTTTCTTGTCTGTTTGTGATTTATTGAGCTGCAGAAAAGGTTAGGAAAATTTCATGGCTCTTCTCTTATAATTTGTAAGTGAATCAAAAAACATTTGTTACTGTTTATGATGCTCAAAAGACAGAATTACCCCAAAACATTTATACACAACGAAGTGACAACAACAACAAAGGTAAAGAAAATAATTATCTTCTAAATTATTAATAATACAAATACAACACTGAAAACAAATCCAGCTGTTGAAATGCATGGAATGTTAATAAAAATTTGGGAGTCTATTTGATCACATTTTTAGAGGAGGTAATTACAGGAACTCTTATTACATAAATGTTTCCAAAATACTTCTGTAGTTTATTAATATTTATCCAGAACTTCTCACATGCTAATGTAAAATGCTGGCCACAGGGAAGTCAAGATATCTATATTACTCAGCATTCAGATCTGAATTTAATTGCTGGAACAGAGACTATTCTTTGTTGTTTGAGACACCCTATGGGATCCTGTGTAATCTGTAAATGAAAAGGCTGTTACATAGTGTTGGATATGTTTAATAACCTACAGCTTTAATAACCTACACCAACCAGGCCTATATTGATGTGACCATCTAAAGACAAAATCCATCTTCAAACACTTGATCCTAAAATTCAGTTATTTCAATAAAGGTGTTTGCCTATGAGCCAAGTTTTTAAGCTCTCATTATAGTTAATGGAGAGTTTATTCATATGTCCAGAGTAATGTCATGACCACTGTAAGCCTAAAAGTTCCAACACTACCAACAGTCATCGGAACAGTGCTGTCTACTGTTACTTGAAACTTTCTAGGATTTCAGATATATCTGTATTTAAAAAAAGGTGGGGGGAAAAATACAAAATAAAAAGGAAATTCACTCTGCTCTGAACCAAGAGTCAGTAGTCCCAAGCCGGGTGGAATCGTGTAGAGCATTTCAGACAGCGCTGTACACTTGCCCTGTCAGCCCTGTGCACATGCTTTTGATAACTGCATGGTTTGAAGGTGGCATGAGATGCCTCTGCAGAGTGTGCAGCTGAATGAAATACCATTAATTGCTCTGAAAAAAAACCCACGTGAGTGCCAGTTGACCAAACATATGTTCAGTAACATTTCAGATACCTGTTAGCCTGTCTGACATCCAGCTTCTGCTTCAGAAGAATGCGCATCTCCCATAGGTCCTTTTTCATCTTTACAATTCTTACATAAATTTCCTACTTTCTTAAGGAACCAGATGCCTAACTGTGCAGCCAAATTCAGTTCCTGTGGAGGATAAAGTGGCTCTCTTCAGGGGAAACTTAGTTCACAAAGTGAATTTTTATTTTTTTTTTTTTTAGTTTGGGATTGGTACATCTTTGGAGTACAGAAGATTATTGCTAATCTTCTGCTAATTATCTGCCTTACTGATTACTGAAGATGGAGAGGACCAGTAATTTTACAATTTAATTTGTGTGAAAGTAATATTGATGCTTTGTATTTCCCTATTCCTTTTATTTCAGTCTTCCTATATTAGATGATACACAACTACATCACAATGAATATTAGACACACTAAAACAGTAGATGAGATGTCTCTGAAGAGGATCCTTTTCATTCACTGAAACACAGCTGCTGCATATGTCCTTTCTTTTGACATTTAATACTCAAAAGTTGAACTTGCTTGGTTGGTTTCTTCTTCTATGCCCTTCCTGTTGTTGATGTAATTCTCATGCTGTATAAATTTAAGAATTCTTCATTCATATTTTATACATGGAAAACATATGTGGAACTGTGTTTACTGATGGATGCAAATTCAGTAGTTATTATCCTTCTGGGGTTTAGTTTTGCTAAAAATTTGTTTTCCTGCTTGAGAATGGTTGCAAACAACTGGCAAAGTGACTTGATGCACCTCGCAGGTTTAAGATATAGTTACATTATAAGCGCTTATCCCCTTCTCATTACCAATTATTTATTTTTTGACATTAAAAAAGAGTGTATTTAGTAGCTCCCAATCATGACAGCTGCTACAGAACAGATAAGATACATTGGCAAACCTTAATCCATAGAAACAAAAACATATTTCTAAAGTTTCATGACATACAGCTGTCCCCAAGTGACAAAAATTGCATAATCAGTAGTAAGGATGTGCAATTCCATTAAATCTTCTGCAATTAAAAAAAAAATTGTGCAATACTGTAATTCAAAATTCAGATTTTTTTTTTCCTGTTTCTGAGTGAGGCTACCCAATGACAAATGCTTTATAACATATTGACCAATTCTTCTTTTATGAGAATGAGTTGTTTTGACATCGACAAAAAAAGGAAATTAGGAATGGATGAGGCAGGGAAACATATAAATATTTTTACCAATGACAGAAATGTGTAAAAAAGATTCTTCTTTTTTAAATTAGAGGACAGGAATACAATCTTATATTAATCAAGGTAAAAGAAGTAATAGAAGTGAACAGCAGCAAAGTTTTGGCAGGAGGAGGCTGCAAGGGTGGCTCCTGTGAGGTCAGAAGTTGTACCAGCCTCAGAGCCTGTTTCAGTTGACTCTGGGATGATCCCACCACTGCACAAAGCTGACCTGTTCAGCAATGCTGCTGGTTTCTCTATGATATCATATTTATGAAAGGATAAAAAACACACAGCAGCTGTGGCTGAGTGGAGTAAGAAAATGTGAGAAAAACAGCCCTGTAGGTACCAAAGTGAAAGAAGAAGGAGGGGAGAAGTTGCTTTAGGCGCTGGATGGGTTTCCCCTGCAGTTCATGGAAGACCACACCAGGCCAAGTGTCCCCACTTCAGCCTATACAGGACCCCATTCTGGCTCTCTGGCAAGCCAGGAAATCTGACAGCCAGGCAATTTTACCCACTACAGACCTTCAAATCAAAAGGAGAGTTCTCTGTCTTGAATAATAGTACAAACAGGCTGTCAATGTTTTTCTGCACGTGTGGATACAATTATCAAGAGAAGCATTTGCTGTGTGTTCTGAAACACAGAACGATAAATTAGAGAAAAGAAAATCCAGCAAACTGTATTGCATTCCAGGAATATATTCAAATCAAATACTTACAATACATACAGTAATATGTTGTGTATGAATTTATTTAAAGTATATTCTGGGTGGTAGACTTGCAATTGATATTATATAGGTACATCAATAACAATTCCGACTTGTCAAAACTATTTGTAACATTTGTGTCCTTAGCTCTGTGTGAACAGGCATTGAGCAAGAATGGTAGGAAAAAAATCCCTAACAACTAAGAAACTATCCTAAGACATTTAGAACAACAAAATACCACACACAAAAATGAAACCCTGCTTTACTTCCATTCTTCAGATATTCTAATTCTCAGTCTCTTACACCAATATAGGGAATGAAGCATAATAGTAAAATTCAGTTTGAAAATATGCAGACTATTCTGCTAGAGCTGTAGAGACTATGGCACAGGCAGCACCTTCTGCTGTTTCAAGTTGCACTGATGCTTACTCAGGCTGCCTGCTCACATTGCTCTGCATTGCTCTGCTCAATATGTACTGAAATAGCAAAGGTCAAATCTTGTTTTTACTTTCAGTGACCTCTGTGTTTAATCTACAGCCAAGTGGTATTGAGGTGACTTATTTATTGTTTAAAATCCTTATGCCTCCTTGTGTTTTAACAAACATCCTGGGAAGGCTGCTGAATGAATAATAAAGGACTTGTGTTCAAAGGCAGGGGGATATTCACAAGGAAGCAAGTGACTCTAGAACTGGAAATGTGGTGTTATGGCCAGGGCTGGAATGGCATTTTCATTCAAAGCAGCATTTTTCAAATGCTTTTCATTCCACTACCTGTCAGGAGGATATTTCTCATGCTGGTTTTTTTTTTTTCCCTCAACACAGTATTTTGGAAAGATAGGTAAAATTCCATTGTGCTATATTTGAGAATTTAATATTGAAAATGTATTTTCACTACCTAGGGAATTATTCAGAGTCCTCTCGCATTCTCATGTAATTCAGTATGTTTTATTTAGAATACTCTAAGGACTAAACCAGTCAACTTTTAATGAGGTTTATATTGAGAGAAATATGCACAATAACCCAGACTATTTTTAAGGGTTCAGGACAATTTTCCATGCCTTATTTTCTTACTTTTATTTTTGAAAATGCATACTTATATTTTAAAAAAAGAGAAAAAAAAAAGGAAAAAAAAGATTTTTCACCTGCTTAAGGATCTCTTATCTGCTTGCATATCACTGTGCAGTTTGTATAGGAGAATGAATGTCTAACATAACACCAAAGAGCGACGAAAATTTAAAAATGGACAACATTTTAAAGATTCATCGGATATTAAAACTTGTTATAGCTCAAGTCAGTGAAGTGGGATGTGCCTTAACATTTCCAACTTCTTTCTTAACAGATTGTTAATATTTTCTCAGTTTTCATATGTTTTGTTGGCTTGGCTCTTTGGCTGGGTTTTTAGGGGTTATTTTGGTTGGTTGATTGGTTGGTAGGTTGGGTTTTTTGTTTGGGGGTCGGTTTTGGGGTTTTTTGGGAGGTTTTTTTTGGGGTTTGTTGCTGTTGTCTTTTGGTTTTGTTTTTTTTGGTTTTTATTTCTCAGTTTGCTTTCTAACCCAAAGAAGGGTTAGACACGTGAACACAGTGCAGACCTGTGAAGAACAGTAACCATCCATCCCTAGCAGCTGCAAGTAGATTTTCTCCCAAAGCAGACTTCATTTCTGAAAGAAAAAATTCTGTCATGTTGAGATTTGACATTTGAATCTGTCTCCACCAGACTTCGTGTCAGAAAGAAAAAATTGCAGCATGTTGAGATTTGACATTTGAGTCTGTGTCCAGCCCCTAGCTGCCTATTCCACTTGTGGAAGATGCCACCACAGGAACAGGAAGAGCTAAATTGATCTTCAGCATTTTCTTGAACTTACAGCCAGTCGCATTCAGGTAAGCTAATGCTGAATTTAAGTTTCTTTAACAGGTTAGCTTTGATTAAGAAATAGGTTTTCATTCATCTGCCCTTGCCATAGGGACAGCAGCCTCTGATAACAGGCTGGGGCAGATGTATGAGATGAAAAATGCATTAGTTTAATCCACAGCCAAATATGTGTCAACACTGTTAATGCAAATTGGCACAACTCCATTCAGGTCACCAGCAGAGGGTCTAAGTATGCAGATTTTAAAATAATCAAAAAACCCACAACCAACCAAAACCTCTCAGAAAACCCAAAAACAAATACCAGAAAAAGACAAAAAATATGCCAAACAAAAAAACTAGGGCAATTTTGTGCCACCCATAAGCTTAAAGATCTTTAAAAACAGATCACTTCACTCTAGTCAGTGATGCTGAAAGAGAAAAAAATGTTTGTAACCTATCTGATTTATTGAATCTTTTTTGTTATTATTTTCACCACTATGTAATCTGTCATATGATAAAAATCTATTGTCTATTTGTCTATTACAGGAAAAAAAATATTTCTCTTGCAAACTTTTACCATCAGACACTGTGGAAAACTCATGAGACGTTAATAGCTCAAAAGAAAATAATTTAAAATCATTTCACTGAACTGATAGTGAAGCTGTGATTGTGATTATAAATTGCTGATAATGATTAGGTTTTCAGCACTTATCTCATAGTTATTTTAAGCCAGATAATCATTTTGCAAAGAAAGATTTGGATTCAGTCATATGTCTCTGCAACATTATCTTTTTTTTCCCCCTAGATTTTTATCTCTGTTCAAAACAACTTTCATATGCACACAAAAATAGAAGGTCATGCTGCGTGGCAACAGAAAGCTCAAGGCTAACCAAAGGGATACTGCAAATATCCTAACCAAAACTATATTGCTTAATGTTAAATGCAATTTCAGGGAAAATGCAATGAGCGTAAAGGAACGCAATGGTAGTATAAGGATACAAGGTGGATAATCCCAGTCTTCAAAGAAAAATATTCAGTCAGTCAATTGGGGCAGAGTATTTCCATTAAATAAATGTATACATGCATGCATACGAAATAATGATGTCATAGGATTGATAAAGCAGGACAGTTTGAAATTTTTAAACTTGACTAAGTTAATTGATCAGTAGTACCTTTTTTCCTGATTATTTTTTGTACCTTATTGACCATCACCATTATGAACACAAAACTTTTAGTCTTTAAGACTTCTTAAATTAGATCTCAGTATACAATGCTGTAAAGCTGATAATGTTAAATTTATTTAACATTATTGTCTGTGGTATTTGACATTCCACTGAGTTTAAGTTGATTAGAGTTCAGAGTTCTTTAAGTTGCAGCTGAAGTTACTGTACATTATTTCTTCTCCAGCTGTCTTCACAGGTGTATAGTGTTTTATTCAAATATTCCTGCTCCCCTCAAAAATGGGGTCTACTCCCATTGCTGATCATACTGGGTTTTGGTTTGTTTGGCAGGGTGGTCTGCCTATTTTTAGTCCTTTGGTAGTATCTTGACCTCCATCTGCAGAAATTTTTGCTTAGATCCTTACAACATCAAAATCAAATGGATTATATTCTGCTGTGAAATGCTTGTATTTTGTAAAAGCTCTAATGGTTATACATTTTATTTATACTATTAACAATATTATATGGTTATACATTATTATTAGTTACATTATGTTTGATTTTTTATACAGCTTCAATGCAAAAAAGAAAAAAAAAAGAATATAATTTATGGTTGTCTCATGGTTCTGTTAAATTGTGCAAAGGATAATAAAAGGCTTCAAAGTCATAACCAGAACATTTTATTTTAGTCTTCAACAATGGAAGATGAAAACGTGGTCTCTTGATGTGACTGCTCACTTGCTTGTTCTTGCAAGTGGAGTCACTCTGCATGTGTGACAGGAAAAACTCAATATGCATTCTGCAAATAAATCAATAAAAAAGGATTCTAAATCTTTGTCTTTCTTCCTGCTCAGAAACAATCCAAACCTTTTGAACTATGGATACATGTTTTTCCATTACTCAAGAGGCTGCAGTCAATGTACTTCAGAAATGTTTCCCAGCTATACTGATCTCAATATTTGCCACTAATTCAGGGATTTTTTTATCTTCTAAGCATTTGGCATCCTCTCTTAAAAATCCTGGGACTTGTTATTGAAGTTTTCTGTTATAAGTTTTGATCAAGGTGTCACTTGTACAGGCATTTGGTTCAGATTTTAGGTGTATTCTTGTAGCAGGCTGTAGAAAAGGACCTCGAAACCCTGCAAAACTTCTCTGTCCATGCACCACACTGGTTTTAGGAGTTTAACCTGTAACCTTCACCAGGCAAAGTAAAAGCAAATATATTTTCATTGAGAAGGAAAAAAAAAAAAAAAAGAAGCAGCAGGTGCCTTCTCAATGTTTCAATGTTACAGGAAGCTGTGGATTTCCTGAGGACTGTAAAAAGGATATGATGCCGGGTACTCAGCAGTGGAGTAATCCAGCTATGAAGCTGATGCTACTGTTCAGCTAGAAACGTAAGTGTAATGTATATCAAATATTGTCACATAGAATAATATACCATGTAGCCATAACTCAAAGGAATAGAGGTAAAAGGTAAAGGTTAAAGGTATCTTGGCAATCAAATTATCTAAGGATGTTGATCTCACTTTCCAGAGCTATTACTTTATTTAATTTCAGGGAGGAGAAAGCTTAAGAGCTGAAAGCAATTCTTGAGTGGTAAAGGTAGTTCTGGGTAAACATTTGGAAAAAAAGTAAAAGGGTCATTACCTATAAACTGTAAACTCATCTCCTCCTTCAATGTTTGTCTTTATTCTAATTTTATTCCTGTTTGTTTTTAACACTTCCTATAAAACCTATTTTCATACTTGACCATAAAATTGAAATTAAACTCTCTGTCAGAGCAGGAAGTACAATTGAGTTTTCACTTCTTGGATGACTGTTATAATAATTACAGGCAATGATGCTTTTTTCTTCAAATTTTAGATATTATGGAATTAAATTGCTCTCATAATTTAACTCACTGTTAGTCACAATGTTATTGTAATCAAAATGGCAAAGGTAAGATGCTGTTTCTAGAGGAAGTTGACATGCTTTATTTAAGTAGTACGGATGGAAGAAATAAAAAATATTTTACAACCCTTTCTCACTCTTTAACAAAAGTAGCAAACTTCAAAGCTAAATACAAATTGACAACCACTTGTCTGATTGTTTTTACAGTGGCTACACCAAGTGCAAGGAAAGGAACCCCTTTCCTGTGCAGTAGACATGATGGTAGCAGGGAGCTAGGCCTTGAAATATGAGGTTCCAATCTTACTTTTAGACTATTAAGAAGTTATTTTGCTTATAGTCACTAAGATAATGACAATTTTCATCCAATGCCACATATCTGTATGGCCATAGCAGTAGATTTTTGGGTCAGTGAAATAAAAATGTATCTTTCTGGTTGTGATATTAATTTTCTGCACTTGAAATGAACCACACTTTTAACACACCAATAAAAATACATCAGGCACTCTACCAAAAAAACAAAAAAAATCCCAAAAAAACCCAAAAAAAACAAACAAAAAACCCAACCTCCTCCCTTAAAAACAATCAAAACAAACTGAACCAAACCAACCAACCAATCAAATAATAACCAGCAAAAAATAAAAATACCAAAAAGGGAGAAAGAAGGCGAGAGAGAAGGGAGAAATAAGATGAGAAAATTTAAAACTACTTACACAATTACTATTATCATGCTTTAAATTGTCTTAATATTATTGTTTTTCAGTTATCTCTAATTTATTCAAGGTCTGATTTTCAATATACTAGCTTCCATTCCCAAGATTATATATCACTTTTTAAAGTTTTGCATATGTTTCGAACCTTTTCTAGGTCACTTTGCTTTGTATCATTTCTCAGTGGTGTTTGCAACACATTCCAATTTGGTATCATCTGCAAATTTAATTAATGTGCTGTTTACCTCATCTTCCAGATAAATTACAGATACATATTCTCAGTTCAACAGTCAAACACCATCTGCAGCTTCTTTCTATCTCTCAGGCACACCCTGCACTTGCCCTCCTACACATGTACATATTCCAGTCCATCTGGATATCTTTATACAAAACTCATACTCATGAATTGGGATAACCCTATCAGTTCCATTCTGTTCATGCAAAGATGATACCACTGCAGGTGTGCATTATTAAAGTTTTTCAAGAGATCTGCTAGTTAGAGATTCTTGTCCATGATACTAGACAATGGATGAGATGACAGTGTGTGAACATCTAGTGAAATATTTTCCAAAGCAGTTTTTAAAGATTATATATTAATTGGAATTTAAAGAATACCAGATTTTGTTTAGTCAGGTCTTAGTTTTTTCATGTTCAAAACACTAAATATTATTGGGAGCGTCTCTTACTGTGGGACACTGGAAAACTGAACAGCTGAAGAGCACGTGGGACCCTGAATAGGCAAACTTGGAGGTCAGGGCAAGGCAATGCTAAATATGCAGCCCATACACAACATTTAGTTTAGTAATATCACTGGGTTATATATCCTGACAGATCCAGACTGTCTTTATAATCTTTGGGCAGAACTGGCGATGTCAAGGCATTATTCATTTCTCTACTTGTAAATGGCTGTTTTATAAAGGGATGAATTGCCCTCAAAAATGTTACAGTTATTTCTTTAGATATAGATGTTACATATAGTCCACTTTACATTCCAGGCTTTTGAGAAAACTATATGGAATGCTGTATATAGGAGGATTATTTTCATATATATTATAATGGGAAGCATTTCCTAACTTCCCTCCCTAAATTAATAGTCCCTAAATAAAAGGGAAGAAGAAAGATCATGAAAATTATGGCTTTTTGTCACACTTCTTACATTACTATGGGTGTAACATGGGTTGCAGTAATAGCTTAAAGACTCATAAGGAAAAGAAATTCTGAACGTAAAAAATATGCTTTAACATAAATTAAAATGTTAGATTAGCAGACCACTAGGTGGTCTGTAGCCATCTGGAGAGCCAGAAAGCTATTTTAGATTTTGATATATCTTTGATGCATACAGAAATATGCCAAATGTGCAGAAATTAAAAAAAAAAAAAAAAAAAAAAAAGGAATTATTGTCATTAAGCATTTATTCCGTAAGACACGTCAAATTGTATGTGTACGACATTGATCTGGCCTATTGCAAGTGGGTGCTTTGTATTTGACAAGTTCTCACTAATTTCTCTCACAATGGTTATGTATTTTGTTATTTGCTATTAACTTCTTAGTCTTTTTCAATAGCAGTGTAATAAAAATTTCACCTGACCCATGTTTACACTCTCACAGGAAAGCATGACAAACACTGAGAATAATTTGGGTAGAAAATATTTTGATTTTCAGGAGTTCAAAGGAAGAACAAACTTTTGTCTGGCAATATATAACTTTTTTTGTCTTAGAAATAAAAGACTGTAGTATGTAGCTCTTTGCTATTGACTAAAAAATGCTAAGTTTAAATTGTCTACGTTGACAAAGGGTAACAATATATTATTAATCAGACAAACAGGGGCATGTGTGGAAAGGATGGTGATATAACAGAGATGACCTTAATGCCCCATATCTAGTAAGAGTTTTGAGCTATTATTTAGACAGAACATGTGTTGGATGCATTTGAAATAAAGTGTTGAAATACAGTTTTAATGATAGCAGCCACAAAAACACTTAGCATGTTCACTCAAACACAAATATTTAATCCTCTGAATTCTTTAAATCTCTGTTCTCCTTTGGGAATGAAATAACTGCAGGGCTCAATTTGTACTGGTAGCTTAATGATTAAAGATGAAAAATTCTTTGCCTATGCATCTGATTTTTATATGCCTTGTTTTACTACAAATCCTATTAAAATGAACTCTGGTTTTTTGGGTTTTTTTTTGTTGTTGTTGTTGCTGGGAGTAATTGGATCCAATACTTCACAACTGCAAAAAAACCATTAGCTCTTGTTTTGAAGGCTGGCTGCTGTAAGGGAATTGACAGTAAGGAAGAAAAAAAAACAAAAGTAAAAAAGAAAGGAAAAGTAGGACTGCATTGTGTAAAGGCATGCAAGCAAAAAGAAACTTGCTGGGTTCAGCTTTCTGTTATCTGAGAATATTCAATCTCTAAATGAATGAACTTGATTATAATAAAAATAAAGCTGTGGCTTTGTCACTTAGTCTAGGCATTTCTTCCAGGATTGCCCACCTAGGATGATATACAAGTCCTCTAAAACATTTAATACTGCACTGAGTGGACACTTAGGAATTATGAAAATGGGTTGAAGACTAAAATTCTTACATATGGTCTGCCAAGTCTGTAGTGAGAATAACACAGTTACTACAGTCATCTTCTGCAATAAACATTGATAAACATAGTTATTATGTATGACTTTCTCAACAAAAAGTGCTATATTTTATTTATTCTATTAAAAAGTATAAAATAACTTTAAAATAAGAATTCCAGAGTCCTGTGTGGAATACTGAAGTGAGTACTGACAGACCTATATGTTTCTCTGACACAAAACAACCATATAAATCTTCCCAACACAGCTGCAATTTAGTGAAATATGCAGTTTTCTGTTTTCCATTACTATATACAGTATAAATTCTTTCTGCTGGAAGACAGATTGTGACAAATTTGCAAACAGCATCTGCATTCATACTTTTGAAACACTAATATATCTAGCAATAAAAACTTTGATTTCCCAAAAGGAGTGCCAGGCCTCAAAACTAATGCCTATTTTTGAGACTTAACTGAGTTTTCAGTGTTAGTCATTTTCTTATGAGTTACAGTGCTCCTATGGAAAAATATACAACTTAACAGCAAGTACAGAGAGTTAAAAGGGTCACACAAAGCATAAATCTGTATGCTTAGCTTATGCATGTGCATAATTTATATAAACAAAGTTCTGACTAGGCACAGTTTCTATCGGAGAAAAAGCCTTTTTTAACAGCACTACTCAAAAGAGTAACAATGGATATTCCATACTGGAAAACAATTTTTATGTAATGGCCAGAAAGTTAAATTAGAAGACAAGCCTGTGGAATTCCTAAAACACATTTAAAATCTTCTTTTTGGTAGGTCTATTTTCTCACATTTCTTGCATGTCTATTTATCTTATAATTCCACAAAGCCATATTTCACTCTTATAATCAGAGAAGTATTTTAGATAAAATCTTGCAAGGTACTTTTGTCATTCAGTTAGTGAGGCTTGTAACTTGAGAAGATTGTGTAAATTTCTATCTGTTAGAAATAATTCTACCAAGGCCATTCTTTAAAACAGTACAATTTCTCCAAGGAAAATTATTTATAAAGGTTTCACTTGAAAACATCACAAAGGAAATTACTGCTAAGTATTTTTAGAACCCAAACAAACTCCCTTTAAATACCCTAAAATACAACACTCTCACAAAACACTCAAACTACAGAAACTTAAACATCCAATTTTTAAAATATAGATTATTAAATATAAGCCTATATATGCGAATTATCCATAAATATTTTTTTATTGTAATAGCCATTCAATAGATGAAAATAACATTAGTAACATCTCCAATGTGCAAAACCCTCATATTCTGGGTGTAGGTGTTTATTTTGCTCACATTATTAAATAGTTTCACTAAATTAAAAATATTTTCCCTATCTTGAGGTGAAGTGTTAAATATAAAATACTCTCACAGAACCAGTTTTTTGGTTTTTTTTTAATTGAAATATATTGTGTACAGGATATGTGACTAACAAGATAGCCATACAGAAGGGGTTGTGGTAGGCTTAGTAACTTCCACTATTTTTAAGAAAACCTTTGTATAGAAAGTTTTAATTTATTACAGTATTTACAGAAGGCAAGGAACTATGAACTGTTGCAGAGAATATTAAGGCATAGGTACTGAGAAGAATGGCAAAAATGCAAGAGGAAAGGTAATAGACAAAATTAGAACTGGAAATAGTCCAAGGAATTGGTGAGGGATACAGAGGAATTATTTTCTTTTAAGTTTGAATGACATATTAAAAAAATTAGATCTTTCTTAATTGCCAGTTGTCTTCAGAAAAGGGGTGGATGGATCCAGAAAGTAAAAACTAAATACATAAGAGGCCCTTGACTAGACATTCAGACTTGTCTATAAGATGAAATTTTAAGATTTATGTTTTCCTGAAAACTTGATCCCATAAATTGTAAGCACAAGGAAATACTACAGGTTTCAGAAGGAATGTATTTATGACCTGCTCTGCCACAGGTACTAGTTCAGTTTTCTTTTCTGTACATCATAGAAAGTCTTGAAGCCCATGTTACTGAGGTAACCAAAACACCTCTTACAGGTACCAAATACATAACATAGCTTCCTTATGAGAATGAAATAAATATTATTACTTTAACTCTGTAATAACAATCATTTCACAGATAAGAGTTTGAAAAACATATTAGCGAAAATCTTTGGCTATATGTACATCTATAAAAATATTAATTTATATCTACTTAAATATATTACCTGAGGGGTGTATAATCTGCCATAACATATATCTGTACCAGACTCTTACTCAGCAGGAGGTATAACTATGAAATGGGAGCCAACCATCTCAAACCAGACTAGTTATCTATATGGAGCAACTGATTTCTAGATTCCTAATCTTTTGATGGTAATATGAACTTAGATATTTGGTTTTACATTTTCAGATGGCTTCCAACAGCTGTATGAGACTTTTAGAGGATAAAAGACATGTGGCAGTCAGGAAAGATATTTAGGGAATTCCAAGGGGTATTTGATTACCCTTTCTAGACCTCTGAGACTGAACTAGCCAGACTAGATTCACAGCTGATGAAGGGTCTTGAGAAAAGTCATATAGGGAGTAGCAGAGGGACCTGAGGTTGCTTGTCCTGTAGAAAAGGAGGCTGAGAGACCTTACTACTTTTTACAACTGCCTGAAAGGAGGTTGTAGTGAGGTCAGGGTCAGCTTCTTTTCCCAAGTGAGAAGTGATCAACAAGAGGAAGTGACCTTAATTTGTTCTGGGGCAAGTTTAGATTGGATATTAGGAAAATTTTCTTCACTGAAACAGTTCTCAAGCATCGATATAGGCTGCCCAGGGAGGTGATTACATCCGCATTCCTGGAGGTATTTAAAAGACAAGTAGCAGTGGTACGTCAGGACATGTTTTTATGGTGGATGTGTCAGTGTATGGTTAAGGGTTCAACTTGATGATCTAAGGGTCTTTTCCAGCATAAATGGTTCTATAATTCTGTGAATTTGCAATCAATGGAGAAAGGTAGGTACCTCCAGAAGTTCATTATTAGGTATGCCAAAATTATATTTGTGATGTGCAGCTGATGTCAATAATGTGAAGATGTAACTTGATATGCTGACCCACTAAGTGTCCAGGTGAGAGCTCTGGTCTGCCTGATAGCTACCTTCCAATTCATGCATTTGACATTTTTTTTCTATAAAAATATAGGAACTGAAGGAGGAATAGTGAATCCTCAGATTTAATTCTAACATGGAGCCAAGCCACATCTGGGACAAAAACTCAAACATGCACAAGGTTTCAGAGGCGTTCCCTCTGTAGCTGTAATGTTACTATAGGTTTAGACACTTAAATAACTTTCTTACTCATATGCTTCTAATCTGACTCCCATAAATATTTCATACATGAATGATTCAGAAATAGAAAGCTAAGTTTAAATGTCAAAAATAAAGATAATTAATCCATCTTACATGTCATTCATATCCAAAAAATATTTTGGAAGTTGTGAGCTGCAAATTTTGTCAAGTTAAACTTTTCTTTATGCATACCTCATGGATATTTCTGATTTTGCTTTTATCATCTCTTAGAAGTAGGAAGATAAGATGTTCCTTTTTCCTTGTATTAGCTCTTGTTATATTGACTTTTTAAAATGCTTCACCTTTACTGCTGCAACTATTCCAGTTTTGTATTTATATTTCTGTGGGTAATAAGCAGACATCACATCTTTATATATCCAAAGGTGAGCACAAACTGCTGTTTGGTTTGAAAATAAAGAAAAAAATCCTTTTAGCTTCTATACCCCCAGGCTTTAGAAATCAGAATTAACAAAGCTTTTACCCATTCCAGAAATGCCTAGTGCTTCACAAACTGAAAGGATGTCAATTAAGTGCTCATATGCCTCTAGTAACCATATTAAACTGAGAAAGGAAAAATAATCTTTACAGAAAATGTATACTTTTCTTTTTTTAACATTCACCCTTGGGTATAGCATATATTGATGGAACTCTATTTACACAAATGTATTATATGAATACAAATTTGATCACCTTAGAATGCAGAGCAGAAGTGTGGTAAAAGGTCGTGCAGAATTGCTTACATAGAAATACAGCTTAAAAGTTGGACACAAGGCTCCTCCATGACCTTTCCTCCCTGTTTCTATTTCATGATCCAGCTGTATGGATATAGGAGCATCCAGCTGCATGTCTCCCTGATAAGATAGAAGTATGTGTCTCAAGGCTCAGATGAGTGTCAGAACATTGCAGGACCCTGGACATCCTCGGCCATTGTGAATTACAGCAGCTGTGTATGACACGAGTGACCTTTCCCCATGCCTCAGATATGAAAACAGTACTCACCTTAAATATTATCTGCAGTTTCACTCATCACCATATAAGAAACATATGATGGTATTAAAGTGTCCAAAGCAGGGCAATGAGAATGGGGAAGGGGCTAGAGGGGAGCAGCAGGAAAAGCGGCTGAGGTCATTTGGTCTGTTCAGCCTGGAGGACACTGAGACATCACTGCAGTGTCCAATTTCCTTGTGACAGGAAGAGAAGGGGCAGACACTGATCTCTGGTCTGCCATGATATGTGAAAAGACACAAGGGAATGACCTGAAGCTGTATTAGGGAAGGTTTAGGTTGGATAATAGATAAAGGTATTTGGACACTGGAGGATGCTCCCCAGGGAAGTGATCACAGCACCAACCTGCCAGAGTTCAGGAAGTGTTTGGACAATGCTCTCAGGCACACAGTGTGACTCTTGGGGATGTCCTGTGCAGGGCCAAGTGTTGAACTTACTAATCCTTATGGGTCCCTTACAATTGAGCATATTCTCTGAGGGGTTTTAAAGTTTGACCTTTAAAGACTAATTATAAATTTTCATTATCCCATCATAAGTTTTCTCAGGATGTACTTCAGGCTTAACTTTGCTCATAAAATCAGGCCCATCATATTATAAGGAGTTTTAAGGCTAAGATAACAGAAGCCTTTTTAAAAAATGAAATACTTTAAAGATTTTAAAATTCAAACAGCTATCTCAGCTATTTGAATAGTGAAGATCAAAAACCTGTATCCATGCTGCTTTTTTAATTAAAATTTTACCCAAAGGAAAACAGTATTCAACAGTATGCCAGTTTCCTCTCTCCAGAAATTGTATAGTGAATTGTTTGCACATACCATAAGGTGCCCCAGCGTCTTGGGTTTTCATATGGTAACTGACTGATCTCTTTTTCCTGCTGTTATGCTTTTGACCTGAATTAATTGATATTAGTAATAGCATTCAGACTGTACTGATTACCTAAACAGGTAGCAAAAACAAAAATGTGAAGGACAAGGTCGCAATGTGCATTCACTTGCAGACAAAGTGTCACTGGTTTAATGTCACTCAGGGAGAAAAAACTCACTGGATTCTAAAATAAGCAATTCTAAAACAAAGTGATTTCTGGGAACACTAAAACTCTAATTTTTGTCTATGAATGCCAAATTAAACCAAATTTAGTTCAAGATTGGAAACTGTGATGCAAACATAAAGCAGTTTTAGCTTGAAAAGACTAACTCTCTTAAAATGTCTCTTTATGGCATAAAATATATCTTAAAATGTCCAGATAATCTTCATCTCAAAGCACAAAAAGGTTGAAGAAATTAAACTAACAGGAAATGCGAGATTTTGATTAAAAATTGTCTCGTATACATATTCATTAAAATATTTTAATTTATGGCAAATAAAAAAGTATTTGGAACTGTCCTTGGAGGTTTTACAAAAAAAACATTATCTTGGCTAAATCTCAGTCTGCCATTTTATTGTAATGTTAAACATTGATTTCTTCACATACTTTAAATACTTTATCTGTTTCTCTCAGCAGTCTGTTTTTTCAAGACAAATAATAGAAAATTTTTACTAAAGACACTTCTAGAATGATCACTGAATTGGTAGCAAGAGGATAAATATGGGACTGAAATACAAGGCCAACAAACAATATGAAAATAGTTCAGAGTAGAAATGAACAATTAAGGCAAAAAAAAAGCAAGTGAATGAGACGCCCCCAAAAAGTGTGAAACTAAAAATTATTAAGAAAAATATTGAAGACCATATCAATTAATAAAATAAGTACTAAGAATGATATTTTGTCATGAAATACAGAGATGACATAGCTATTTAAATAGTACCCTGCTCCTCATTCTTTTTGTTGCCTCATCTTTGTATGTTTTGGCTTTTATTTTTCCTTATGCTTCCACAGAAGACTTCCACCTTTTTCTGTCTATATTAATTCTTAAATTATATTTTTTTAATATCTGCTGTCCTTCCCTCTTTGTTATTTCTCTATATTTCTCTAATTTTCTACTCTCTAAATTTCCTCATGTGACCTGAAATATAATTTACCTTTTCATAGCAACAAAATTTACCTTTTCATATAATCTTGCATCTTAGGTGCTTGACATTATTAAGTTAGAACTCCAAAGAAATATAGGCATTATTATAAAAATCTTTAAAATAGTAATCATTAAAACATTATGCAATTTTCCCTCCAGATGTCTCATATCTTAATTTGCTTCAAATGACTATGGTGGATGTTGTCTAAATCCTACATTTCTTAATGAATTATTCTACAATTAGAATCTCTAAACATTTACATTAAAACCAGGATGCTGGAAAAACATGAGGTTTAAGACTCACAGAAAGTCTTGGATACTTATCAAAGAAGCTGCAACACTAATGTTTTAACTTTTATTACAAATGGATTTATATTCCCAGGGAAAAATTACAAATCAGTTTAAAAAGAAGAGGTGATTTTCCTTTCCTTTATACTTTAACAGAAACCTAACTGGCTCAAATCCCGTGGAAAACAAATCCAGATCCAATATCAGAAGAAATTGGAACAAATGTGCTGTGCAATGCCAGAAGTCTCTAACGCTGTATTAATAGTTACAGAGTGGGTGAGTTTCTTACAGTTACTTATTCTACCACATATCAAAACACTAATTACTGTTCAGTTAGATCATTTTATTGCACACAGGATCTTTCACTTATTGAATCCATAAATAAATAGACATGTCCAGGGCACACTAAAGTAAACTCTGACATCTTAACAAAACTAGCAGAAGAAAAGCACATTTGACATTTAAATTGCCTTGAAAGGTCTAATGAAGCCAAAATACATACAAAAAGACCCCAAACCTCCAGAAAAGAACTTCAGTATTCACTGCTTTGTCACTGGAAGACACAAATATTTATCATTCTTTTTTACATGGTTACAGAAAGATGAGGAATAAAAATCAGACTGGTTTCCTGGGAAAATTAAGTGATGACGGTATTTGAGACAAAGATCTATGCCTGCTGTCACCAGGGAAGGTATGACTTGGGGATAAACACATTGAAGCATATTTCATTACATTATTCTTATTTTTTACAGAACTTTTTCTGGTGAACAGCTATTCCATTAAAGGAAAAATCCTTTGGTCCTTTCATGGTGATTTAGAAAAGTCTTAACAAAGCTAGAATTTAGAGGAGTTCTGAAAAGAGTTTTGCAGTTTTGCCATAGCTATGACCTATGATGGTGTAATTCGGGTTCTAGTGGAAAGACTGACAGATACAAATTTATCAGTGAAACAATGAAAGGAGTTTGTACATCTGGATAAAGGTAGCTCCTGCTCACTTTCATAGCTGATAACAACTCCTAAGATGAAATATATAGATGTAGCAGTATCAAAGGGTACATTGCACACAAAGCTCAGCCAAAATTTAAAGATATGTAGGTCTAATGAAGGGATAGGAATTGTGCTTATATAATCTGTAAGTGGACATTGCAGCTGGAACAACTAATCTACAAATGAGGATCAATTCCTTGGATTCACACTGACTCACTTGTGCACTAATGGTCTGGCCCTGTGTAGCAGAAAAACAGCAACAGTCCAAGTTAGAGTCAGCGTGCTCCTGGCTGAGTAAGGAGATGAGGAGGTCATATGTTAGAGCTTATTTTGCATGGCTCTTTAATAAAGTAGAAAAAAAATCTCATGCTTTCTATTTACAGAAAAATATAACTTTTTTATTTTGCAAGAGTAAGCCAATGACATTGCCTTAAAGAATGCATCCAGCAGGTCACTTGTCTTTTTTTTTTTTTTTTTTTTTTTTTTTTGAGGGGTGGTGGAGAGAGGCAGGGAGGTCAGGATATTTCTGTGTTGCTATTGGAGGAAGATTTTTGTCATCTAAAATACTTAGACAGGAGAAAAGTAATAGTAACACTTTTACAATATTGTATATACACCAGTCTTCCAAGATTGAGCAAAGTTGAGTGGCATTACCTGTAGAGTTAAAAAAGAGAAGCATTTGTGTGTGAAAAGATATTGTGTTTTTATATATACCATACAATTTGACAGTTGCCCACATAGAATTTTCTTTCTAAGTGATGTTTTACTATAAATTTTTGTTGAAAATAGGTACCCAGAGGATAAAATATATGCATGATCTCTTGTGCTAAGATTCTATGCATCAAAAATATGCATTCAAAATATTTTTTTTCTCTGTTCAAAGATATTTGTTTAAAAGACTTGTCTTTTTTTCAGGCAGAATTACAATGGGTTGACCCATTTGCACTTTTAAGGACACTCATTTTTTCTTAAATTACAGGACTTGTCAAGGGTAAAACTTGTATGACCCCCAGGATGCAGCAAACAGTATAATGACTCTATAGAAACATTCTTACTCCAGGACATTTTAAGATGTAAACAGCATTTATGAAGCCTTGTTTTTTAATTAATAGGGTGAATTTTGAACATAGCATATGACGTTGGTCAGGCAAGTCCTGTCAACATCAATGGGAGCAAAACATCTTAGCATAGCTTTGAAATTTTACCTCTTACTAATATCAAAAGAGCTTTTATTCCCGAGTGATCAGATACTGTGTAGCCTGTATAAGATCAGATTATTTGAAATATTCTTTCTTAATCAAAGTTTTAATCATGTGTTGCTTGCACTAAAACAATTACAAGATTTTCCTTATAAACAACTTTTGAGCCATTTAGTACCTTTCCATGTATCTTCTCCTTTTCCAGGATAAGGAACGTAATAAGCCTTGCATAATATTTTACTAATTATTATCTGGAAAAGCAGAAAGAGGAAAGTTTGTTGGACAATGAGAAAAGCATTTGTGCTGGAGGTATATGTGAAAATGTTTGTAAGTATAATATATTTGAAGGTTTAGAGTAGAATAAAATAATATATTAAAATGTTTTTGAGACATTATACTATATTACATAATTATTTTTTTAATATTTAGCTAAGATGACCTGTCTACAGGGACTTACCTACATGCTAACCTTAGCCACCTTTGAAAATAACTTTTGAAGGAAATTTTGAATGTCCATTCTGAAAATTCAGTGTTTCTTAGGCATTTTGGTTTAGAAAAATTGATCCAGTCACTCAAAATTGTCAGTATTATATATAGATTAACTAATAAGCTATCTTCTAATGACCAGTCAATTTTGGTTTAATGATTGAGATCTAAAAGAAATTTTTTTTATGTGCATGTGGTAACGTATTCTTCCACTGGTATTTCAGTACCACATGGTTATTTCAGTACCACAGGTTAAACATGAATGAAGGAATTCTAAGGGAGTCTTTATATGACAGTATTTCTGAAAATTATATATTTAAAGATGGACTTATCAATTTCTCAAAGTAAGCCTGCAAAAATGTAAGTAAATGTTCTGTGGGAAAATAATCAGGACAAGGAAGCTCTACTACTTTGAAGAAACTTGGAATAACTTTTTCCAGCTAGGTTATAATAAAATATAAGTCTCAGTTCTCTGCTGTTAGCAGGAGAAACAATTCATAGTTAATGGTCGCTGACAAGAGGCAACCTGCTGCAATCACATATAAACATTCTCCCAAATTTACTTGAAAATAATTAGATTCTTTCCTTTGATTTTGACAGGTTTTGAATCAAGACTATATAGATAAAATAATACAATAATGCACATATTTCATTTATTTATGCTTTGACAATATTTTGTTTTGTACAGGTAGCCAATACATATAGTATGTAGTTTTAGATACTTGTTACTTGATGGAAAAACTTGGCAAAAAATCAAACCACCCACAACAAACATGTAAAAGCAAAAATCCCCAAAAAATTAGGTCACTCAAAACTTTTTAAATGTAAAAAATTACTAGACTTACTTGAAATTAACTCAAGCAGAAACAATTCTGGCTTCCTGACATTGATGGTATTATGGAGTCAAATTTTCAGAGGGATGAACTGTTTATGATACCCTTGGACAAATCATTAAATATTAACACAATCCTACTTAATTACAGGAGTATATGTGATCTTCCTTTTGATGGATTTGGATTTAGATAACACTCTGAGCATAACTTTTCTGTAAATTTTACAAAGCGCAACTCTTTTCTATTTGTGTTTAATTCCTTTTTATATATATATATATCAAACCACACACTTTGCCCTACTTCTCAGCATAATTTGTCTTACTCTTCAAGTAGGGAAATTAAGGTAGTGAAATTGAAGCAAAAAAAAGATGCACAAATTTGGAGCAGCACTTTTACTTGATGGTTTTTGTTTTGTTTTTTTTGTTTTGTTTTATTTTTCCAATTAACATTAATTATACTTTTAAGTATAGAGTTTGATAGTAGCAACATCCATCCATCCATCCATCCATCCATCCATCCATCCATCCATCCATCCATCCATCCTGCCTTTCTCATGTGCACACACACTCACACACAAGCACATACATATTTTTTACACTGCACTGCACACACAGAACAATATATTCCATGTTTTTGTACATTTTACATATATAGACTTGTATCAGCTCCATGGTGCCTCTGTGGCTGCCCTGTGTAGGACCCAGGTTGAAGGGGTACCCCTAGTGTAAACAGGCTTAAGAATGGGCAAAAGACCACACAAAGGAGAGAAGAGTGAGAAATGAAAAAAGGTGTGAGAAGTTAGAAAATTATTGTCCATTCAAATTTATTTGGATTGTGAGAAACCAAGCCAAAACCTGCAAACATTTACATGAGCAAAAGATTATTTGAGGATGTTGCACAAGTTAAATAGCTTGAAATATATATTTTCAAAGACAATTATTCCAGAAACTTTATACTTAGAAGAGAAAATTAATCCTTCACTTTAGATTAGTTATCTACATCTTAAAATAACTGCATTGATTTTTATAGGAGAGAAAAGAAATATTGGAAAAAAATTTTACCCTGTCTTCCGTATCATGTGCCTTTTCTACAGAGAGTGAGAAAAGTTAACTGGTCTGATGTCCACTTCAGTCCAAAAAACTGAGCATAGAATCCATGTGTTTTTTCATGTACTAATATGAAGTGAAATGGCCTGTTGAAATGACAGATGCCTTCTATCTTCATATTTCCGCTTACAGAAATTTTCAGAGTAACAAAATTCCTTAACTAGTTCCAGCTTCTCTGCATGATAATTTAGTTGTTACAGTAGCTTGACTCTAAAGACAAGTAACAGCTTTCTTGCACTGCTGCATATTTCCAAACAAATAAAAGGAAAAATCATTACATATCTGCAGAATATTTTTAGACAAAAAAAAAATAAATCTGCAAGTAACTACAGTCATGATATTTTTTCCCCCCTTCATCCATACAGTTAAATACGTGTAAAAAAAATTCAAACACCTAAAAATTAACTCCACTCAGTCTGGACTAGTTGTGATTTTACATAAATAAATATTGTATAGCAAGGTGTCCTAATCATTCTAGTATAATGAGGATATTCCTATCAATAAGGAATGTCATCGTTATTCACCTCATTTCTCTTAATAAGTGTAGATTAATCAGAATAACTAAAAGAATTAACTTTTTAAATTGTTCATTCAAAACTATTCCACTTAATTTGATATACTGAACATGATCTCTTAGCTTATTCTATGTGCCATACATGTATTTTTTTTCAGAGTGGGGTGTATTGTTTTGGTTTTTTTTAATTTACTATTTTCACAGAGTACAACTCAACATGCCTGAAACCTGTTACAATTCTTTGTGGTGAATAAGTTTACACTGATTTCAAGTGATTGTAAACCTGCGTGTTTTTATCGTGCTCTTCTTGCCAGGAAATAAAGCTCTGAAGTAAGCAACACTTTCCCATAACACTGGCCATGCTATGCATAAACAAATACCCAATTTGAATTAGAGGGGGGGAAGAAAAGATAAGATGTTTTGAAACAACAGATAATCAATGCAGCAGTCTTCAATTCTCTCTGGGTTGTATAACATTGCAATATATTATCAACCTCACTTTGCTATTTATTCTTCCCCAGAGTACCTAAACTCCTGATTAATTTAGAAGTACTGTTAAAGTTACTGTTACAAATATAGCATGTGTTTAATATCTGACTTAACTACTTTAAGGTTATTCCAGGAGATGTGAATGTAAAAAGAAATTAATCACATATAAAGATTTAAACCAAATGGGAGATTTTTTAGCTTTTCTAAAAACTGTGTTGAAACAAAGATTAAAGATATGTATGGAGGGTCTCTTCAGTCCAGAATATATATTCATTTGGTCTGGGCAATGCTACAACTATGTCTGTTATGGCTGGATTTAGAGGCTGATAAAATTATGGATTAGAATAGAAATAATAAAATAATGTAAAACAAAAATCACTGATACGAAGATTTTATTTTTCCAAGGAAATAAAGGTGGATTCATGTTACCAATGTTAGTATGAACATAGCCATCATATGCTTCTCTCTCATGCCAGTGGAAGGAAGTTAGCATTAAGATTCTAATTATGTTAAGAGGAGAGTCCTTAAAAGGAGAATTTTCTCAACCTATTATGAGGAACCATTGGCATGACTCTGTTCCTAATTTGATGCTAATTCTTTGGATTTATGTAGAATTAAGCTCTTCAGTAGGTAAAAACTTCAGGCAATTCTGCTTAAATTTTTCTCATAAAACTTTGTAAAAAAAAATAAATTAAATTACCAACTCAATCCAAAACAATCAAAATTCAGCAGACAAAACAATTAAAAAAATCTATATTTGTAGAACAATACTCAAAAAGAGAGCTTTAGTGGAATAGAAAGAATAATAAAAGGATATGAGATAAATGAATTTAATAATAAATTATAATAAGGATTATAGCTATAAATTATAGCTGTACTAGTACAGCTCACTTCAGACATTCCTAAAATCTTATGTTGATGTTTCCTGTAGTGGAATAAAAGGGCCCATGCAAAGGTTACTAGCATCTTCCTGGGCTAGAAGTGCAAAACAAGATGTAGTAAAGCCTTTTTAGTTTGTGTTTCAGACTGTACATGTATATTGCCTGAAATTACGTAATTCTATGTGAAGCTTCTCATGTAAAAAACCCCAACCAACAAATAATAAATATGAATCACATTACTAAAAAGAACACTTTCAAAATTCTTCTTTGATTTTAATAATGATACTTCTGAGAATTTAGCAGAAAAACTACATTGATTTCTCCAGCCGTGTCCTGGTTTAGACAAACAAATATAAATCATAATATCTATTCAAAGCACACATCTTCCTTTGAAGTTTTTAGCTACCCGATCAGATCAGAACAGAAAGGTTCTAACAGCCAATCTCAACAAATTTATTTGTGTTCCATTAATATGAATCCCATGATTAGTGCCCTTAGTCTCCATTCTGCTGCAACCCAAGCAAAAAAAGAGAACAGAAAGTGTCTAATATTTGAAAAAGTCATAGTGCTGAGCCTCTTCATTCATAGGCAAATATTACATTTCACTAATTATTATGCCAGAACAAATGGTTTTGATGTGGAAAAAACCCTAAACAAACATGACTCGCTTGCTTCCTTTTGTGTATCCCTTATCTTGATGTCTATGCCTAAGATAATAGTTCAATTTTTCTTTATAGTGAATGGATAGAAATAGTTTTTAATGTGATTCCACTATATATTGCTTGAATAACAACACACATCTGTAGTTTGTTTACATCAATATAATTTAAGATATATGCAGGCTGGTGGATTAGAAATATGAAGTAATAATGATCAAAATCAGAAATCATTGATTAGAAAATCTAGCTAAGTCTTTGTCAAAGCACAAAGGATAATTATTGAAAAATATATCAAATGTACAACAAATGCTAACAATATGGGCTTGGTGAGCTTTAAGATGTATTTCATCATTTGCTTTGGTATGAAAGCCAAAACTTGCTATACATAAAATGTGAATGAATTCCACTGAATACTGAAACCTAATACTGAAACCTCATAGACAATAATTTTGGATTAGCTATTACTTTTCCCAGTATTAATCCATTTAGGTTTTTCATGAGTAAACATTCCAACCTGAAAGCCTGATTTGAAGGAGGAGAGAAAAGCTGAAAAGAAAAGAAAGTTTTGGAGAAAGTCTTAGTTTTAATAGATGTCAGTTTTGTTGCTGTTGTCTTGCTAGTGCACTGAAGATTCAGATGGGACATTTGGAAACAGATAGCAGCAGCCACAAATGGGCAATTGTTTTGAGACATTAACCATTAACTTTTCAGTCTCTCACAATGGGATATATATTTTAGAAAAATCTTGAATCCCCCAAAAAGACTCCTTTTTATCATACAATTTACTTTGCATATTTTAGAACTGTGAAAATTTTCATAATTTTTTGCCATATCTCAGACTTATGTGGTTCTCCTTCTGATTATAGGACTATTATTCCTGTTGGAGAAATCTCTTCAGTCTCAAAATCATTTAAAAGAACAGTGTTGTGTAAAAATACTTTATTTGAAAAGTTAAAGAAATATAGACTGAAGAAATATTTTCACATGAACTTTACAAAAAGGGTATTTGAATGAATTACAGGGAAGCATAACAGGGTTCTTGTAAAAGTGCAGAAATCACTGTTACCTAGGGTCAATGCTCTGGAATATATTTGTCCAAATGGTAAATGATCTCTCTTCCCTGATCCAAAACACACCTATACCACATGGACTTGTGTTTCTACTGGTGTTTCAAACATGAATCAGGCTCATATAAATAAATGATAGCTTTGTGGTAGATCTAGAAAGGAAGCTTTATATCTTCTCTCCTGTACCTAATGTGGCAGGGAACAGGTTTTTCATAAGAAGCATGTCTATTTAGTTCATGGGAGGTATAGCTGACATATTCAGCTTTGTAATATTCTGAAAACTCTTCATAGGAAACCTAATTAAATATTGTAACTGTTTACCAGGTGACACATAAGAACTGCTTACAGATTCTCATAAAGATTAACATAATTTAAAAATTCTTTAAAAACTCCAACTACACATATTTTACTTTTTTTTTTTTTTAATGTTGGCCATACTAGACATTCTAAAGCATTTTCGTCATGTGTTCCCTTCAACAGACCTGTGAAATACAAATATCTTTAAACTATTTTAATCTCAAAGCCTTATGTAATGATAGATATTATAGTCACATCTCATCCATCAGGGATTTTTCTTGATATACTTTTCCCCCTCACAGAGTATTTTATTGATGTATTCTCAGATTTAGGGATGATGCTGTCTGTCTTTGAACAACCAGATTTGGACCACAGCAAGACAAGAGCTGAATCAATGATGGGAATAACAATTTTTATTTATTTAATTAATTTTAAATGTGACTTGCATGCCGGTGTGGAAATCACATTTCAATTGGAAAGATAGGCAGAGAACTTTACTCTTCCTAGTACTGCGACAGTGTCTTATTAGGAGGATCATTTAGGTTACATGATCCACTTCCTTGCAGCCAGGTGGCATGAAAGAGGTTATGCATACATTAATTAGGAAAATAAATGTGCCTCTGATCAGCCTTCAATACACAGACTGGTCCATATCCACACTGCTGAACTCTCTTCTTCACTAGTAGAGAGTGGCTAAAGACAAATTGCCTCCTGACGATGATCCCAGCCCATGGAAACTCCCAGCTAAAGTCTGTGTAAGACTGTGTAAGAGATCACTAAATATCCTGGAGAACAACCTGAGCTTCAAGCCACTTTAATAGTTTGACAAGTGTAGGCAACAACACTTTCGTGCCGGTGCTCAGAAACAGCTCAATTTGTTAGCATGGGTGCAGTTTCACTGTCTACTGCTTCTTCCTGGGGTGATTTGTTTTTTGAACAAGGAAATATTCTAAAAGAAAGCAAAAAGTCCAACATGAACATAGCTGAGTAAAATGTAGTGTTTTCTGATAGATAAAACATCAGTGTAGACCTAGTGATCCCTTTTTGGCATTAACCACTATGGAATAGGTTTTTCAAGAATTAATCATCACACTTTACTGCTTTCTGTCACATATTCAAAGAACATAGAGAAATGCATTAAAATGCTGTGTCTCAGTTTACCCTTTCTAAGACAATACTTTCTGACCTCACAAAAGCACTGTGATGTTCATGTTCGGGCTTTTCAGAATTGTAGGAACAAGAGCTTCAAATTAGTGGTATAGCTGGTCATTTGAATGCAAATTCATGAGAGCTACATACTCAAAACCTGTCTACAGCATTGCTTATCTGCCTTTATTGAGATGACTTTGACACCACTGGTCTTTATATTTGATGAGGCGTGCTTCTATTTAGGAATTCTAAAATGATGAGAAAAAAAAATCCAAGATAAAAATTCAGGACAAATGCTTATAGCCTTTCATGGGTCAGTGCTACATATCAAATCGATGAAATGTTTGCTGAAAACCCATAGTAAATTGCAAATCAATTCACCAATCACTTCAGCAATGTTTTTATCCCGAGCCTATGCAGCCAAGTGATTAGGTACATACTCATTATTTTATGCCTATCATTTCAAAGAGTCAATGAGTGATGTCTCTTAATAATTTGAGAATACAAAAATAAAACCTTAGCCCAAGTCATTTATCTCTGGCTGAAAAATATGACTTGGCTGAAAAATCCAGAGAGCAGCTTAACAAGGTAGAGAGAGGCCATCATGAATTAGATGATGTAGCTTCTTCTAAATAACATTTAGATAATAGTTACTTACATTTCTTCACAGCATGCTCTGGGATAAAATTAATTTGAGAACTTCTGAAAAATCTCAATATTGCCTAAGCAAAGACAATGCTTTTAAAATTTACATTATAAGCTATGTTAAGTCTTAAACTGTATATATAGGTGAACTGTCATTGCAATGCATTTTGATAATGTCTAGTAAAAATTACTTGGAAATTAATTATGTCTGAAATATCTAGGACATCAAAGGACCTCCTGGGTAATGTAGTTTATTATTACATGACAATCCATCCTTGTCTCTTACAAGATACTTCTACTAAACATATCAAATTCTTAAAACTGACTTGTATCATCAAAGTCTTTTCACTATTAAGCAGTTCCAAAATCCTCTTTTACTGAAGACTAATGCCTTTTTTTTTCTTAACTCTATTCTTAATCCATTTAAATGCATTAATTGCAGCAGAATTTTCATTGTCTATTCTTTTCCAGAAAAACTTGTCATCTACTGTTCAGAGTGGATTTTGGGTTGAGCTGTACTCCATGTTTACATCACAGCCTGCAGAACTTACAAGCAAAGGGAGGTGATTGTTCATATATTCTTCCATCTCCCTGAAGACTGCATTTTGCATCAAGCTTTCTGCTGCAATATCTGCATTCCTTTGCAATCTAAACCTCACTGAAATATGCCCACCATATGAACATGTCTTTTGTATCCTTCAAGAACAGCTGTAAAGCCAAAGTTCTTTTCAGATAACTTAGTGTATCGTCTCCTACTGAGCTGGAGTTGCTGATAAACCAGTCTCCACTCTGCTAGTCCTCGCTGAAGCTGCTCTAGTTTGGCTTCCTTTTTCCCTAGCAAGGAAACTCTATGGACTTCTCCAGAGAGATTTGCACCAATGTCTTGCTAAACAGCAATAAGATCTCATACAATTTATATGTATCCTTGGACTGAAAAGATGAGGCCCATTTATTTTGTAGTCAATTCAATGATCTGGTTGAAAAAGATAGTTTTTACTGGAAGGACTTGTAACAGTGCACACAGATATCAAGAAGGGTATAAATTTCCCCCAGAACTGCTCCTGGACTGAAGGATACTAAAAGAATCAAAAAGCAAACTAAGTAATAAATGGTCTAATTATGAGTTAGTATATATGTCGGATCATAAATTTTTTAAATTTTTTTTTTAATGTTAAACATTACACAACAGGTTGCCCAAAGAGGTTGTGGAGTCTCCTTCTAATACAGAACCAAGATTTTGTTTCTCAGTGTTGTGTCTGTATTGCAACTCTCTACGTAAGATTTATTCAGCCTCTGTTGGAACACGGGGGATTGACCCTGTGTTGGCTGGCAACTAAGCATCCACTAGCCATTTGCTTACTCCCTGCTCAGTCACAGGATGGGGGAGAAAATAAGAACAAAAGGCAAAAAACTCATTGGTCGTAATTAAGATAATTTAATAAATGAAGAAAAGGGGAAAAGATGCACAAAAAACAAAAAATGCAAAGGCAATGCTTGCCACCTATTATTAGTGAAACAGCACCCACATAGCCTTCAGCAGTGACTACTTTTGAAATATTATGCCCCAGGTTTTGTTGCTGAATATCATGTTATATGATATGGAAGAATCCTTTAGTAAATTTTTCCCAGTTGCATTATCTCCCATGTTCCATCTCCCATCTCCTACCTGGACTACTACTGGGGGGAACAGGGTGAGAAACAAAGTAGGTCTTGATGCTGTGCCAGCACTTTTCAGCAGTAGTTAAAACATCAGTGTGTTATCAACACTTTTAGTCACAAATTAAAACCCAGCACCATACAGACTGCTATAAGAAAGTTAACTCTACCTCAGCCAGACACACTACAGGGGAAAATTTTGTCATCCTATAGCGTTCATTTTCAGTTCATTGTCTATAATTACTCTCAAAATTTCACCATTAGTAGCATGGTTTTTTATATAGTTCAAAGAAAATTCTTCATTCTATCACTACTATATTTAATTTTAATTTATTTGGTCCTATGCTGCTTGCTGAATGAAGTTATTTTCCTATTGGTCATCTGTAACTATTCCTGAGAAAAAGTATTCCTCTGCCTTGTAAATTTCACTACAGCTTTCAGTTCTTTCTGTTCTTCAGGACTTTTCTTATGAGAGTATTCCTTGCCAGTAGCCCAAGCCCATTTTGCTTTCCATTAGTTCCATCTTCCAACTAGGCTTCACCTATTAAAAAAAATTCTTCATTTAGTAATAAGCCTGAACACCTCATCACTGCAATGTATTTTCTAAATAGAGAGATAAAATATTAGTGCACAAGTCCACAAAACTTCCTCTCTTTTCTCTAAAAACAGGGTGCTGAAGAGGTGCACTAGAAATGATATAAATGTAAACCAGAGAGAATCAAATTAGACTCTTAGGAGAGTTGTGAAGTTCTTTTTCAAAAGTCGGAATTTTTTGAGTATTTGAAAAAAAAAACATTTTCTGCAGAACAGTTTAATTTAATGACCAAAACTAGCTAGAGAATATTTTATAAAAATGAAGCCCCCACATGATTTTTTTCTTTCTCTATTTCCCTTTGAATTCTGGATCTACATTCTCTCATTCTCTTTTACAAATCATGCACAACTCCTGCTATTTCATGTAATATTTTGGCTTATACAGGTTTCTTTTGTGCTTATATTTTTATGTAGTCATCATCTTTCCCACTCCCAAAGATAGGATCATTCTTATCTTTGTTACAGGGAGCTCTTCTGTCTGCTGTTCAGTTTTCTCATTTCAGATGTACGAGGTTGTCTTGTTCTCCACAGTTTTAATCCTTGTGACTAACATTGTACTAACTTGGCATCTGCTCTCTTTGTGCATGAAATTTAATCTCGCTTTCAGTTTTGAAGCTCTGCATAGTCCTGATCTTGCTCACACCTCTGCACTCATTCACCTATGGATCCTTTTGCTCCATGCAGACAGCTTTCTTAAATCTTTCCAGTCAATTCTCCACATAGTGCCTGCATGTCTTTTGTGTCTCCTCCCTTAGATGTGGAGCAAAACTATCTTTTAATGAGCCAATTTGCTAGTTCTTTTCACTCACTTTTCTTTCCAGTTAAGAAAAAAGAGATGAAACATTTTGATAGAAAAAAAAGTTTCCATGCCTTAAAATATAATTTAATTTAATCACAAAAGCATTTTTTAATCCTCTACTGCAATGCAATTACAGAGATTATCATTAAACATAATAAAATAACCTAAACAAGAAGGGACTGTCTATAACAAACAAGGTTGATGGGAAGGTTTAAATGCACAAGACTACTTAAACCCCTACCTGCCACATATTCTCAGTAGCCAACGTTTTTACAAAATATAGCAGGAAAATATACTGCATATAATTCTAGAATGTAGAATTCAATCCAAGCTCTTGAATCTGAGTACCATCATTAAGTATTTTTCAATTCTCTGTCAGGATAAGATTTAAGAAAATGCAATCTCTCTTACATTAAAAAAAAAATAATAAAAAAAAAAATATATATATATATATAAATCTAGGCACACTTTCCCAGTCTGTATGATTCAAAATTTGAACCTGTGACACTTAAAAAGCAAACCCTGGTGTAAGAAAGACATAGTCATAAATTTTTCTGGAAATCTTTAATCAGATGAATGCTTTCCTCATGCTTAGTCTCTAGCAGAATTGAGACTAATGTATATCTTAAATTGAGAGTTAGGTAGACCTTAAATTCTCTAAAGAATTAAAAAATTCCAGCAAAAAGCCTTAATGGTCCCCTCTCCTCGCTTAAACACAATAAATGTGCAATAAAGTTGGTTTTGGAAAGCAACATCTATGTTGGAATATTTGCTTCTATGTATGGAATATTTTTGTTCTATAACTGCAGGGGTTCTTTTCTTTATCAAGTGAATGTAATCAAATAAAAGCTGGGACATCCTAGAGCCAAGGACTGAGTATTCTTGTCTCTTTGTCAAGAATGCCTCATTTCCATAAGCTTTTCTGAAAATTTTGAAGCTCCTTAAAGAGTTTTAACAAGGTTTCCAAGATTATATGTGATTAGTTTCAAGAGCATGAAATATTGTTCCAAAAGAGTGAAATTAGTAAATTTTTGGAAGAGAGATTAAGTGCAGTAGAAGGAATATGAGGCTGTCAAATCCATAAAGAGTAAAATAGCTTCATATGATGCAGGCAGTCAAGGCTGAAAAATTCATGTTTTCCTCAGCATTATCTCCTAGATAATTTAGGCAGTAGTCCACCCAGTATTTTGAAGGTTATAGATTAAGTTTTAATGTCACACTAGCATTTCTCCTGCATTTCATAGCTATTGAACATGTTGTTGTTTTTTTCATTTAATATTTACCATCATCAGTGTAGGAATCTCTCAGTTGAAATCTGTAATGCAATCTAAACATTGTCTCTAGAAGTTATGCTGGTCTGATACATGATTCTACATTAAGCTGTGTCATTTGAAAGTTTTTGGATTTTTTTTTTTTTAAGTTGCTCTTATATTCTTAATATGTTCTCTAGATGCAATAATTCATACTTCAGATGCTTTTTGCCACGTACAATAAGTTCAGTATTAAAAACCCTAAGGTATTAGTGTTTGATACCCCAAAGCATATGATCTTGTAACACTATAATTGAGACAGAAAATGCAATCTCTATTTCAGAAATAGAAATATTTAGGTAAAAAAACTCATAGGTAGTTGCCAGTCATGATTTCAATGAGCATGCAGGAAAAGGGACATGCAGAATGTTAATGTGCCTCAGGAGGAGTGTGCAGGGGAAGTTATTTTGCAAAAAGAATATGCTGGTGATTCCTCATTACATTTCAGTTGCAATCCTGTTTAAACTTGAATAAGGTTGTTTTTCCTTTGTCCTCCATATTGTTTTTGATATGGCTGAAAATGTAATGAAGTTGGCACACAGTCAGAATCATAATTTGCTATTTCTATTACTCTGTCAATGTTGTACATTAAGGTCCTCAACAGCCTTCGATGAAAGTAAAAGAACTCTTTAAATAAGCAGCATAGCAATGCAAACAGGAAATGTCTAATGTATGTTTCTTAATACCATAGCCTAGATTAAAGCTTTTGAAGTTGTCTCACTAATTAATTTGAAACTGTGATGAAAACAGAAAGTGCCCATAGATGTAAGGTTTCCACGGCATTCTGATGAGAACTTTTCATGACAGAAGACCTTTTTAGGTTTTGACAAATGCTGTCTATAGTACCATGCATAGCAGCCCAAAAAGAAGGCCTGACTTCTACTCTGCCCCAGAAGGGATGGATTAAATCTAAACTTTTGTCTTTTGGACCCTCAAACTGCAAAGCAAAGCTTTTATGGAGTAGGCAGAAGCATATTTAAATCTTACTTTTGTTTTCTCCTTGCAATCCTATTTTACATTTTATATATACAAGATTGAAAGTTAACACTTTGGTCATCAAGACATCATTCCTCAACAGAAAAAATCACTAGATATCCAGTTATAGAATAAATAGTTACCATTTAAACCTTTTTTCCAATTTTTTTTTTTTTTTATCTGAGCACTGTGTGAAATGTGCTTCATAAAATCTCAACAGATCCTACAACAGCAGCAATGTAACCTTTTGTAACTACATATTTTTATACAGAAGTTACATCAACAAATAAATATGTCAAACTAAATAGATGATGCAAAGTGTTACCTACTTTAAATACTGAAATATATGATCTCAATAAATCTGGCACAGAAAAGAGAGTAACTCTGCTGCAAATTGGTCCAAATACTGAGTTTCACTTGAGAATAAATTAGTCTTCATTCTCTATCAGAGAAAAATGGATGCATAAACAGATGAATATTCCCTCCTCCCCCCACCCCAAAACAGTCTGGATCACAAATTGTCAAGTTTCTGTGTGTGATACTCTATGAAAAGGACTGGAACCAAGCCAATGGATTTGTTCATGTTTGTCTGTGTCTGTGGGCATGCATGCAGTGCATGCAGTGGGGAGAGGGGTATGTGAGTGGGTGAGGGAATGACTACCTCTGGATTGTACTCAAAACCTGAAAAGTCCTTTTTCACTGCTGCTTTGAATCTGATTGCATAAAAAGGTAGCAGCCAGAAACCTTCCAACCAATATTTAATGCACAGAGAAAAAGAGTAAAAATATGACAAAATACTGAAGAAAATCATGGAGAAGCTGGAGTAATGGAGTATGTAACATGTAGAGAGACTGAGTTAGGCTGTCTAGGCTGGAGAAGGGAAGGCAAAGATTAGTCTTAACTGGAATTTACACTTCCTAAAGCAGTACTATAGCACATGGACCCAGTGTCCTTTCAGAGAGGCTTAGAGGAAGGGCAAAAAGCTAAATAGTCAGAGGTTCAAGCATGAGGGGAAAAAAGAGGCTTCTCAATGAGAGTGATTAAGTACTGCTGCAGGTTGCACACATGTGCAAACACTGACCATAGAGACAAACACAACTCAGCTGGACAAACCACTTAGAAGGTCAATTTAACTTCAAAGTTTGACATCCTCTGACCAGGAGCAGGACTTGATGATTTCAGAGTTCCCCTGCAACTTTTATTTTTGCATGATTTCATTAAAAACTGCTTTCTATATTGTCAAGAAACCGAGTCCTTGTACACACCAATCCAGACTTCCCCTCTGTTGATAGGTATGGTATGTAGGTGTGTATGTTACAAGGATGAGACAAAGAGGATCTACCTGCAAGCACATAGTTGCCAATACCTACAGCTAGAGAACAATCTGAGGGCAATTTATGAATGTACACTTGGTTTAAACAGTCTTAAAAGCTGCTGGATGCAACTAGCTGATTTGTTCATGCTCTGTAGTCAGGAAAATGCACTCTTGGACATGCCACTTATGTTAATCCAAGTACTGTGTGTTCTAAATGTATGTCACTAGTCTTAAACACATCAGATGAGCTAAAAGATTTTTTATTTTTTGAAAATCTACAAACTTGACTAGTTGACTTCCAGCTAGGAAGGTTTTTCTATGATATTTTTCTTTATAATAGCTCTGCTGACCCCATTTCCTAAACAGACTGAGGTTTTACAAGGTTTATGGGAGCATTTGAGCTCTTGAACTGCTGACAGGCTCTTTGCATAAAGTAACAGTAAAGGTCCTTTTGTGTATATAACATCCAAATTTATCTCTTAAATTGCTGGAACTTCTCTGAACCACAACCCTCATATTTTATTTTGGTATATAATTTGCATAAGGGGTGAAATAGTTTTAACAGTTCAGATGCAGCTAAACCCCAAAAAGTTCTTCCTGTTAGGATCAAAAGCAGGACCTGAAACCTTATTTTTCAAGTCTTTCCAATTTTCTATTTTTATTTATATTTTTTAAGATAACATGCTTAAAATCATACACAGAAAGACACAGTGAGATCTCGAAGAAGTCTCTGAAGCTAAAATAATGAATAAAAATATTGTTGAATTAAAGCAAAATACTAATCTTTAGATCTTAATTGAGATTCTGAATCTGCAAATCTCAGTCCTAAACGTTGGAAATATAATTTCCACAGTTTGTAAAACAAGGTAGGAGGCAAAATGATTCTGCACATTAGAAAACAATAATGTTGTTAAGTTTAACTGGTGTAGTTCCAATGCCTGTCTCCCTGTTATGTGCCAAAAATATGATAATTACACTACAAAAATAGTGACATAATTTGAGCCCAAACGATAAAATTTTTCTTTAGATCTTTACTACAGCTTTTACTGATTTATTTCTACTTGCAGGTTCTATATGTATTTTGTGGAGAAATTTCTGATTTACTAAAGTGATTAGCAAAGTATGAATGTGATTTTGAAATATAGTACCTTTGTGACACTTTTTTCTTTCTCCAATAAGTATGGTTACACTTTGATCAGTGTGAACTTGGGCATAACTTGACCTCAATAAATAACACTAATTAATCTGGATTATTCCACTACAGTAATAGAAATGGTCTCAAACAAGAGTTGTCATAATTTGAGCATGCTACAGCAGGACCTGACATACTTTATCTTTTCTTAAAAGTAGACTAACCAAAAACTTGTGAAAAAATCAAGTTACAATAGTTTGCTTGTTTGTTTTACTTACACAGATAACTGTCTACTATTTAAATACTCTGTGAGAATCTGTTATATTGATTTTGCATTTGGCTCTGACTTCCCTGTTATTTTGTGTTACTTTCAATCTCTTTGTACTGATATTGCTATTAAAAACACATCAGAGCTAGAAAAATATCATAAATGACCATATTGCTGGACAGAATCATGAATCACTTCAATTTTCTGTCATCAGACTAGAGTGAATAAAAGAAATTTAAGTTTGAATTCTCGTAGTTGAAACAGTCAATTGAAAAAAGCAAATCCTTCTTAAGATACAAGAGAGAGGAGGAAAATTACTAGATAGATACTGTATGATGGGATATTTTCTTTTAAACCCACTCTATTATTACTTCAAAATGATAGCTGCAAGCAGCATTGAAAAGAAGTCAGATTGCAATGATGTGTAAAATAATCCCTTTTTAGGTAAGATTTGTAGCGTAAAGTAAAAATACCTTAAGCCAATGGAATGGAGATATTTCCTTCTGCAATATAGTAATTCAGAAAATAATAAACCAAATTAAATATTAGATTTTTTTTTCTTTCAGGAACCATTAAATATTTTATTTAAAACATCTAAAGGCATTTTGAGTGACAATCATCATTAATAATAGCAGTGGCATCTTGTGTTCTTTTATATTTATGCTCCTTGTTAAATGAGATGATAGAATATTAGCTAACTATATCCTAAACAACTTGGTGAATAAGACATAGTGGAAGAGAAGCCACCACTCTATCCAATATATAGTCAGAGAAAAGACCAACTAAAGAAAAAGAACAGTAAATAAAGACCAACAACAACAAAAAAATACTTCCCTCACAAAAAAAAAAATTTATGAAAAACAAGATAATGATATAGATAATGAAAAGATAATCATACAACTCACTTTAAGTTGAAACCTTATATGAGCTATTTAAAGATAAAGATCTGTAAAGAATATCTCTCTTGGGCAAAGTGTATGACTATCTTCTTTAAGGGTTATTTTTTAATCTTGATTTTTAGCCTCCTTACTTTCAGGGTATGGTTTCACCTTAAGTCCAGTTGGAAAGAAAAAACATCTGTGTTTGATCTAAGAACAGAAGAAAAGAGAGGAGTTTGTTGGAGTTTTTTCTTAAATACTAAGAAAATAATTTTCACATTCCAGGATTCGCCAGTTACTCAAGGCTGTGAGGATGAGAATGAATTTTCCTATGTGGGAGAACTGTGAATATTATTTCTGGGATTGTAGACGTGCTTTCCAAAACTGTGATTTCTTTGTTGCCTAATTCCATAAATTAGAGAGATAAAGTCGATATTGTCATGTGACTTCAGTATCAAGTTTAAATGTAAAAAATATTAGGCAGGAAATTAGATGTGCCTGCAAAGATTCAGGTTACTAATCACTGAAATACCTAGCAAAAAAAGCCAGTGTGAGCTGTTGACATAAATTTTTTTTTCTACTTTAAGTGTACAGTATATTTAAGTGTAAACCAGATATTTTTCTGGACTAGAATAAAAATTTTTAAGTATAGAAGTGAAATAATTATGTTAACAAAGGAAAATTCTTACTGGAAACAAACAAAATAGCTATTAGCATAACACATAATTGTGAAGAGGGAGAGGATGAAACACAATAATTATTGGCAGTGCTTGAGATGTTTCTGAGGCACTGTTAAAGATATTAATTTAAATCTTTAAAAAATCCCTAGTTCTATCAAGACCTATGGTCTATTCTGATGAACATATGGAGTGGTGTTCAGCATAGGCATTCTAATCTCATTGGTTTTTAGGCAAAAATACCATATGGAAGGACCATATTGTGCTTAATCTCCTGAGTGTGATAGTAGGTAAAACCTTCACCCTATTACACAGTCTAATGTAACCAGACAGAGTAGAATCAAAACATATGCCAAGATTCTGCAAGTGTTTCAGAAACGCCTTTCTCTGAAGTTGCTGGTGATCTTGGAATTTTTTTAATTAAAAAAACCCAAACAAACAAACAAAAAAGATTTTAAAAAAGGAACTATTTTCACAATTCATAATAGCTATTGAGCAATTTAGAGAACAATATGAGTGGCCCTTCCCATAATATATTGGCTAGTTGTTTGTCTAATCAGATAATATACATCTCACAGTACAGGAGGCTGTAAAGTTACAACATGCATGATTTAATTTAATCACAAATTTCAGACACAGATGGAGTTTTTCAATACACTGTCAGGTATATTGAATCAAGTGAGTTTATTCATATCAGTATTTGTGTTATAGCCTAATGTAATCTGTATACATATAAGAGTAGCTACCAAAAATATTCAAGGTTATTAAAATAGAGTACTGACACAGAAATAATTTGTATCACAAACAAGCACAGAAAAAGTCACACAAGTCTAACTTCTGGACAATATGCATTCACTGGTGATCAGTTTTTCAGACACGTTGGTTTTTTTTCTTTTGTTTGCTTTTTATTTTTGTTTTGTTTTGGGTTTTGTTTGTTTGTTTAAATTTGTAATCTTCTAAAACGTATCACATGGGTAAGTTTATCTAGTAATTATCAAATGTATTTATGTAAGTCATATGCATGCAAGCCTAGCCTGAAAAACCCAACATAAATGTATAGTGCTGTTGGGTCAGGTACACGTGACTTTTGGATGTTATCTTTATTGGAAAGCTAACAACTTGGGGAGAAAATAAGAGAAAAAAATTCCCGTATTGTATGTGTCTTTATAGCAAATTGCAAATTCCTTGATTTATTTCTTTCAGCTATTAAAGCTATATTGATGACATTTACAGTGGCATCACAGGTTATGAACTAAGAATTCTTTTATTGTCAACACACTGGCTCTTATCTCTGATATACTCCTTTTTTTGAAATGTATAAATTAGGCTACTAAAATTTGCTTTCCTCCTATGCTTTCTTTGCATTAAGAAAATACCTTCCAGAGCTGTTACATTTTATATTTATCCCTAGATTTCTAGATAGTCAGATAAAATTCTGCAATGGCAATTCTGAAAATTTTAAGTATCTCCAGAGATCCCTTCCAACCCAAACTATTCTGTAATTCTGTGATCTGCAAAATAAACTTTGGCTGCTTTTTACCGTAGCAGAGATAGCTTTCTTCACAGTGGCTAGTATAGGGCCATGTTTTTGATTTATGGTGAAAATAATGTCAATAACCCAGCAATGGTTTAGCTATTGTTGGGCTGTGTTTGCACAGAGTCAAGACCTCTGCCTTTCACCTCTCCCTATTAAGGGGCCTGGGGGTGCACAAGAATTTGGGCAGGGACACAGCTGGGACAGCTGACCCCAACTGACTAAAGAGATACTCCATATGGTATGACTTCATGCTCAGCATACACAGCTGAGGAAAAAGGAGGAAGAGTAGGAGGTTTGGAGTGATGGTTTTTGTCTTCTCAAGTCACACTCACACATCATCCAGCACTGCTTTCCTGGAGACTGCTGAACACCTGACTGCCCATGAGAAGTGAGGAATTAACTCCTTGCACTGCTGCAGGACTTTGGCTTTATCTATTTAATTAACTTTATCTCTACCCTATAATTTTCTCAATTTTATCCTGATTGTTTCCCCTAATCTGCAGGTGGGACTTGGTTGCATCTGAGTATAAATCAGAAAGAAGCTGTAGACCTATAATGTAATTTCTTTTCAGAAATGAAAAAGTTCACAAACTTATAGAAGAGGGAGAAAATCAAAGAGGCAACAAAAATGGACAAAATTAGACTTTTTTCCCCTCAATGTATTCGATACTATTTTGCATGTCAATATCTATACTGATGTCAAGGTTAAAAAAAAAATTAAAAACAAAAAACTAAATCAAATTCCAAATCTTACCTTTCTTTCCATAATTTATTAAAAAAGGTTTCTACAACTATATCTTTGAGCTGGCACATATCTCTGTTTCTTCTTTTGCTCCTTCATCAGCCTAGAATCAAATTGACTCCTGTTTGTCTTGAATAAGTTGAATTAGTATGAATGTAATGGGTTCCCTGATATGTTAAGCTTACCTATCTCAGGAATTTCCAGTTTGAAGGGATTTATTTTCATTAGTATTTTCGATGTCATATGTTGTATCTGCTATCCAAAGATTGATGGAATTATGAATTTTGCAAAATTATCCAACTGTATGTCTTACTTTTATTTTTTCATAACTTTCTTTTTTTTTCCCTTTCCATCTGTAATTTCCCAGTTTGCCAAGTTGACCATGTGCCAAAAATAGAAGATTTGTCTCTTGTTTAACTTCTCTTCATGTCCTGTTTGCAAGATTTTACTATTCTGTTTCTACTTCTGGGCAGTCAGCCAGCACTGCACTGCTTTGCTCTGGCTTGACAACACTTACTAATTATGTGAAATACTCAACCCTCCAAGCCCACAAATGGGAAAGAAAAAGTTTCAGTAGCAAAGAATGCAAAAGCACTACAGGGCAAAGTATCTGGTCAATCATAAAGGAAAACATTTCATATAAACTCAACTCGTGCAATCCAGGATCATAAAGCATATGTCACTTCTTGTTGATTTTATTTTGATCATACCAGATGCTTCTGCTGCTTTTTTCCTGTTCTAGAATTAAAAATAGTCCTGATTTTCTATTTCTTCCTCTTTGTTTATTTCTGTACTATCCATTATTGATTCAATTTTATTTCATAATCAGTTTTCTGGTTTATATTGTCCCACTTTACTGATCTTTTTATACTTTATACAATAGATTTTTCATTTTATGCATTTCTTAAGTGTTTCTCAAGAAAGTGAACAAAAATTTTTTTCTGCTGCCTGTGGGATTGTTTTGATAGCATTCATTGTGACCTATTATGCTATAGTTTACTAGAACTTTTGGGAGGCTAAATATATTAGACAATTGAATGATTTTTTCCCTTTTTCAGTAACACTAACCCATCAGATACCTGGACAGTAATTGGTCCTGGCCACAACAACCCCATGCAGTGCTACAGGCTGGGGACAGAGTGGCTGGGAAGTTACAGAACAGGATCTGGGGTGTTGATTGACAGCCAGCTAAACATGAGCCAGTGTCTGCCCAGGTGGCCAAGAGGGCCAATGGCACCCTGGCCAGTATCAGCAATGGTGTGGCCAGCAGGGCCAGGGCAGGGATTGTCCCTCTGTGTTTGGCACTGGAGAGGTCACACATCAAATCCTGTGTCCAGTTCTGAGCCCTTCACTGCAAGAAGGACACTGAGGTGCTGGAGTGTCCAGACAAGCAACAAGGGTCTGAAGAGCATGTCCTGTGAGGAACAACGGAGGGAGATGGTGCTGCCCAGCCTGGAGAAGATGGTGATCTTATCAGAGGTGATCTATCACACTCAACAACTCCTGAAAGGAGGTTGTACCCAGGTGGGGATTGGTCTCCCCTCCCAGATCATCAGTGTCAGGACAAGAGGACACACTCTCAAACTGTTCCAGGGAACATGTAGTTTGGACATTAAGAAGAATTTCTTCACAGAAAGGGAAACTGGGCATTGGAATGGGCTGCCCAGGGGGCTGGTGAAGTCACAGTCCCTGGAGGTGTTTCAGGAAAGACCGGATGTGGCACCCAATGTGCCATGGACTATTTAACATGGTGGTGTGTGGTCACAGGTTGGACTTCACAACGTCAAGAGGTCTATTCCAGCTTGATTAATTCTGTGACTTTGAGGACTCTGTGGATGACCTGTTTTTACCTGTCTGTACATGTGTGTGCATGCATGAGAGAGAGAAAATGTATGTATGCAGATCTTTGTGAAGTAGGCCCATCAGTGAAACAGCACCGGTCCTAAAAAACAGATTGAACAGAAAACTGAAGAAGAAACACTGAAGTTCACTATCTTATTCTGAAGCTGGAAAATAATTACCAAATAATTCTCCTATGTGCAGTACAAGAAATGTGTCACCTCCTTGAAGATTTAGTTTTCTGATATCAGCTCTTTCAAACCACTCTGAAGTTCTAAATGCTTCCCTCTTTTCCAGACCGTTAGCTTTTCTCAGTTTATATTTATATATATTAATCTTTTTTGACTTGCAGCTGCATTATATAGCCCTTTGTTCTTGCCATGTTTTAAACTCGGTGCAAGGTTGAATTTTGCCAAGATTCAAAATTAGAAACTTCCTACAACATAACACACTGATTCTGGTGACTCAGTACTATTCCTTCTGACTCAGAACTGATTCAGCACAGTGGGTCTGTTTCAATTGTGTATTGTTTAATTCATCTTCCTGTCCTGCTGGATTTTAGCATGACAATTCTACACCTTGGAAGCCAGCCAATGCAAATCAATGGAAAAATAGGAAAAGAAAGGACAAAAAAGCCTTTAATGGTTTTTGTTTCAGATCCATGGTTAGGGGAAATTGCTGGTAAAGGTGCTTCCTGTCAAAGAACATGTTAATTCAAGATCCAATCTATTTATGAGCATTAAACATCTGAGAAGGCTTTTGGATCTTTTTTTTCTGCCTGTTATAAACAGTATTTATCTTTATGTTGAAGGAAAAATGAAACACACAACTTCATTGCACTCTGACCACTTTTTAATTCTATGCTATATCAGTGGTATATTAATCCTATATTATTAATTATTATGATTTTCAAAATGGAAATTTCAACATATATATATCCTGAAATATCCTGATCACATTTTATATTTCATTAAGTTTCATTTATAGAGACTTAATAATATATACTTATCATTTTTATATATAAAAATGTAACATACCAACAAGTTGGTAAGTTTGTCAACCACTGATAACTATCAACTAGTAGGTTCCTGATCTCATGCATGTATAAAATGCAGTCAGTATTCCTTTTACCTATATGACAAAATCCACTGTTCTGCTTTTGTTCAGAACTCTCTCTCACAATTCAATTTGCTGTTTCTTAGGAGGTAGTTCATGTAATAAAAGATGCCCATGTTCTACCTGAAACAAGAATTATCTGTCTTCTAGTCAGACTGTAGATATATTAGGGTATTGTCTAAGCAAATAGCTGTTAAATATTTTTCCTATGGTTCAACAATTCTGTATAAAGAGACTGGCTCATGAAAAGCAACCATGAAAATTAATTTAATTTAAGAATACTTCATTTTTGTTCTGTTTTGTCAGAATGCGGAAAGAAGAAAATTTGTTAACTTATAAAAATGCATGTGAACAATGTCACCCAGTAAGCCCTAAACTATGAGTTAACTTTGCATAAAGTCTTGAATACACACCCAAAAATGAATATTTCAACAAACAGTTAAACAAAATATTTTAAAATGGTGTTGTAATTCAAATAACAAACTGTGTCTTCTAGATCCTCCCTTGGTTCTTTCTGAATACTCTGAAATTATTTAATGGAAGCAAGGATTTACACCCTCATATTAGCCTGGTTCTCCGTAATTTATGTTTTCTCAGGATACTTCTATATAATTTCTTTGGGAATGGATTTCCAATGAATATGGTTCCCCTCTAGTAAAAGAAAACACACTCCTGTACCATTGTAGGAAGGGGAGACAATCACAACAAAATATTATTTCTGTCATTACAAAAAGTAAAACTTAACACTTTAGATGAAAATTGATTGTAACTATATGTCTTCTTCAAGCATTGCTTCAATGAGTTTTGATATCAGAGAAAGAAGTGAAAGATCACATTATTAATGCACAGTGTCTCTCTCTCTATTCACATTGTTCTCACTCTTTTTTTGGCTCCAGTTGAATATAAAATTATTTTAAATTGAGGTATCAATGAGTTTTGAAATTAGATTTCGGAGAAAATATCCCGTTGCATTTGCAATATATATCCAAATAAATTTATCAATATACTGTGATAGATTTGATTTTTGCAGGTGGAATAAAAACAGGTTTTATGAACCTTTCTATCACACAGCTATGAATGAAGATTGATTTGAAGAATCTTTAGGAAAAAAGATTAGAAGTTCAGTGAACATTTCAGGGTCTTAAAAGTAGCACAAACATTTCTGACTGATATTTACCCATTACATTTGTCATGAAGATTGACCTCAAAATTCTGCCAATTTTAAAAATACCAGATATTGAAGTGTAGTAGAGAATTAAATCATAAACCAAAATTAGCACTACCACTGCATATAATTTTAAATTTTTCACTTTGTTAATTTTTTTTTCTTGCCAAATCAAGTGTATATCTTATCTTCTTCCTCAGTGAGTTAAAGAGGTCAACGAGACTTCAAAGTTTATAACGATATTTCAGTCACAGCATTTTTTAAATCATTGCCAATTCTGAAAATTATTCCTGGGTCTCAGACATATTGTTTTGTACATTTTATTTACTGAATTCATACAGAATTAGACTGACTTTACATACAAAAGGCTCACCAATCTAGCCCAAGTATTTAAGATAACTCCATTAGTGACCTCTCATTACCTGGAATTCACGAATGAGATCCTGTGAAGTCATATTGAGGAAAGCTAATTAATGTTTCTGAAGAATTTTAAGCAAATCCACATTCATGATTTTTATTAGATCTACTTTTTGAAGTTTCATTTTGCATTTTTCTAGATCCAGGGAACAAAATATTATTTTATCTCTATTATTACTGACTGGTATATGGACTGAAACATTTGGTAAAACATGAAAGAAATTTGAACTCAATATTCATTATATCAAGCACATCTACAACATATAAATATATATGCATCCATATAAAAGAATATATTTTATTTTAAAAGATAAATAATATCTCTTGCTTAAATTGTTTGTAGTTGCAAGACTATTTTGCTAAGGAACAAACTGGAAGTTTTCTCTTTCCTATTTCATTTATCAGGTATAAAAGGAGCATTACATTGTATTTTCAGACATTCTTTCATGTTTGGTCTCAATTTTTCTGTCTAATATAGGCACAAATGCCCCATTGTAACTACAATCAAAAGTAGATCTAATCTATATATAACAAATACTCAAATTCTTCTTTTGATTTGTTGAGTTGACATATATAATTAGGCATTCCTACAATTTTTTATTTTTTTAACAGGTTCAAGATGTTAAATTATGTGGAACTTTATGGGATATCTCTTTCTTGTAGCATTTAGATGGTCACACACAGGTCAGTTATAAATTCTTATGATTACTTTGTCAGAAAACACCCATAAAACTGGAAGACAAGACTTTAAATGCTGCCAGTCTTGCAACTTTACTGTTACTTCAGCTGATTCATAATGTAATATCAGTGTTTCATTTCCTGATATTGTGTTCCTGAAGCAGAAAACAGAAGATTGGGAAAGAAAAAAGCATAGCGATAGATAAGTTTGATGTCCTGGAAAGACGCCCTTCTGAGGATGAATGAAGAGTACATGATGCAGATGCTGATGTACTTTCACTTCTGACATTCTTGCTGATAAGCAGCACCCAATACCAACAGGAAAAGATACAAAGTAAGAAAAGTTTTCACTGAGCATGGCTTCCAGTACCCTTGAGCAGCAATTAGTTTCTTTCTGGGAAATATTTGACTGAAAAGCTAAATATGGTGCTATTTTACATTATTAACAAATAACAGCTGAGCATGCTTACATGAATGTGCATGTACGTGCATTTGCAAAATTTTATAGGGATTTCATGGGGTTGTTTTTTTTCTTAAGAAAACATTATTTCAAATTGATTTAGATATCATCTTCGGCATTAGAAACATAGAGACAAATAAAATATTGGATAAAGTATCTTCTGAGTCACAGAAGCCCTCAAAATTAAAGACTGAAATTCATACTTAAGGTGGAATAAAATTCAGAACTTCTTCTGTTAGGCCTCATTTATCTATTACATTTAATTTCTTCTTCGTTTAGTATTTAATTCATTTCCAGATTACAGTACCCTTCATTTGTTTTGCTGATATGCAGTACTCAAATGGTCAAACCAAGCAATTAGATGTCACTATCCGTTGGTCATCTGTCTTCGATGAGTAAGATACAAGGTACCTACAGAAAAATTCACTTATACTCTCCTTGGAAAATCACAGAACTTCAATAGCTCATTGTTAAGTGCTGGTTGGGGGTACTTAAATCACAGATTCTAGTACTTTACATGCTATTCAGTCTATGAAATACGTTGAATACAGGAAGACCATAAAAATATTTTCTTTTCATCTTGAAAAATGCATAACAAAAAATGATCATAACACAAGGGTTAAGAAATTCCAAGGTCAAAACCTACTCCTGATCATCTGATCTGATCTTTTATAGGGAAGGAAACTCTAGAAGAGAGTAGTAAGCAAAGTCTTTAATTGCATTTTGAAAACCCTCAGGGATGTTGTATTTACCATGTCCCTGAGAAGGCTGTTCCAGATTGATGTTTTTCATTATAAAAAAATTCCTTCTTGAATTGAGATGTAACTTCTGTCAATGCAACTTTTACCTGCATTTCCTTGTCTTTTCCATGTGATTCCTCATGAAGAGAGAGCCTCCATATTCTTTGTAGCTAACTTTTTTTTGTACTGGAATACAGAGACTTCTCTGGAGAGAAAAGAAAGTTAATGGCTTTAAACCAAAAAATGGCAGGTTCAGATAAGATATTAGGAAGAAATTCTTCACTGTGATGGTGGTGAGGCACTCAAACATGTTATCCAGAGAAGTTATGGATGTGTTAACCTTGTCTGGTTCCACACCCCTGCCCATGGCAGGGGAGTGGAACTAGATGATCTTTAATGTCCCTTCCAGCCCAAACTATTTCATTATACTATCATCATTCAACACTTCATCATAGGGAAGATTCTCCATCCCTTTGATCATCTTTCTGACTCCTCATGGTCTTATTCTATTAAGGTCTGATCTAAAATAATGATGCTGCTATGGATGAAAGTACACTGCCTAAAGCAGAATTACATATACGAGTACCTAAAGGCACAGTGCTTGAGACATGCCTCTTGTCGAGATCTCTAGCCTATGGAATCTCAATCCAACTTTTCCTCGTTGCTTGTGGATGGTGTTGACTTCCTACAAAGAAAATGGACCTCATATATAGAAACTGAATAACTGATTCCTTTAAGTACTCTTCAAAGAGCCCACTGCAAGCATTTGCAAAATCAAAGTCCTAGTCATTTATCAAAACAGAATCATATCCTTGTGTAACTGTTTCTGTTGCAAAAGCCCTTAATGAATAAGACCTTGAATGTTTAAAAAAAAATTAATATGATTTATAGCAGTAATCCTCTTAAACACTCTAGTCTTTGCCAGCTTCCAACTAACAAGCTCAGTTATTAATGGCAGCAGTCTTACAACACTCAGGGATTACTGTCTAGGCCTGCTGACAATGCACTGCTAGTGACCAGTTTTCAAAGTGCAATCTGTTATTGTATTTCACAGTCAAATCAATGTTTAAAATTGCTTGAAGCATGATAACTTGCCTCTTCCAGCAAGCTCACTTAAAAAAAAAAAAAACAAAAAAAAAAAAAAAAAAAAAAAAAAAAAAAACAGCATTGTAGCATTCTTTTTAACTTTGATTAAAGGTTATGATTATTACCAGTGTAAGTTATCTGGCAACATTTTTTAGTTTGTGGTTTGATCAGGTAAACTTGAAAAGAATATCAAGCATAAAAAATAACTTTAACTATAAAAAAAATGGCAGACATGTCAGAAACCTGTCTACCTTCTCTTAATTCTTAATATGGAGTTTCTGACAAGCATACAGATTTGCCTTAATTATTTATTTATTTCATTGAAACTATTTTCATCTGTTTTAAATTTTTAATGAGTCTATTTAAATAAAGACAAGTCTATTGGGATGTCGATTTTATGTTTGAAAATTCTGAAGGGTTCTCTATTCAGAAAATGTAGATTTGTGGTATTTGGTGCAACACCCCTTGTTAAAAACAGAGAGAATTCCACAGAAAGATTTCTAAACATCGATGTGTCTGTGGCTAACACAACAAAAGCTAATGAACATGACTCGTGCTCTATGAACTCTCTTTTTCATCCTAATCCTGGAGCCTCTGGAGTCTCCCAAAGACTTGCATTTCCTCTTCCTCCATAAAATAAAACAAAACGTGTTCATATCTTGTTCCAGTTTTGTTTACCCTCAATATCTGGCAGCATCATCTAACCTTGTACAGACTAGTGAAAATTCTGAAAAAGAGATGTTATCTTTTTTAAAATCACTTGATGGTCAAGTGGTCTTGCCTATGTAGCCATCACTAAAATCTTCAGAATATGGTTATTAAGTCATGCATTGTGTAAAGGAATTTCAGCAAAAGGAGCTTGTTATCCTTTGCCCACTGATTTAGATAATGTTTTGGCCAGGACACATTGCATCTGATTTGAAGCAAATTCAAAATTACTCTATGATTAATATTAACAAAGTTACAAGACAGCCTTTAGTACTATAAGAGCAAGCATAGAATCTTACAATACCAGAGAATTTTTGCTGCATTGGTAAAAACTTTTTTTTTTCCTCTTCATCTAGAGAATATGAGACATCTTTTTAAACAATAAGAGGATATAGTTAAAGTATGTTCTTCTTGCCAGGAAGCTGAACAAGTTGAAATATGATAGAGTTGTATGAACCATCAGCACAAGTAACAGTAGGATCTCTTGGTCCAGCAAGAATGGATGTCATTAATTTTAAAATGAAAAGGCCTCTGCTCAAAGAATTCAACTAGTAATCATTATTTTAAGAACTATTGGAATATTTTATCTTTAGCAATGTAATGTATAACATTACATTGCAGAAACATGCATTATATGTTATTGTAGGCACATATCTGTGAAAGAATTCTAGAAATAAAAAAAAAAAAAAAAAAGAGAGAAGATGTGTGACAGATTATAAAAATACATTATTAGGTATTGGCTTGAAAACACATAGGTAAAAAACCATTGTGATAGTTATTTTCTGTGTTTCTGTGGAAGAAACAAGAATTCCTCCTGGACAACAAAAGTCCCAAATGGATGCCTGTGATTTTTTTCTATGCCAGCACAGCTTATAGAGAAAAGGGCTTTGTTCTTTGCTACACAGATGGTAAGAGAAAGAGAACTGAAGGCTCGGCAAGACATTTCACAGAGACATGTCTGACAGGTGATCAAATCATTGAACACTTTTCCCTGAAAAACAATGTTCAGATGTAGTCTAAGCATACACCCTGTGACAGCAGGAACATACTTTCCTCTGTGTTGACATTCATTTTAATAATAGAAAAAGCAAGCAGAATTTCTGGCAACGACAGCAACAACAACAAAGTATATGCTTGCATGTTTATGATACAGAACTCATCAATTAATGTATTTCTTTACTAGGGGATGACTATTTTAATAAGAAACTTTAAACTTTTGATAGCATATGAAAAACTAGGTATTCAGATGTGGAAACTCTGTACAGTCTCTTTTAGAAGCAAATGGTTTTATCCAGTATTGGATTATAAATGTAGGTGAAATGCTATTAATGGTGTTAACATGATGGCTTCCTACTAAATCACGTCCTTGATATTCAGAGCTAAACACATAAACAACATTTCAAGGCTTCTGTCACTCAGAAGCACTTTTCTGCAGAATATAAGCATATCTGTCACCCTGAGATGTACACGGGAATTTTTTAAAAATGTAAAAAATGTGCCTATTTTTAACTCTCCACTGTCCAAAAACAACTGAGCCACCAATATGAAAATTGTAATCTCAATCTCATACCTCAAACAAATAGATTAACAAAAATCATTTTCTTATAACTCTTGTGGCCTACATTTGTTGCTTCCTTCATGTTCAGAATTAAACATCATAAATGCAACATAACCTATCTTATATGTACTAAGTACATCTCCCATAAATTTACAGAAGCTCTTAGTGACAAATCTCTTAATGTGAACAGTTAACCAGTACTGACTTATACTTTATTGAAAAGTCTACAGAAAAAAAAAAAAAAAAAAAAAAGAGTATTTACTATCCTCATCTGGTAACACAAACAATTTTATTCACTCTTTATAGCAGAATAAATTAACATTTTTTTTAGGAGAAGGAAATAATTCTAGAACATAGGACTAACATAAATGCTAACACAACAAAGCTGCATCTGCCAACCTGTGTATCTGCAAACCATGTATTTTGTTACAAATTAAAAGTAATTGCAAAGAATCACTTAAGTGTATACCAGCTGAAGATTTTGTCTTTCATGGAAGTTCCAAAATGTTTTCACGTGGTACTTCCTTAAAACTTTGACAGTAAATATTTGTTAGTATGTATTTTGTGAATAAATTCTATACAATCAGGATAAGACGAGCACAGTTGTCTGAATTACCTCTGATACAAATCAAGTGATTTGCACCAAAACTGCTAGTTTTTTATGCTTTGTGCTGTCTTATACTAAATAGAATTCTGCAATATTTGGTGTGTTTCACATAAAAATAACTATTTATTAAAAATATTGAAGTAAAATCTAATATGAATCTCAGTATTGTAAAACACATGACAATATGGTTAATACCTCCAACTCTTTCAATGAAAACTCAAGCTTTATCACTGCATCACTATATGTATATTCATATATATATATATTATTTTGATGTCTTTTTCCAAGCTGTGGTCATTACATAATTGACAGTTTGTGGACTAAGAAGTAAATATAGAAAGACAAGGAATGATGCTTCCTGGCTTTCCCTCCTAGTTTTCTTTTATTCCTTATTGTTTCTAAAAATATGAAAATAATATTTCAAGGGATAATATGCATTGCTCATTCCACATAAATAATTAATTAGCAACCACATTTTAAACAAATGTGTGCCTTCTCTTAGGCAGTGAAAGGAACACTTAGCTGCAGTACTCTAGCAAACAGACAACAGATTAACTACTTATTTAAAATATGTCAAATTAATCAATCCTAAATAGAAATTATACATACATTTTCAACTCTCCTGAACATAAAGGTTTGAATAACATTTTCTAGGAAACTTTTTTCCTCTGTCTTCTTCAGTTGTATGCTTCATTCTAATGTGCAAAGGAAAAATATTTTTTGGATTTTTCCAGATAGACACAGGATGATCTTGTCAAACATAAACAATAAATAAAAAATAAAAAGAAACCAGCATAACCATAAAGTGGAAGGTAGAAAAGATTTGCAGTTTCAAGCTACAGAATCACAGAATGAGTAAGGTTAGAAGGTAACAACCTGGTCCGACCTCCCTGCTCAGGCAGGGTCATCACATAATTGCACATAATTGCATCCAGACAGTTCCATTTCCATTCAGTTCTCTGTTCTAAGTGGGCTATAGAAAAAAACATTTGAAAGGGCACAACATAAATAAAGCACCCAACTGTTTTTCTAATTCTCTATCCCTGTTATGAAAGTAATTTTGTAGAGTTATGAGCTTGAAGAGTTGAACTGTTCCAGAATTTTGCTACTGGAGTCAGGATGATTGAAGGAAGCAGATAATCACATCATTCCCTTTCTCTTCACATTTGTTTAGGTCAGTTCTTACAATAGTCTACATAAAAATTTGATTTTCTCTTTTTCTAGAGTTGCTTTTCTTGTAATAAAGAAACACATTTGGATGTTCAGAAATTCTTATTATCTGGTGTTATCTCCAGAAATTACCTGTGAGAACTTACTTATTAAAATTCACACCAAAACAACTGAAAATGTGTAATCTGACACTTGACTAACTGCAAATTTAAGGAAAAGCTCTTAATTCTTTTGCAACAAAGGTTTTTAAAAGGTTTTCTGGATGAATCACTGGAAGGAGACAAGACAAGAATGTACCTTAGTAGTTGGAAGTGCTTGTGGATAGGCCATTTAGCAAACACAGAGAGGAAAGATGCAGTACTTGTTCTTATTCCTCAAAGCTGGGACCTCAAATATCAGAAAAATATGCCAAATTTTGTATCAGCTTTTTGGGGGCCAAAGCTCTTTAGAAAAACACATGAAATCTTTGTGTGAACATTCCTATGCAAACTTTCTCTTGTACTCATTAGAAATCACAGAAAATTATCATCTCTCTTTTCTATTGGGAGAAAAGTTAGCTCTTCTTGGTATTATAGACTACAACTGTTTGACAGTAATTTCTGCCCTTGTAACTTTCCCAGCTTATGTATTCTTCTCTCTGCTGAGGCTGACTTATCTCTTTAAATTTTCTCAAGTTTTCTTTACCTAGACGTAATCACTTTCAAGACTAGTCTTCAGCAAATGGTGGGGAAAAAAAGGCTCAGAGGAAGTCTAATTACCACATCCACAAATCATTGTGAATAATGGCTAAAGGTAATGTTTTCTTTCCTAGCATCTTTACTTCTCTTGTAAAATGCAGGAAATTCATCATTTTAAAAAATTGCAAATGTAACCGGCACTGAGGAAAAGACTGTGTGCAACTGCCAGTCTAGTCAAATATATATAATAAATTAATGTACATTTAATTGAAAAGTAGTGAAATTAAGATTCTCTACTACAACTGTTAGAAAATTATTTTATTTTTAGGTATTGAGTATTGACATGGTTTTAAAGTCATGTAACCTGATCACCTGCAGTGATAGAAGATTCACAAGATTAGCAGTTATCCAATAAATGCCTGATTACTTTCCAGTTGCAAAGGCACTCAATGTTTTTTCATTCTACATAAACATATACAGATATGACACATATTCCTTTATTATGATATTTTGGAATAAGTTTAATTATATTACATTGTCAAGTTAGGAGAATGTCCTGGCAAAATAAAATATATACTAATACATGCATTTTAATTTTAACTATTTTAAGGTAATTCCAGATATTGCTTTTTCACCTGATTATTGTAAAAAAAAGTTTAAACATCAAAATTGGGATATCTAGATGTCAAAAACTAAGCTGAGTAAAAATAGACCTTCAGAAGAGACACATAACTCCACTGATATTTTTTGGGTTTAAAGGAGAATATGGCATCCATGAGAAGAGTGTCACTATACAAGTTTTAGTTTTAAAATATAACATTGCTATACAGGATTATATATAATTGTTAATGGATATAAATTAAAATAACATAATTATCTGGAATAATATACAATTGTGTGTGTATATATGTATATATATATATATATATATATATATATATATATATATAATGAATGTAACATATGCACACACACAGACTTATAAAAATGTTTCAAGAACATGTTTTATCCTAGCAGTATATTTTTCCCAATTCAAGGATATGCCATACAGTATTTCTAAAAAAACACATCCATGGAATACTCAATATGATGATTTTCATTTATGTCATTAATTCAAATCAAAGAAAATATTTATAGGCTTAGATCATCACACACAAAGGCTTTGTTAATAGCATGATATTGATATTGTGAGGCTGAATACCTGAAAATTAAAGAATGCCTGCTGTAAGGGTCTACCATTCCTTAAATCTTTTCCCTTTCTATCATAAACATAACTAGCAACAGGCCTTAGTTTTGTAATCAACTACTACTGTTTAATTGAGCCTTTCCTCATTTAATGCAGATAAGAGATAGCATTCATTTATTAGCACCTACTCAATATTTTCTTTCCCTACACCATTCTACGTGTGGTCCTAAGTCCCAGAAATTTCTTGCTAGATATTTTCTCTGAAGATAGTATTATAAATTTTCATCAAAGCTTTACTGTGAGGTTGTAATGATGGCACTTCCAAAATATTAATGTTTGCTTTCAAATCTTGTGAATGAAAACTGAAGCATATGGAACATTTTTTTTCTGCTTTTTTCACCTAAAATGCAGTTTTTGAAAATCATGTGGTACATGATGTATTTAAAGTCCATTTTCTATAGTCTCAGTCAAAATTCTAGGCCATCGACATTTTTATAAATAACACCAAATCAGAAGTCCACTACTATGAAGTGGTAAATAGTGGTAAAACATTAAGACATTGATATAAGTGATTTGTTTTTATCACTCAGAAGACATGAGGGAGAGAAAGGCTCTACTTCTCTGGAGTAGTATTTATTTGCTTGGACTGTGAGAACATCTTTATGTTTCTTGGGTTAATCTACAATGAAAAAAATAAAATGTGTTCAAGCAAGAAGAAAAACAAACTTTGTACATGTGTGTCCAGTGTTTCATCCAAGGTTTTCCACCTATGCCATTGAATCTAATGAAAGTTTTCAGAAATAATAACAATATCAGCTTTGAAGCTGCATCACATAGAAATACTGTTCATCATGTCTGTAGGAGGACAGCTGTGTTAAATTAGTAAATGTTTTTTACAGCAATTCCTTAAATTGTACTGTTAAACTTTGCAAATATTACACAGTTACATACAATGCTCCAGTAAGACAGGCATGTGTGTGCTATTTTCTTAGCTATAAAACACGCTCACTTTGATTTTGAAATTCTAACACCTGAATTCGTACTGATTTTATTTGCTTTTACAGAAAAGCAGAAACTTTTGAAAAGTTGACTGTAATGTCTTCAATATCCCTGCTCTTCTATTAGTTAGATTTCCTGGGCAGTCCCAGCCTTTCCTGTTCCACAATAGCTTCTTATCTGCTCTACATCTCCTGGTCTCTTTTCACCTGGCTTTTCTGCCTCAACTTTCTGTTTTGTTGCTACATGGAGTAGCTTTTTGTTCAAATTATACACTTCAGAAAAGTTTTTCCCATTTGACTCTTTATTTTATTCTCAGTTTTTCAATTAGATAATTTCTTGTACTTGCCTTTTCGACCTTTGTCTTTGTATTTGTTCTTCCCTTCCAACACTCATCTACAGTTGACAAGGGAAGAGTGACCAATGTCATCTACCTAGGCATCTCTAAGGCCTTTGACATGGTGCCTAATGACATATTTATCTCAAAACTGTGGAGACATGGATTGGAAGCAAGGAATGGAGTTGGCTCTGTGGATCCATATAGACTGAGAGAGTTGAGGCTGTTCAGTCTGGAGAAGAGAAATCCTGGGACACTTGATAGAAACTTTCCAGTACCTAAAGGGGTCTAGAAGAAGGCTGAAGAGGGGATTTTTACATTGGAAGGTACTGATAAGACAAGGGGGAATGGTTTTGAAATGAAAGAGGTGAGCTTTAGGTTAGATTTTAGAATATTCTTTTCTATGAGGTTGGTGAGACACTGGAACAGGTTTCCCAAAGAAATTATGAGTGCCCCATCCTTGGAAATGTTCAAGGCCAAATTGGATGGGGCTCTGAGCAATCTGGTCTAGTGAAAGCTGTCCCTGCCCAAGGCAGGAGGGTTTGAACAAGATGATATTTAAGGGTTTATCCAGTCCAAACCATTCTATATGATTCCATAACAGAAAGATGGTTAACTTGACTTGTAAATTTTTCTGGGTTCCAAGGTAATATTAGATGCACAAGTTTTAAATTACAGGGGAATAGATAACTGAAAAGATTTTTCTATATGAAATTTGAGAAAAACTTTTCGTTAGTCTTGTTATAAATTCTCAGCTGTCTTGAGATGACATATACAAACCCCCCTTTTTTTGTAGATTAAAAGGCAGCTCCAGAAAATATTTGGGTTTGTAAAACATTACTCCATTTTGCAGATGACAAAGATAATTTATAAGCTATAATTTTCCTGCATTTCAGAATTGTTTCAGTTTTTGAATGGTTGTGTAAAATTCAATTTCCCTACATTCCTTATAGACTATGAATCCATCTAGAGGTTTAAGTAGATATTCAAGATTGTGGGGAGGAATTCAGTTACTTATAATGCCATTTTTTCAGGTCATCATATTTCATATCTAACAGCACTGTGAGGTGCCTCAGTTAAAAAAAAGAAATCACACATGGCACTATGATGAGGCACCTGAAAGCCATCCTTGGGACGAAATTAATTTCATCTAAATGTAGACACCTGCAACACAGACTTTTACATTCCAGCTAGTCATTACAGGGTCATTTTCTAGTCAATGGAGAGCAATAAGTATTTCAAGAGCCTAATTTATCTGACTGAATGTCTATGTCTACTTTAGGAAGAGATGAACCATGCCCTAAAGGCATCTTTTGAATATAAAGGTATCTAAAATGATTAGCTGAGATTTGGACATCTATATTGTAGACATCAGCATGTACTCTAATAGGATTCATGTCAGCAGAGTGAAGGAATATTCTGGCAAAATGAGTCTGCCAGATAACAATAATTCTCTAAAACTGAAATATCTAATTATTTTTTTCTGTGTCTGGCACATAGGTTTCTGGTTGTGTGGTGTTTCAAATCCTACATCTCAAAGGTAGCCTCTCTATTGACTACCTTGAAGTTTTAAACTCATCTGTGAGCTGACAGTCCAAGTTACTAAACTTTCCCAAACTAAATAATGAAGTTATGCTGAAGTCAGGCACACTGATCACACACACTCAAGCATTTTTCCTCTCAATGTGGAAGTATCATGGAAGGATTGCTTCTAAGCTCTGGATACTGAACTGGACTGCCAACAGAAATAAATATTGTACTCATTAACAGGTGTTAACTGAATTCAAGTATATGTGGCTTTATATAGAATAAAACAAAACATTAATTGAATGGCACATGCAAAGATAGCAGGAGATAAATGAATCATTGAATCATAGAATTGTCAGGGTTGGAAAAGACCTTCAAGATTATCACGTCCAACAGTCAAACCAGCACCACCATGTTCAACATTAAACCATGTCTCCGAGTGCCATATCCACTCATTTTTTGAACAATTCCAGAGGTAGTGACTCCACCAGTTCCCTGGGCAGTCTGTTCCAATGTTTTACAATACTTCCCATTAACAAAGTTTTCCTAATATCTAAGCTAAACCTCCCCTGGCATATGAAACACACAAATGCACCAATATCTTTCATTGGGAAGATAATATTTACTCTCTTCTTATTGTCCTAAAAATTTTGAACTGATGAGTTTAACAGTGTTTTTTAAATAAATAAATTTATTTGACAGGCGAGTCTGGGTTTTTTTGTTATTTGCCATGTTGGATATTGGATATAAAAACTAAAATGCAGGTTTTAAAACAGTATTTGGAAATTTTAATATAATTTAAATGGTATAATCAGGTTAGATATTACTTTTGTAGATAGAATGAAAAAAATCTAAGAAGAAATGCATGCTTCAAAACTTAATCTTATGTTTCATATCCTATGAAAAGAGACTAACTAATTTCCTGTGGTACTTGTGAATTAATGACAAAGCTGCTTGCCCAGATAAAGCATCAGGCTGAAAGATTATTTTAAAGCTGACCTTCTAGGTGGTGCACTGTTGGCATTCCTTATAGTGTTACACTTCAATACTGTAGCATAGTTATTAGAGTATACTAATAAAAGGTTCTGGGTTTTTGTGTCTAGTCAAGTTGACTATAAAGAAATGGCTGCCTTTTTTAATGGTCAATTAAACACTTATGATTACATAGCCAAAGAATCACAGCTTTCCTTACAGAAGATACTTGAGGTTAGTATGATCTATAAATCAGCAATCATATTTTAGAACAAGTAAATGACTAGACATTAGTAACAAGCAGACTGAAACGATCATGAAAGCAATTAAAAATATTTATAGACTATGTTTCATGAAACCAAAATAATACTCATTTTTTCAGGAGATGACTTTTTACTGTAAATAATACAGTTAATGGCATACATTCATCATATCTCACATTAATTAGATTTTTTTCTTTTTGTTAGGATCTATGAAACAGTTTTAAGTACCAATGTCAACAACAGTTAACATGATTAAAACTGCATTCCTAATAAGAATTTTATCCCAACTTGTATTAATGTTTATTTTAAAATGCTTCTGTGCTGTGGAACCATCTGTTTCTTGCTAGTTATGGTACCTGAGTTCTACAATCATAGGACCCAAGGGAGTTTTTCACTTATTTTTCTTCATAGTATAGCAGGCATTCACTACTGCATTCAAAAGAAATATGTCAACTGAAGTTCAGAAGTTACAGTCAACAGGAAAATATTTACAAACTTTTAAAACTGAAACTTCTTGGAAACACCTCCTAATTTCGTTGATGAATTTTCTGGCTGTGAATTTGAAATTGTGGATTTTCTCACATTATACTAGGAAGAAGGGAAGAAAGACTGGCAGCCAAAATCAGTCATTCTTCTGTATGTACTTAAAAAAAAAATTAGCTTTCTATAAACATATGACTTTCAAATCACCTTTTGAAAAATATTAAAATCAATTAAGCAATGGGTAAATTTTCATCTAAAAGAAGAAATCAATCAGCTGTCATTTTTGATTGATTATTCTGGAATAGACTAGTGTTTAAGCCATTAATTTATTGCACATTATTCTACATCTATAAAAACACAATGTGAATTAGGTATGATGTGCATCCTAGTAAATGGATAGAAAATTTAGTTTTCCTTTTGAAGTCTTGGTTTGAATCATGTGATCATCTGCTCTTCATTTGGTAGGTCACTCCTGTTAAGTAGAAAAGTAAATTACTTTCTAATAAAGTTCAGATTTTTAAGTAATAAGAGCTACAAAATCTCACAAGTTAAACTAGAATATATGAGATATATATACATAGAGGTAAGGCTGTGCTTTACAGGTTTTGGTAAGGTAAGGTAAATCAGGCTTGGGTTATATTACAACACAATGTAAACTGTATGCACATAATTTAATTAGATTGATACAAAAATCGGGGCATGTATATGTAACATTCAGATTTTCTTCTCAATTAGAGAAAATACACAGTGCTTTGCATTCAGCAGTTTATTGCAACATGAACATGAATGAGGATTTTGATAAGAACCAGATACCAGTCCCTTGGCCAAAATGCTTGCTAAAATCTAGAAAGGAAAGAAAAAGCTAACCAGGTCAGTTGTTAAATATATCTGATTTCTCTACTAAAAATACAGTCAAAAATCAGAGTACAATAGAATCACTGCATCCCTAGTGTTTAAAATAAGGTTACACTAAGAGATATACTATCATCCACACATTATATAAAGTGATGGTGATATCTATGTGATAAATTAAAGAGCTTGGAGACAAATTGCATTTATCATGCACTTAAGATCATCTCACCTGCAATTCCTCTACTAATTGATTGCCGCTGGGACTACTGTTACTACTTTTAGATGCAAATAGGTAAAGTCAGACTGGCCATATTTGGCCTGACTTGCATAGGTGTACATTTGTCACATGCTGGGCAGCTGGCTTGTCAAGGCTGGTGGAGAGGAAACATAGGGTTTTCTGTTCACATCTAGCTTTTATATAGGCATGGGACATTTTCCAGCATGTGTATTAAGTCTGTTGGGATTTCCCTCATTGGAAAACTGGTGAGTTAAAACAGACTGAGCCCCGTATTTGCAGTCATGAAGAATGCAGTGAAAACAGGCTGCATTAAGGCTGTAAAAAAAAATAAATCTAGTATTAACTAATTATTAGTCTTGCAAAAGCATGTGTACTATTCAAGCATTCACTATTATTAAAATACTAAACATTATATAACAAAGTGTACAGCCAAAGCACAGGAAGAACCATAGGAAACTGAAATTCATCTCTCAGGTGAAGGGGACTATGGGAGTTGCCTTTTAAAATGAAAGCAGAAATGAGAGTGGTATATTGGTGAAAAAAGCCTTGAAAAACCTGATCTAAAATGAATTTGGTCTTGCTTTAAGACCTCCAGAAATCTCTCCCAACAGAAACTAAAATAATGCTCTGGTAATAATAACAGTCTTTTCCATAGCTTCCAACAAGAATATATTTTCTTTGGAATCTCTACTGTTTGCAATTCTTTCAGATTTAAGATTTCAGATTTTTAAAAAAATATTTCAGGCATGACTTACAACTACTATCCTTTATCTAGTAAAATAATAATAATTATTATTATTAATAATAATTTTTTTTTTGTGATCTTTGTGGACCCCTTCTAACTCCAGATGTTCTATGATAATAATATTGGCAGTAACAACAACAAAAACAACAACAACAATATTACAAATAATAATAAATGCTGGATAATATAGGAGGGAAATCTTGTGAATCTGTGAGGGGGAGGGATTGAGAAAAATGGAAACTGTGATGCTTCTACTAACATCAGCACTCCTTTTCCCTGGCAGGCCTCCAAATCCTTTCTCATTTATGCAGTCTTCAGGGTAAAAAGGAGGCTGCTGGTTGCTGATTAAAGTCTCCCTTGGCTGTTGTCCTGCCTGGCAGACTCTTTTATTTATTTATTTATTTTTTCCCTCCTACTGGTTATTTAATATACTTTACTCTACAATTAGTCTACAGAGGCTTACTAAAGGCAGACACTCCTCTCCCTGCCTTTGGTTACATGCAGTCATACAAATGGTGCAAGATTACAAACTGAGTTTTCCAGAGTAGTTCACTGGGAAGTTATGAGTTTCTATTGGAGTTTTTTCCCTAAAGATTTCTTTTCAGATACATGCACTTCTGCTAGAACTAAAGAAAATCATTATAAGAAAAATGCATCGATCTAATTATTGCAAAAATTTTCAGCATTTTACCTTAACACTCAAACTAAAATGGAAATGAAAAAAATTTGCTACCAAAAAAGATGGTTGCATTTATGCACTTTGCTGGAGAGAGTTATGGTAGTGTATCCCTCTTCAGGTGCTCTCATCTCTATTAAGAAGTCCCTGACAGCAGTAAATTACTAGTCTGTACAATCTTTAGCAGTTATGGCTTATTAGTAGCACAGGTAGAAAGACACTCCCTTCATGCCTTAAGTTTTACTTTTCATATTTTCCAGATTCTATACTGAATTAGTGTGTGACTCTGGACTTCATATAAAGGTAGCAAGTTCTCCTCACAGTTCAGTTAGACAGAGCAATCATTTTCCAGCCTGAGAACCAGGGACACCATTGCAGCTTCAGGCCCAAAATTTATAAACAATAGCAAATTGAGGAGGGGAATCTGGGACTTCATGACCTGAAGCTGTTATTGAACAATTGGCCCCAATATGTAAATGTGCCAAAACATAAAGGTGTGAAGACTTGTGACCAGGTGTCCATCTTGCATCCATCTTGGGTAAAGCCTTGGCCAGGCTCTTGTACTGCGCAAGGCCTGTTAATAAACACCTACTTTATTCATTTAACACTGTCCAGCCTCTGTTCCAAGTAGCCTCTCACAGGCATCAGCCTGGTTTCACCCTTTGTCAAATCCCCAAATACTCCCAATTCCAACTGCAGAGTTCAAATTATGCCTACTTAGGAAAGTCAGATACTTTGTAGAAATTTTTATTTTTGTATAGGCTAAGAGATTGTATTAGTCAGAGCACGACAGTTTATTTCCCATAGTTTTACCACATCTGTGAAGGGTTCAGATCAGACTCTAGCTAGGGCCAGATATGGTCCCAACAAAATTACACTACGAGAAAAATGTCTCCTGTTAGTACCTCCTGTACATGCAGGTGCTGTGTGCTTTCTAAGTCTGAAACTCACTTTGGCTTTGAGTCCTATCTATGTCCTGCCTCTTAGAATATGTCAAGGGCATGAAAAAGTATGATGCACAGTTAAGAGAAATTATTTAATAATTTTGCCACATTTTGTGATACCATGATGCGGGACTTTCTTACCAAGTGAAAGAATAATTGATAGAAATAACTATAGTCCATAAAAGTTCTGCAAACTATAATAAAAAGCCATGCTATAAATCCAAGATGACCTGCAAAACTCAGGGGAAAAGTGAATATGATCTCTTCCCAGTTATTCTAGCAGAGACAATATAATTTTTGAACTTCATGACAGCTCTATTGCTTTTTGTGCCATGATTTGGCAGTGTGTTACGGGTACCTTCATCCAGAAATGCTCTTTCATCCGAGACTGCAAAGTCAAGACTTTTCTTGTCATCCTTTTATGACATTGTAACTTGAAAAAGATCCAGCACTAAATACAACAGAGAAAATGAACCAGAAATCAGCACTATCTGAAGTGGATTTAATTCTGAGGGACTGAGTCACAAATTAGTCGTTATGGCAAGGGCAACACTTTTCTATATATTTGTTTTTCATGAAAATTATTAAAATCAGACTTTTTTTACACTTCTTAAAGAAAGATTTTATACTAAAGGATGAAACTAATTTATTTGAAAGATACTTCTTTTGTTACAGAAATGAACCAACTTTATTAAAAGAAGAGAGGGAAGCTTTCTGTAATGTTATGTTTGAGATTCACCACACCAGAAATATTAATAGATAGATATGAAATGGAAAATCAAGGTCTAGCTACTATTGAATGCTTTTATAAGTACTGGAGAGAATTAGTGGTTTCAGAAGGCAGCTCATCTATCTGATCTTTGCTAGATCCCTCTGTAATGAGGAACCTATTACTTTCTGTTAAGCAGAAATAACTAAAACTAACAGCATAACTAACATATATCTACTTTGGGATATATAGATACATCTATCTATATATCTATTACTAATTTACATATCTGTTCTTGAGGTATTTATGACGGATGAATTCACATATATTACTTAAGTACATGCATAACACCAACATAAGGCAGGGAGACAGCTTGTACTCCAAGGAAACTGCAACGCCCAAAATTAGACAGAAGATGACAGAAATGTGAAAAACAAGGAAATCCCACCCCAAACACTTCTTAAATAACCAACCAAACAAAAGAGCCTATCAAAGTGTGTTGTCATTGTTGGTGTTTGTCATCACACAGTAAACACAGAACAGCTTCACTGTTTAATTCCAATTGAAAGCATTTCCAGGAAGGTAGTGGTGTAGGTTTGTAGATGTTTTAAATTATCAAAGCAAGCATTAAGAAAGATTATTTGAACATTTAAAAAAACTATTCAGACACATAGCTGCATAAACTTGTTGCTTTTTCAGGACCAATAAGCAGAAAGAATATAGATAGATCAGTGTCTGTAAAGGAGTTCAGATCAAAGACAGCATTCAATTCCTGGACCTGAAACATTTTGATACCTCAAATACAGCAGAAGGGAGATCTGGAAGGAATGAAAAAGACCTCTTTTTCCAAAACATTGAACCTAAGCTGCTGCTGAGGTTGCCATGAGAAGATACCAAAATTTCAAAAGCAAGACTTACAGAATGATACGAGATCAACATTTCAATGAAAATATTTATGAAGATCACAGTTATGCACACAGTTGAATCAGCAGATACTCAAAGAAAAATAATAGCAAAATTTACTTATTGATGTTTTCATGCTTGGTTGCAGTTAGAAATGTTAAGTACACAATTAAACTTTACATCAGATGGGAGATTATTTATGAAATCTTTCTTAAAATTTTTGGCTTTATTAAGCTAAGGAAATAAAAAGCCAGATAATAAACATGATGTATGTTTTAGTTATCAACAAGCTTGTATAAAGAAATAATTGAAGTTCTAAAGTATGACTATATTGACCTTATTCATTCACAGTAAATATTACTCTTTCAAAATGTGAATTGCTTTCATAGGACTCCTGGAAGAGTAATGTGAAGAACAGTGACAAAATTGGGCTCTGTGCGAAGATGCTGCCTTAATCAAATTCCTAGTAAAAATACAAGTTCCATTATACACATTTTCACAGAGAGGAAACAAGCTGTAATCTATCCAACCAATGTGGAAGTGTACCCACAAAAAGTAAGCCTTGGCAAAATAAGTTAATGCACATTTATGGTAAGTGCTTTGTATGTTTTGTTTAGAAAGTGTACTATGCAGAACAATTAACTTAAAAGGATCAAGTACGTGTGGGAAGGGAGATTAGCAGAGGAGACTGCAACTAAGGAAATGTTTTGCAGATGTACTGCATTTAAATTAATAAAATCTCATTAGGTTTTATGTTTGCCAATAACGGTTGGAAAAGTTACCACACATTGTAGGAACAATTACCCAAATCTTCACTGTCTCATTAGGTTTGTCATACTGTTTTCATTATAATACATTAGAACTTGCAAGTGAGCCTTCAGTAATGACATATTGTTCCAATTCTCCTTTCAGCAGGCTCTAAGATATTTTAGTATTTGTGTTATAAGCCAGCAGGTGTCTTCACTTTGGTTTTTTTCTAGATTGGTTTTATACAGACCTCCAGACACAGAATGGAATGCAAAAGGGCTTTCAACAACCACATAAAAATGAGTCTGATTAGAGTAGAGCAATACACACCATTTTTATGTTATGATAATTCAAGGTACTAAAAATGTGCATCTTTAGAGTATACATCTATTCCTTTAAGTCCTGTTAGTGAAAGCTGTATTACTGTAGATAAACCATGTGATATATAAAGTTTGCGAATCTGCATAACAAATGGAAGGCATAAAGCTGATTTGAATATCTAAAGCATTATAAACTTCAATGAGAACAACCAACGCTCTTTGAGCTTGTAAGGAACTTGCATTCCAATTAGTTAGATTTAAAAAGGATATAGTTTTTATAAAACTTTGAAGCTTTCTGCTTCAGGTCTCAAGAAGCTCAAGGTTAAAAAAAGTACTGGATTTAAGAGACAAGAGGAAAAGGTTGAGCAACAAATTGAGAAAGAAATCCCATTTGTATAAATGTCACATGACCTTAAAAAATGAGGGGTTTTTTGTCCATGTGAAAACAAAATTCTAGAAAATAAATTATCTTAGATCTGCAATCTTAGTTGTTTAATTTAACTATATAATTAAGTAAAATTTTAAATAACACATTGAGACAGATCCTTGGGCATCCTGAGGAGGGTATTATACCTACACCATCGTAATAGCTGGATTTTCAACTGCTTTAGAATTGGCAAAAAGTGAAAGCAGAATCTGAAAACATACTGAAAAATGTCTATAAGTGGTATTGAGAGACATTTGCCATTTTCTCCAGTATGGTCTTTACTATGAAAGAATGTGAGGAAAAGTAACATGTGACACATGCTTATTATAATTTTTACATAAGTCAGCTTAACAATTAATTTTAACTATATACAGGGCTAGTTGTTTAAAATCAAATAGCTTATTAAAAGTACCACGGTTAAAAATTAATTTTTGTCCTGATCTGATTAATATCCATTTCAAGTGATTTTAAAAAAGACTATATCTAGTATTTAATCATAGCCATCTATTTGCATAAACAAAGTAGTTGTATTCAGGGCAAGAATTTAACAGGCAGTACAAAATAGTTTCTAATCCACTGCCTATTTTACCTTTACCACAGTGTCACTACAGCTGCTGTCAGAATAGAACAGAATGGCAACTACAGTGGTGATAAAAAATTGTTAATATTAATTGCTTGAAACAGTGAGGTTTCATCAATTTTCCATTAGCACGAAACAGCATGAGACTCCTCTCACCGATCATCAGGGACAGTGTAAACATTTCTAATGAACCACCTATTACAGACAGAAATCTGTACACAGGAAAATTAAATTACTCAAATATATAGTATATTTCTCCTTTAGAGAGAAATTCTGGTGGATATCTGTGGATTCTACAGTAATGCATCAATACAGTCAGGTCACTCATGACCAATGCCAGGTCCTGGACATGGGTGCCCATGCAGCACTACAGGCTTGAGGAACAGATGCCAGGGGAAAAGGACCTCGAGGTGTTGGTCACCACCAGGAACGTGCTAATGACATCCTGACTTGTATGAGAGATAGTGTGGCCAGAGGGACTAGAGAAGGGATTTCCCCTCGGTACTTGGCACAGTTCTGGGCCTCTCAGAAGGACATGGAGATGCTGGAGCATGTCCAGAGAAGGGCAACAAAGTTGGTGGAAGGTCTGGAGCACAAGCATTAGGAGGAGCATCTGAGGGAGCTGGAGTGGTTTATCCTGGAGGAAAAGAGGCTCAAGAGAGACCTTATTGCTTTCTACAACTGCCTGAAAGGAGGTTATAGTGAGGTGAGGATCAGCCTTTTCTTGCAATCTTCAATTTTTATAGAGCTAATAAACTGGGTTCATCTTGTTGGATAGGACAAAGGGAAATAATTTCAAGTTTTTTCGGGGGAGTTTAGATTGTCTTTTAGGGAAAATCTCTTCACTGAAAGAGTTGTCAAGCATTAGCACATGCTGCCCAGAAAAGCAGTTTAGTCTCTGTCCCTAAAGATACTTAAGAGACAAGTACATGTGGTACTTAAAGACATGGTTTAGTAATGGACTTGGCAGTGCTAGGTCAATATTTGAACTTGATGACCTTAAAGGTCTTTTACAATCTAAACAGTTCTATGTTTCTATAAACCTGTCAGAGCTGGGGCGAACAGTGGGGAGGGTTGGAAGGAAAGCAGGAAAAGGCCTCATCAACTCCTAAGAAAATGAGATAACCTTCAAAAAGTTCATAAGAAAATGTAGGGAACCTAGAAGATACAAATTAGAGCAGTTTTTGTGAAGACTAAAATTTTAAATTATCCCACAAAATATATTGTCTAATGAACCCTAAAGAAAAAATCTCAGAGAGTTTCAGAAATGTATTCTCTTCTATGTAACAGAATACTGTTTATTTGTTTTGCATTAAATATAAACCTTGCTTTTTATTTATTAAATGGATCTGAAAGTCTAAGAAAAGGCATGTAAGAGTAGTGCTGTGCAAAAGATAAACAAAAATCATTCTGAGCTCAAATGGATATTTTTACAAGACCTTTTCTTGGCACAGGGAAAGAATAGCTTTTCCCACACAACTGCAGTGCTCCAACTGAGCACTTCAGTGCTGTTCTTGAGCCATAGTCATGGACTTCATAACAACTTTACACCTGGACAGCTTGCTCTCTTACCCCATATTACTCTATTTTATCTGCTGTCTGATGGTCACCCCTGCTGTTACTTATTACTGTACTGATACCCTTGGGTCTGCTCTTTTTAAGATACAGGTTTTCTTAATTAATGCCTTTCTTGCTGTTCTATTTTTTCACTTCTAATTTGTCCATGAACTTTAATTAAGCTCCTTCATCACGGCTCACAGGTTTGGCAAGCTTCATATGAATATATATATCTGCTCACCCAGCAAGATGACCCAAGTTTGCTAACTCTATAAAAATTCTAATCCTTCTGTTGTTGTCTTGCATAAGAGAGTTAACAAAACTAAAAATTGGATAAATAGATTGATTTATATTTATTGTTTTTAGCATGGAAAGTTAATTATTTATCTCTTTTTTAAACAGAGAAAATGTACTGTGTATAAACATAAACTAGATTAAACTAGATTGAGCATATTCAAGTATTTAACACTTAGTCTGAATCAAAAAGTCTAATTCTTCCCTAAAACTGTTAGTCAACAGAAGAGTGCACCCCTTCACATGTATTTACTTCACGCTTCTTTGTTATTTTTCCTTTTCTTATACTTATCCATAGTTGAATTTACTTACATTTAAACAAAAAGTCTATTAAATGTGACAGAAATGTATTTTGATTAAAAAACCAAGTGACTCTGGTCTTACAAATATCTACCTGGATTTTCCAGGTTCCTTGGGGTTTAAATTTTACCTGTTGAACTATTTACTGACTTATTAGAAAATTTATCTGTGAAAACACTTTATTTTCTCATCTCTTTTGCCTTAGATTTACTGTAAAAAACTTCTTGAGGCTTCTTGGGAAATATTCTCATTGCTGCTAATAATGTCAGCTAGTCTATAGATTAAACTAGCTTATGTATTGACTTAAGAGAGCTGCATGCTAGATTCTCTTCAAGCTAGCAATATCACAATTTTTCATTTTTTCCATTATATAATGTTTTCTGAAACCACCTACCTCCTTAAGAGTTTATAAATATCAAAAATGTAACCTAAATCTTGATCAGAACAGACAGGACTTTTGGACATTTTGTCCCTGTTTCTCAGTAAAAGCTTCTAGAATTCTTGTTTCCTGAGTGATGGGACTTGTTTTTCAGTAGAAGCAAGAACAACTTGAAGGATTTTTCTGAGCCAAGAACACCTCTGCTCAGATGGGTTCCCTCTTGTCTTCTGGAGAACACATGACAGGCTGGATAGAAATGGCCCATGCTTGGTACATGATTTATTAAAATATATTTTTTCCTTTTCAGATGGTCTGTGAATGACACCCACACTTTTGGCCTATCATGTGAACTCTTACTAGATTGCCAGTCTGCCTCACCTCAGCAAAGCACGATAAAATTAAAACCCCCACTTCTGAGCTGCACATCATGTTGTCTGGGTCATGTATTCCTATTTCAGAGAAGGAGCTGAAATAAAACTTCTTTATTCCTTTGTCAATATATTTTCTTAAATCCTGTAAATCCTTTGAAATGAACTTGATAACAGTGCAAGTAACCAATCATAAGCTCTTGGTCTTTGAAATGTAAGACAAATGACCACAACCAGAGTAAAAATGAGAAAGGTGGGAAATTTCAAGCAGCGCTAGAATTTTTATAAGTGCTAGGGAGGTTTTGTACTGATTAAGTTATATAATTTGTCATTTCTTGGTTTTTTTCTTAATTATATTACTGTACTAAAACAAAGAAACAAAAAACCTCAACCCGACAAAGGATAATTAGGAACTTGTAACTAGGCTATCATATGTGAAATCACATCCTAATAGACTCTCCACCTCAACAACAGAACAACAGTAACAATAACTACCTGTGTAATTCCATGTAAGCTTTAGATTTCCTTTCCATCATATTGAAATACTTATAATTGTTGTGAGGAGACATTCTAGTTGCTTGCCTTAGAAAAGCTGAACTTACCATTCATCATTCTTTTTTTCATTTACTTATTTATAAATCATGAATTATTCCACTGAGGTTATTCTTTAGCAGTTAGCTGAAGAGACTAAATACATACAGCAATGTACAGTAAGTGCTAATGAGAACTGAGTCAACCTATCCTCCTTATAAGTACTTTAAAATCTGTTTGAAGTATACTTAAATATAAAATGTTATCTCCATAGAAGAAATTAAATATACCAGTTTGATTTTCAATTGTAGTGTAGCCTAAAAAATACTATAGACAGAATAAATAGAAAAGGGCATCCAGAGGTAGGATACACTGGGATCGAAGGTTTTTAGATTTCAGAGCACCCGGGTCATAAACTCATGCTGCTGAAAGAATTAAGACAATCTTTTAGCTGCAGAATATCCAGGTCTGATGAAAGCCACTGAGAAACAGTGGATATCTTGAAAAATTTACACTTTTAAGAATAGATGCTTTAAACTTCTGGAGTTCAACTTAGTCTTTGGTTGAATTAAAATGAAGAGAAAGAGAAATATTTTCTTGGCTACGTAAAGAATTATGTAGGTCAGGGTATTTGCATCAGCCTTACATTCTCATATTCATTACTAGTTTTCATGCATCACTGGTGAAGTAGAAGAAAAATTCTCAAAATCTGGATACAATCTCTAAGACTGAAAATGTGTTGAGTTAATGATATTACACATGGCTTAGAGGGACTTACAGTTTTTGGAGGCTATGTAAGAGTGGTGTGACATAACTCATGGCTTCTGGTACTAATAACTTTTGAGTCATTCATGTGTATGAGATGAACCCCCTAAGTTACTGTAGTCTATATCATTTCATCATTAAAACTACAGACATGAAATACCCCAAATGCAGCCCATACCCCAGAGTTCCATCATAAAACTGAGTAGCTCAGCATGTCTATTGATTCTGCATTTTTTAAACTTTTTGTTTGTTATTCCTGCTTTCTATTAAGCTTCTGTATTCTTTTATTTTAATTTACTGTTCTATTCTTATTTTTTAATTTGCTTTATTTAATTCCTATTTATTGAAAACAACCATTGAGACAAAATTTCACTACTGTTTATAGTAATCTCATTAGTCAAACAGATTCTTGGAACCCTATTTCCATCAGAAAAATTTATTCATTCACTCCAAGGGCAAAGCAGCTAAAACAGATTAAAAACTCTACTCAAATAGTGTCAGATCAAGCTTTTAAACTTAGCCCTGTGGACATACAGAAGCAATTCTTTTGTTGCTTTCCCTTTGCTATAGGGTGAAGTCATTTTCCTTCTGCCTTCTCTAATACATGGTTTATCCTCCCCCTTGTGAATTGCCCTGTTTGGCATATTACAGACAGCAGATTTAAGGTTCCATATATGCCTCATGCATGTCCTTTTAATATCCCCTGGAATTACTCACCCCAAGTGAAAATCTAACTTGCCACTATATGTTCTTTTCTAGATTTTAAGGTTCATTGTATTGGCTCTGAAGGACAGAGTGGATATGGTTATTAATTTATTCCTTAGTCTTGCATATGGTCAGTCACAATTTCACCTGTAACAGCAATTACAAGACAGAGAACAAATCATTACAATGTAATTCAGGGTGTTTTCGAACACATTAAACAATAAAGAGCCTAAACTAAACTTAATATTAGAATGTTATTTGAAGGCAGAGATCAGAGGTATAAATTATGTTGAAATAAAATACTGTGAGGTAACTTCATGACAACTTTCTGTTATAGCACTTAAAAGGTTTTATAAAATATACTTTGTCAAGATATAAGAACACAAATATGTGTATGTATACAGCAGTCTGGTTTATGAAAAAAAATCTTCAAAAAATATTGGGATGAAAAAACTGCATTCCTCTGAGCAGATAACAACAAGAAAGATGCATCAGAGTGGGCTGCTTAGGACTGCAGATATTCACACTAGCTAAGATTCTGTCCATGTAGTTCTAATAAGAGAACCATAAAGACACAGAAAATTGAAATACAGTGCCTCCCCTTTCTCTGCATCTGTGTGAGCCTTAAGCATAATGTGCCCAAACATTCAGTTGGAAACATTTTGAGAATAGAAATGTAGTCATCAAGTGGGAGGAGGGCAGACTCACTGAACGTTTCAGTCTCTTTATACAAGCTTTTTGTTCCAATGATTGCTTGTCATTCTGGGTCATTGCTGATAAAGATCCCACTAGAAGGGAGTAAAGGATTTACCCTAGATTAGGCAGTGTCCATGTCATTATGAATTCTGCTCTCAGATTCATGCAGGTGGCATGAAACTTTATAGGCAGCACATACTGTTGTCTAAACAAAGGATCACATTTATTTAGAATTTTAGCAGAAATTAAAGGTAACATCATTTAATGCACAATAGATAGAGCACATTTTGGGGCAATGTTTAGAATTTTCAAGAAATACTGAAATAGCTAATCTAATTGAAGCTGTGGTGCCTGCAAAATGTCAGTTCAAATATCATAAAACATTACTACTGACTTATTTAGAACAGTCTTGCTCTGTTTTTTACAGATTCATAATAAGCAGTAACATCAACTATAATATAACATGATACATATTTTAATACATACACAAAACTCTCTTCTGATTTCCTTTTTTTTTTTTTTTTTTTTTTTTGTTCAAACAAGTCTTAAGAAGCAGCAGTCTCTACACAAGCATCCTTTTGGTGATTCATCAGTATCTCATATTCTCAAAATTAAAAAAAAAATTTCAACAACAACCAACCTTTGAAGACTGCAAAAACTTGATACTCATTGTTGTGTCTATTTCACCCTTGTATTGAGACTTGCCTGACACAGTTTGTTCAGGTTTTAACTCTAAGGCCCAGATCCATAAAGGAACTGGCTCTGTATTTTGCATTTTGGTGGGTAGAAGAAGTATACAATATGAGAAGCATTATAAGATTTGCAGATCAAGTTTTAGGTTTCTGATCATTCTAGTAGGCTCCTCACTAAGCTAGAAAGCTTGCTTACTCGAACTCCTTGCATTTGGTAGAATTAATATTCACATCTTAGTCACATAGCTGGTAAAAGAGAAGTGGAGAATGTGGAGAAATGTAGGAAGTTCCTTCAATTTAATTCAAATAAGCTCTGCTTCTAGACTGACAGTGCAGATTTCCAATTTGAACTTAAATCCACATTGATTAGGAAAAGATCTGCACTTTTTTGTCACTTTAGTTGAGTGATTTTAACATGACAACAAAGTTAAAGCTGAGGTATATAATTTCCACAGTGTGAATTTCTCTAAAATAGCTTGAGATATCTACAGGAGACACATCCACCTCTAAGTTAGTCTAAACTGCTTTTATTGATAGGCAACAGAAGCAGGCACTTTTTGGATCAATTCAGCTGACACATTTTACATGTTTACATCAGGTCAAGATAAACCACTCCTCAGCTGTAGGTCTTCATTGACTACAAGAACAAGACTTAGGATAAATGGTTAAGATGTTGGGGCCTAGAAGTAACAATTCCTAGCTTTACTCAATAAAATCTACCTCAACAGATCCTGGAATGGGTGGACTAGTGCCCATTTTCTGAAGCATGACTTGGCTTCAAAGTTTTTTGTTTCAGTCCTGATCTCAGATTAATTAAAAACAAACAAACAAACAAACAAACAAACAAACAAACAAACAAACAAACCTAAAACAAAAAAGAACAGTTGCCTCTTTTTTATCTGGTCTTATTTAGAAGCTTTTTTTATTAGCTTTCAGGCACTCAGGAAGGAGGATTTTCTCATTTATACCTACAGCATCCACTTTAAAAGCCTGTTTTAAAAAACTTGAAGTGTTTGGGCAGACCTCAGACAGCAAATAGTAGTGATGAGCACCCACTGAGTACAAAAAACCCTGTTTGTGATGCTAGTGTCTGCATTGCCAATGACCACATTTTGTCAGAAGAATTAAATTCCCAGGAGGTTTTTTAAAAAAAAATGTAGTGGATCATTTACTTAGTTACATGGTTAAACTGCCTAGAGGGAAAATGGCTCCATATTCTAATAATTCTTCCACTTTTGCAGACTATGTTTTGGTTTTGTTTTCCCAGTGTATCAACTTGTGCTTCTTTCTTGTTTCTCCAGCTCTCTCCATTCTTTTTACTTTCCTCAGGAACACGAGTGTATGCTCAAACATTTTTAAAATGTTGTTAAGTTTTAAAGAAATTTTTGTCATTAGCATAAATCAAGTTTACACACTTAAACACTATCAAGTGTCAGAAATGAGCACCAAGATCATATGTCGAAACTTCTTGGAACTGCATTGAATTGCACCCAAGAGTATAATGGTCTAATCTGATGTTTATACAAAGGCTGTGCTACCCACCCCTGACCTATACCTGAAGCTTCACAAATGGGACAGTCTTTGTATATATCTCTGTACTCTTATCATTCTCCTCATATATCTATACTAAGGTCGAGTAACAGAGACAAAAGTAAAAGCTTCTTTGCTTTGATGTTGATAGATTCAAGTCAGTTTCAGTGGGAGCAGAAGTTCATAAACACTTCTGCACAGCTTTGGCAAAACATTACTGTCTGCTCTACTACCCACAGATAACTTCAGGACATGACTGGCAGTCATGGCCACTAGTTCTAAAAGTGTGCATGATCAAAAAGTGAAAGAATCTCTATTGGTAATGTGCAAATTTTCCATCAGGATTTGTGAGGAAATCTTGATGCTTTTTAATACCTCAAGAGAACATATTTAGGTTTATGAGGGAGATCATTGAAATATTTGAGGCTCATTGGTGCTCAGCTCTTGACAACTTACAGAGACTTTGTAATCTTGGTGTTCTAAGACTGCATTTCAGGGAAGATTATAATTTTTTTTTTTTTTACATTCTTTGATATCAAATATAATAGCTACCAGCAGAAGTTAGGAAGTACGTGGGAGTAAAACACTTCATTAGTGACTTCTTGTCCATACAGAAGTGACAGAAAAAAAGAGAGCAGAAAATGGAGAAAAGGAGAGATGAAAAACTTTAAAAGCACGATTATGTAAAGTATGTTTTGATTTGGAAATTATTTTAAGAGAACTGGGGAAATTAATAGATATTATTTTTAATTTGACATAGGAATCTTTTTATAAGATATTTTCTTCAGCATGAAATTCTCAGAAACAAGCTCAAAAATTAAATTTATCTTATAAAGTCTAAATTAATCTGGTGAAATACATTGCCCTATGAAAAATGGGCATGTTTTAATAGGCTTACATAACTGTCTGAGCAAAACAAAGTAAGGATACAATGATACAAAGTCTTATAACCTAAGAGTAACACTGCCAATTTAATTTGAAAAATCACGGACTTTCTGTTGCATTTCTCTTCTGCCAATATAAAATAGACCTAGTGATATCTTCCACCATTTACATTTATTCATCATATGCAGATGGCTTGTCAGTACAGTTCAGTTCCATATTTGATTAACAGTAATTCCTTATAATTTCTCCAATAAGCGATATTCCTTAAAACTAAAATGGATAATCCTAATAGAACTGTTGCTATTCCTCTTGTTAAAATTTTCCTACTCTGGTAGGTGTTGGTAATTTTTCCTGAAATGAAATTCCCATGAAACATGTTGGTGCATTCTGTGCATTTCAACCTTCAGGTGAACCTTTTAAGTAATACATAGACTTGGTATCATTGTGAAGCGGGTAAGGACATCAGCTCAGGTAACACTGTGCTACCACTTTATTTCTCTTGTAGGGAAAAAAAAAAAAAGACAGTCATTAAGATTTCTGTTCGTTTCATTATATATTTCCTCAAAATCTGGAATCTAGAATTAAAACCAAAACACAAAGGACATTAGTTTTCTGAAACTTGCCATTTTGCTCTCATGAATATGGTTTTCATAGTTTCTCTCCAGAGTTAGAGGGGAACACAAAACCTGTAGATTCAGATTTGAAGGTCAGGCTGCACTATACAAAACACACAGTCTCTTCCTTCACCCCATTTTCATGCAATCACTCTTCTCCTTCCATATTAAACTTCAAAACCATATTCCTTCTGTACAGAAACAACTTACTTTTAAGCTCCATCCACCCACCACTAAAAGTGTTATATTTAGACTCTTGTTTGTGCTGTTACTGGAGATAATAGGATTACAGATGAAGGGATTGATCTTTAGAAGCAGCAGAAGCCATGTAGCACTGCATCAGGTTGCAGTGGGTGGGGGAGAGCTGGTGTAACTGTTCAGCCTGTCTGCACTAAATGAAGAACTTCTCCTTGCTGTCTTCAAAGAAAGTCAGTCAGTCACATGGGAGCTTAGTGCAGATTTGGCTTTTCTTTGGACATTGCAATTCTAACTTGTACTTGCTCTATCCAAGTGATTGTGCCTTCCACCCTATGTGCATCATTAATAAGTTTAGCATGTTTGGCTCTTGCTATCATGAGGTCCATATCTTGTATTTGAAAATACTTGGTAATTTACTCTGCTTTCCAGCTTTTTAGTCATCCACTAGGAACCATGTGACATTTCCTCTCTACTAATTGTGTTTGTGAGGTATACTTCAAAAGCTTTTCCAATTTGCAGTATTTGTATTTCTCTTTATTGTATGCTCTGAGTGGATGTTTTTGGCATGAATAACTTGTTTTTCCACATTTTCTCTATGTCTAAGGAGATGTGTCACTCTTCTACTCTGTAGCTTCACACTCTCCCTTGTTTTCTAGGTACTTAAACCCCAATTATGCTCAGTACCCTCTCCCAAAGCAGCTGAGATAATATCTTTCCATTCCTTGAGGAATTTTTCCTTAAAATATTGAGGAAGGAAATAAACTGAATTGCTTCAACTTTATGTATGAGTATTGTTTCTCACTTCTTGCCTCTTTGTATTTCAAAATGTATTGGATATATCTGCTTATATTACCTTGTAGTACACAGGCCATTATGCAATAGGATGCTAGATAGCAGTACACATTTAAAAATGTTATCAGAAAGCTGTTTTGATCCATCTAATCTCTTTAGACCTTTGAATTTTTTAACAAAAAATTGAATCCTTGTTCGAGATAGCTTCTCTAATAGTTAAAAATAAAGTAGATTTGTCCTGCCCCACGCAGAGTTGTACATAAGCATTAAACTTGCTTTTTTTGCTGTATTTTTAAGCCAAAATATTATGCTTACTCAGTCTTCAGAAGTGAAGGATTCATAAATTTAGTACATCAGAAAAAGGTTACATTCAACTGAATTTGGTTAAAGTTCACAGACTGGCCGAATCTATGACATACATGTCTAAAGAAAAATTATTTCTTTTCTTCCTCAAGAAGTTCTGAAAACATATAAATCCCTTACTGCAATATAAAAATTTTCTAAACCAAAATCTAGATTAACTGAACCCATTTTTGTCCCTGAGATTCATTTCTTCCACTTTTCTGTATTTATTTTAGTGTAGCATTATAAATAAAACAAGCAGCAAGTCAGTGGGAACTGTAAGGCAGTCAGAAGAGGACTAGTCAGATGACTCCCAACAAACCGTAGATCATGCCTTCTGAACCATAAAAGTTGAAAGCAAATGTAAACAAAAAAATGGGAGAGGCCACTAAACTATTTGGAGATGATAAAGTACCTGAACTTAATGGCAGATACTGCATGTGCCTGAATACAGCCCAATTATATTAAGAATGGTTTTGAAATGCTGCTTTTCATCATGTTTCTTCCATTCTTCACCCTGTAGTGCTGACCAACATCAGCCACTATTAAAGAGTCTTCATGCATGTAAAATAATATGATTTCACAATGATTACATATTCACTCTACAGCTGGCTGAGTTTTTACATCTCCATTTGTCATTGACTATTGTGTCCAATTAAATGATTAGCTTTTAAAAACTGCTGCACATTATGAGAGTGAACTTGTGTTCCATTGCACTGAGTGATGCAGAAACAAACTCATTACAGCATGTAATTCACCCATATTAAATAACAAACAGATGGCTGCTGTAAATGAGAGCTGCTTTTTCTCTTCAAAAGTGCCAGGAAAAAGGTGTTTTTATTTATCTTTGTTTCCAGCTTCTTTCTGTTTTCTTGACAAGTGGGCAGCTGGTTGCTGAGGTTTTCAATTGGTGCAGAAGAATGAAAAGCCTGTTTCCATTAATTTCCCCATAAAATAAGTCTTTGAATCATTCCTGTTATAAATGCATGTGCAGTAGCAAGCTGCTGCTTGATTAATTCACTTATTATGAAGATTTCATCTTTTATAAGAGGGCCTGCAGGTAATTTATCTTGTTTAGTAAGATTAGAAAAATGTAATTATCTTGATACCTTTGGACCCCTCTCATTTTAATTGTGTTCCCATAAATTTCAAACATAAAGATGGGATTTTTTTTGCACAAATGTTCCAACATGTGGTAGAAAAATGTGTTGTAAGATCTGCATAAAAACTTATCAAGTAAAATGCATTTAGATTATATTATATTATTAAGGGAACACATACCAATAAAACCAGTATACTTCTGTGGAAGCATATACAAATATCTGATGACTGGTACCTTGGTCACAGGATTTTTACAGTTGGAGCAGGATGAGGAATGTGAGTATTTAAGTTCTTTATTCTTCCTTTTTTTTTTTTTTTTTAGTAGATGATGCATTTCATCTGGGAAATATGAAATCCTTCCATTTTCATTAATAAAATTAAAATTGTGCTAGTCTTCATGTGTAATATGAATAGTAAAAAATAAAAAGAAAACCTATGAGCTGACACATATATGTAACATCAATCCTCTGTCTCCAGTACTCTTCAGAAGTTTTCTCCCTCCTCTCTTCCTTACTTTTTTTTTTTTTTGAGTGAAAATTTGAAACTTTTCAGAGAAAATTTTTCTCTTCTTTCTTCTCTTTCTCAGAAATTTTTCTCTTCAACGTATTTTTTTGTCTTCTTGAGACAGTAATTGGCATATTTTGTTTGGTTTAGGTTTATTTATTTATGTATTTCGTATATTGCAATTTTCATTAATTTATTTAGTTTCAGTTTCTGTGGTTCCAGAAAACTATTTTCTTTAGTTTTTTTACTTGGGTTCTAGCAACCTCTTGATTCTTTTAACCATCCAAAAAAAAAGCTTATTAACAATTTGGCATGTGTTCGTTTTTAATATTAGTTTTAATTTAGAGTAGTTGTGCTGGTCAATTTGCACAAAATAGATTTACAGGAATACGGGGCAATTGCACCATGAGTCACTCAGCTCAGTCATGTGCCCTGGTTTGGACTGGGATAGGATTAATTCTCATCCTCTTAGTAGCCTGTGCAGTGCTGAGTTTTCAGTAGGAGAAGGATGTCGATAACACTCTGACGTTTCAGTGGTCGCTCGGTAGTGCTTACCCTGAGCCAAGGACTTTTGCAGCTCCCCACACTCTGCCACTGAGCAGGAGCACAAGAATCTGTGAGGGACCATAGCCAGGACAGCTGTCCTGAACTGGCCAAAGGAACATTCCCTACCATAGGACAATAAGCCCAGTATATAAACTTGGAGGACTTGGTTCAGAGGCATCAGCTGTGGCTCAGGGACAATACTCAGGGGCTGAGTGTTGGTCAGTAGTTAGTCAGGTAGTGAGCAATTGTATTGTGCATCACTTGTTTCTCTTGGACTTTTTTCCTTTCTTTCTCTGCCCTGCTTTTCATTACAACTATTGCTATTAATATTGTGTTTAAATTATCTTAGGTTTTTTTCTATCTCAGCTCAGGAGTTTTACTGTTTCTTTTTCCAGTTCTCTTCCCCATCCAACCTGGGGAGTAGGCAGGGAGAGAAATGAGAGAGCAAGTGGCATTTAGCTGCCAAAAGATCTATTAAGGTTTGAGTGTCATAAGCCTTTTAACATTAAAATGAGACAAAAAATCTTCTCAATGTGTTCAGAGTTAAGTATTTCAGGACTCTGAATGCATATCTTCTCAGCTCTCAAGGGTCTCTAAAGCAGTGGTTAGAGTGCCAGTGAACTGAACTTTATAAGGGACATAACTGTATACATCATATACAGCAATGTGCAAGGAAAGAAATTTTACAGACTGAGAGTTCAGGCAGTAAAGAGACTCATCAGAATATGCAAACTGTACAAGGTTGAAGCCATGAAACTGAGAAATGTGTACAGATGGCTGAAACATTTCAAGTCAGGTGAGACTAGCAATTGTGACAAACCATGATCTGGGAGACCTGTGTCAGCAGCAGCACACATGAATGCTGAAAAGGCTGAGCAGCTCATTAGGGAAGATTGACGAATAACCCTTAATGACCTTGCTACTGCTTTAAATTACAGTTCTGCATCAGTACACTGAATCCTGCAGTGGTCTTTGGAATTTGTTCACACCAGGTCATATGAAAACATTCTAGGACATGCACAAACTTGTGACATTACTCTTCAAATCTAAACTTAATTGAAGAGATAAAGAGATATGTCCAGTTATAACAGATTTTACTACTGCAAGAATATTATTTATTTTTAAGGAAGTTTTTTTCTTGAAAATCATGTATATCAATATGTTTCATATTGCTTATATGAATAATATATAAGCATTGTGTTCTGATAGGGAGTCTAATTAGGGCAGAGATGCAATTTAAATATATATATATATATATTTCATGGTACAAAAGTCATGGTATTCTGTGAAGAAGATATAAGTCCACTGAGAGTGTAAAGGAGTTTTACCAGTATAATGGAAAAGATACTTAAAAACTTACATTTCTCCAAATATTTTGCATGTAAATTACCAACTACAAGTGTGTGCTCTACAAATTTTATCAAAACATAATTTAAAATGCTGTAGATTCTAGAAGCTTAAAAACTATATTGTAGTCTGTCTGATGTATATTTAATTGGATACTTGGTAGTGTGTGGTTATAGTACTTTCTAATTGACAATTACAGAAAGGATGAAGGTTTGCTTACAATTGAAAGTGAATGTGTTCTGTCTTATCTCTGGAGTTAGGAGATAAAAGCCAGTATATGCAATTATTTAATAGAGGACAGATAAATAGTCTGGTGTGTAGGATATATAAGATACTATGACAAACAAGAATTTTATACTAACAAAAACCTGGAATGCAATTGGTCCTTGAAATAAAAAGCAGCCTCCTGGATCACAGCAAGTCTTGATCTTCCACGATGTGTAGCATGTGCTTCGAGGTAAAATCTTGTCTTAACACCAAAAATTTATAGACCATTCTCTCTGGAGGCCAAAACATTAATGTATCAAATCAACTTTACACAAAGAGGACCAGAGAATTCCAAGCAATATCTACCTTTGTATTGTAATCATTGCGGCCCTGGGTGCATTCAGCCTTTAGAATAAGCTCATGGCATGGCTTCAGTTTTAATGATTTCTTTTGAAAGGCCTAAACACAGATTTGATTCATAGTAATACTGACTAGCAAAGCTTGGATAGTAAAAGAAACATATTGTCAAAAGGAAAAAAGAAAGCTAATTGAATGCAACATTATAAGAATGTGTGAATACAATAATCCTGTCCTATTCTGAATTATGAGAGCTGAGTATTATTTTCTCATTATTTATTTTTTACCCAGAGCTGACCTATATTTTCTAGTATTGTCTTGAGCTAAGCCTGAAAACTTGACCATGTTTAGGGTTTAGACCTATATTTCATATGTTCAGAGCATAATCCAAACTCAACTTCACTCTCTGGAAATGCTACCATTTAGGTGACACTTCTATGACTTAGATCTGCTGTATTTCAATAGATTATAGAAGAAAAGTGGAAAGTCAGCATTTCATAACTGAGAAGCTACTTCAGATATTAGTCTGTAATCACTAATAGTATGAAAAAATTCTTTTCAAACTTTGCCCACAAAATGCTGCTTCAGTAATTCATTAACTTGTTTTAATGAAACAACATCTCATTGCTATTTGGGAAGAAACTAATCTCCTTTCCAGAGTTTGCATAATGTATTGAAAAAGAAGTGACTGCAGAATCTGCTGATCATACTTTTGAGGATTCCACATAGGCTGGGTTAACTCTTATCTAACACTATTGAGAAAACTATATACACACAAAATTGCCTGCTCAGGCATTTATTACAGACTAAGAACAAAATATGTTTAGGTTGCAACTTGCACTCCTGTGTAGCAGACACTGAAACCTTAAGTTTAACCAAAGAAAATTAACACTTTCTCTATGCTCTCAATTGTCCCCTATCTTGTCCAATACAGATTTTGTATCAGATGTGGGGATTACTCAAAGTATATCATAATCATATTTCAAAGAGTCTGTCAGTTCCAGGGAGTTTAAACTGCCTGCAGAGAGACCTTGACAAATTCAAGGACTAGGAAATCACCAGTCATATGAAGTTTAAGAAGGGAAAGTGCTAGATTCTGCACTTGGGATGGGGTAACACTGCATTTACTGTGTTGGGGAATGAGATGCTGGAAAGAAGTGTTGCAGGAAGGGATCTGGGGGTCCTGGTCAGTGGCAAGTTGAACATGAGTCAGCAGTGCCCTGGCAGCCACGAGGTCCAACACTGTCCTGGGAGCATCAGGCACAGCATCACAGCCAGGCAAGGGAGGGGATTGTCCTGCTCTGCCCTGAGCTGGGGCAGCCTTACCTCCAGTGCTGGGGGCTGGTTTAGATGACTCAATATAAAAAACATGTTAGGCTGTTAGAGAACTTCCAAAGGAGTGCCACAAGGATTGTGGAGGGTCTGGAAAGGGAGACTTACGAGGAGCAGCTGAGATGTCTTGGTCTGTTCAGTCTGGAGAAGAGGAGACTGAGAGGAGACATCACTGCAGTTACAAATGGTCACACACACCAAGCTTGGCAGAATTCAAGAAGTATTTGGACAATAATCTGAGGCACATGATGTGGTTTATGGGGATGTCCTGACCAGGGCCAGGAGCTGGACTCGATGATCCTGATGGATCCCTTCTGACTCTGAATATTCTGTGATTCTGTGAACCAGTTCACTGTAACCTATTATTACATGTATCTCATACATATATATATATATATATTTATTTCACATGCTTATATATAGAACTCACATATGTGTGTCTGTGCATATATATGTATATAAACACTCCAAAGAGCAAATAAAATATCTCTTTAAGAATGAATCTTTACTTTATAATTAATGTGATTGAAAATAAAAAAGGGGAGAAAATCTCAAACATAAACCAACCACAAGATTAGAAACAACTCCAAGACAAAATTCAGTACGAATCAGCAGCTCTCTCCTCACCTTTCTACCAGCTCAGAAAGCTGTTCCTAATGAGTATAGGGAAATAATAGAACACTATATCTAGCTGTCTGGAGATTGTATATGACACTTTATATATACTGCATGTACACATATATATGTATAAATATACTGTCTCTGTTCACAGTTGCCTCTCCTGTTTTATGTCTACAAGAACCTACTCAGCAGTGCTGACTCAGAACACTTTGTTGGAGATTCATATGGGTGCATAAGAGAGTTGTGGTCAAGGGCTTGTAGTCCCAAAGGACATTGGTGGACAGTGGTATCCCTCAGCCACTTGTATGGAGAACAGCAATGTTCAGTGCCTTCATCAAGGACAGTGACAGTGAGATCAAGTGAGCCCTCAGCAGATTTGTCGATGATGTGAAGCTGAGTGGTGAGTTTGACACAGGTAAAGAACGGGATACCATCCAGAAGAACCTGGACAAGCTCAAGAAAAGGGCTTTCCAAGAGGTTTAACATGGCCAAGTGCAGGATGCTGCACAATGGGTCAGGGCAACCCCCAGTATCAGCCCAGGCTGGGGAAAGAGCAGATGTAGACCAGCCCTACCCAGAAGGGCTTGGGGGTGCTGGTGGGTGAGAGGCTGGACACGACCCAGCCATGGGCACTCCCAGCCCAGAAACCAAACGTGTCCTGGGCTGCATCCAGAGCAGCGTGGGCAGCAGGGCAGGGAGGGGATTCTGCCCCTCTGCTCTGCTCTGAGACCCCACTGCAGTGCTGCACCCAGCCCTGGGGTCCAGCACAGGAAGGACAGGGACCTGAAGGAGCAAATCCAGGGGAAAAGAAGAAACATACATGCATTCAAACCCTCAAACCTTATCAAAATTTAGAAGGAGCCCACCTCCCATGCTGTGAAGAATTTTTTTTTTTTTCAGAAGTCTTAAGCCATCTGTATTGTAAAGTGGATCTTAGCACAATTTTTTGTTAAGAGAGTTAATGATATTTTACTATATATTGAAACTGTTCTCTGACAAAGTGAAATATTGTGAACTCACCTAGAATTTATTTTGGGTAGAGATCATTTAACAAGACCATTAAAGCTGTCTTCAAAATTTTAGAAGCTCACTCAGGCATAAAGTTCAGTTCTGAAGGAATTAATTCTGTACCATTTTTTTTTTCTTTTTTTAAATGTATTATCTAAGCAATAAGAAAATAATCAGTTTATATTATATAGGTATAAAGAGTATTATTATCATTTATAAGAGAAAAGACTGGACTGCTTAAGATGACAGAGATATTGAATATTAAATTCCCTTTTAGAAGAAAATTTTAACAAGTTTACCATTAGAATTATAATGCAAAACAGAAGGAAAAGATTAATTATAAATATCTCATTCTATTAATAAAACATGTTATACTTGGTTTTCTTACACTAAAGTGTTTTTAAGCTTACACTTATTTTACACTGTGAACTAGTTTAATTAAGCTGATGGTTTTATGTTTGAAAAGTATTATGTCAGGTTCTGTCAGGTTCTGTCAGGTTCATATATTTCCTTTTTCTATGTCTTATCAATATAATTTTCTTCAGGCATGGCAGGACTGTGCTGAACTACTGGAATGAAGACACCCCATCAGAAAGACTCAATCTTGGCTGCATTCACATGTGCAGGTCCTCTGCTCCCTTGGAACTCTGCTAAGATGAATGGAACTCATGCAAAACCACAAGGTAATTGCCCAAGATTTCTCTCAAGATATTTTTAGATACCCTGTATTTTCCTTCTCACCAAAACACTTCTATCTTTCTGCTTAATGAATTTATTTTTTAGTGGATTAAAAACACACTAAGTTTTTTCAAGTGACTGGTAGCATATTGCAACTTTTGGATGAACAAGGGTCCAGCTTTCAAACATGAAAGAGGATCATTTTCCCATAAAAGACCAGTTATAGAGTCAAGAATGAAAGCACTGGTTAGTATTTTTAAGACCATCAATTTTCCCCAGTAGAGTCAATATCCACTCCTTTAAAACTCCATATAAAATTCTTATTCTTCTCCACTCAACCAAGACTCAGTGTGCAGAACGATTTCTGGAATCATCTGGTCTGTGTTTTACAATTACAAGAAGATAAAATTCATCCTTCATAACAAGTGAAATGTTGTAATCTTAATCTTAAATTATAAATTTGATTTTAAACTTTTCTTTGGCTTAGTGGAATGTACATTCCGGAGATTCTCATCTGCAGTGAGGATGCAGGCAATGAAAAGGAATTGATGAATTTGTTTTGCTCATCATACCAGTTTCATATGATCTGCATGTGAAAGGAATGATTTGAGTTATTTCATTACTCCAAGCAAAGCCAAGGATAGAGGTCTGGGAAAAAGAGAAGTTTCTAGTGTGTATGGTGCTCTATTTTGCTGCAGTTTGTCATACCAGAGTACTGCTCTTGTCCTGCTGAGCAGTGCAATACAGAAGGACATTAACTTTTAGCTTAACACTTCATTACTATCTGGGGATATGTTTAACATTTTATTAAATTTCATAGTGGCGATTTTATTCACTAACTATTTATTTTCCCCTAGGGCTGAGCACAGCAACCAAATACCCTTAAAGGGACAAAACAATACACTGGTGTTTCAATGTGTTAGTTTAATGCATTATGTAATGCATTTCTTACATAACTCCTGCAAATCCATTAATGACATAGTTATTTTTGATATCTTAAAAACCTAGCTGATGTTTTTGGGGAGACAACTGTCTATCTCTACGAATGGGACAAAGTTTTAAAATTGTGTAAAATCGCTAAAACAGTTGACCCAAGCAAACCTGAAATACTCTTAAAAATGCATGAAGTTCCAAAGGGGTCATTGCTTCATATTAGAGTTTTTTCTTTCCTCCAGGAGCAAACTAAAGAGAATCACTGCTGCCTAAGACACCTGCAAAAGAGTGGACTCAAAAAATTATTTTCCATTACACCTGATTTTTTTCCTATAATTGCTTCTAATAAATACTAGTTTAGTGCCTAAATTAGCCTTTAAATGAACTAGCCTTCTCAGATTAACTGGTAGTGAACAATAAGGAAGACAATTTTTAAAAAACCATCAAAGCAGAAATAGATGAAAGCAGCCAGAAGAAATCTAAAGAAAGAGAAGTCATAATGTTCTTAAACTGTGAACAGGCATGCAGGAAGCCTGCAAGTACTAATATATTTAACTATTAATTCACACTAATATATTTAACTTTTAATTCGTGTGGAGTTAGAGTTATATTGATGTGGCTTGCTTTGGATTTTATTTTTATTTGCAATATTTATTTTTTTATTTGGAAACTTTTTAGTTAAGAATTACCTTTTTTTTCTATTTCTAATCCCATAAGTAGGCATGGGAAATGTCTTTAGATATACCCAGCAGACTCATGTTTCATGACATGAGTTACTGGGGTTTGTGTTTGTTGTTTTTTTTCTATTTTGGTTGTGAAAGATAAGTTATTATAAAGGTATTACTAGCTTATGCTACAGAACTGCATAAGATATCATTAAAATGGATGCCTGTCATGAATGATATGCATGATATTTAACTACAGCTCAGTTTATGAATCACATGCAAGACACTACAGAATGCTTACTTAAACATTCATTGTTCACCACTTCCTTTGCTTCATCACTGCACCACAATGATGCAAAACTACTTCAGTTTTCCCATCCTGATTTTCAAAATGGATGAAGATCAGTAACGTATCGTCAACTTGCACTTCACTGACACTACAGACCATACCCATTATGGCATTTCAGGTCAATAATTCCTGAACTAAGTAGGATTAATAGGATTTATGACCCTCTTTTCAGCTGCATGTAGCACAACCAGTACTAATTATATTTTCATTAACCTCTGTGGTTAGCTCATGTTCTAATAATTTAGCCCTGTTATGGCTTAATCCAATGTTTTACATGTTCAATAAGGTGAATACACAAACAAAAGCTATATAAATAAATCCTCATGACCAAATCTAAGCTGGTCCATTGAAGGAATCCTTGTAAAATAGCTACTGGTCTGGCTCATGCATTGATCAGCTTTATTTTGGGTCTCTGAATGAATTATATCCCAGTCTGAGAGGCATTCCACCATCAGAGGGCCCTAACCATTAGTTAAATACAATTTAATTTCATAAATTGCAATGCTAAATTAGTCCTATGCAAGTTGCCTTATATGGTGAAGTCTGTACTTGCACTTCAGGAGATGTTAGAGCCACAATTTCCAGAACCAGTGCAAGCATATCTCCCAAATACTTGTAGAAGGCTGTGTTTCTGGGACATATATCTGCACTGCATTATGACCTGCAGTCTTCACTCCCATACCCACTGAGTTACTCCCAGGTATCTATTGTGCCAGAGGGAATAAGGACTTCACAGGGGATGGGGTTCAGCTGCCAGTAATAACAGGATTATTCAGCATGATTTCCATCTCCTGCTGCTCTCCAATCCTAAGCAGAGTCAGTGCCAACTGGAAAATCAAGGCTGAATGCTATTTCTGCAAACAAAAGAGGAGTGGTGGCTGAATCCAGCCCAGATTACATCAAGTTCCAAGAAAGTAATGCTATCCCACTGCCCCTCTCTTATTCTGTGCTTTCACTCCTTCTCTGCAGCAGTTGAACATCAGCTCCTTAAGAGTTGTGTGCCTTTTTCTTATTTGACTAAAATCAGATCCATTTAATCTAAAAAGACAGCAGATCCATCCCCCAGTCCTGATTAACTCAGAATATGAAAATAAATTGACATGGGAATCGTAATAGTTAAATTGAGATAGAGTTTAGAATTAATGTTATTTGAGAAGCAGTGAATGCTTTATGTTATTTGTATTTTTAATTCAGTACTAATATCTAACACTCTCAAACATTAGATTTGAATATATATTCACTGAAATAAAATATACTGAAATATGCAAATAGAATGCCAAGAGGTATTTGGAAGAAATTTTCTAAAGTATTTTGCCATCTGATGAGACATAGGGGAAGAAATCTCTCTCTTGAAATTTGGTTTGGTAAGACAGCAGCTTCTCTTACACTCAAAGTATGTGAAGTAAGTTTTTCATAGAGATAAATCTAGATTTAAGTTGAAATCTAAGATATACCTTTAACCTAAGGATGGAAGAAATGTTACAGTGAAGCTTCACAAGAGCAAAATCATACAAATTCCTCCTCATCCTCCCAAAGTTATATAAGTTTAAAATAAGAAGGTTTATCATTGCTAAAATTTCCAGGACATAAGTCATCTGCCATAAGTCAACTGCTTTTCTAGGCTGCTAATTCTTTTTTATACAAAATTACTGTTCAATCTAGATTGTTGGCAATTCAGCTCAAGTACCACAGGCAAGTTCATCCATTTCCTGAAGACAAAAAAAAGGTAGAAGGTGGTGGAACATGATAAAATAACCATTACATTTTGTCAAACCAAAGGTACATTTCATCTCACATAAACTGTTTGATCAGACCAACATTTGGAGTCTTTTCTGCTTCTGACATGCCAATGGCATACACAGTGAAAAAAGGCCTATGGTAAATGCAAGCACAATCTGTACATCACCTTGATTAGAGCTCCCAAGTTATCCATTATTTTTGGAGGATCCATTGCTTTTTGAATAGCTGCCCCAATTTCTTCCTTTCTTCACTTTTCTTGGATGGATTTTTTCTGTGTCTGGTCATTGTCTAGATACTTTATTGCCTGGGCTTTCTTACCCTTTGATTTCCATCTCTTTTGAATACTAGCTACTGGGACACTATCTACAGTTTTAGCTTTCCTTACTTAACTAGAATAGACACTTTAATGGAGACTGAACCAAAAGATTGCAGACATACAAAAAAAACCCCACAAAAAACCAAAAACCACAAAAGAACCAACAACCAATCAAACAAACAAAAACCCCAACAAGAAAAATATTCAATGGAATAAAATAATTATAAATCCACAGATAACTCCAGTAGTCCTTTATTCACAGAGATATTGCAACAAAATTATCTGCTGGTTACAAAATCTGATTAGCCAGAACAGGAACTACTTTATTTTTGTCACTTATTGATATTAGAGAAATTCCCTATGAACATGGGTGAATAACATTCCTTGGCAGTCACATACATGTTGACATGAACAGGTATATTCTTTTAACAACCCAGAATTTTTTTCTGATATCCTCAAAGGAAATAAATTTACTCTTAGAGTACTGTGCTAAAAATCATCTTCCATCAGAGCCAACATATTTGGATAAATTTGGAATTCATCAGCTTCTGCAGTTGAAAATGATTAACAGTCAACAATGAAAGAACTGGAATATAAGTGTTCTTCCATGGGATTTTTTCCATTATTTTAAATTTTAAATTTTAATTTTATAGGCCAAATAGTTCTGATGATAGCTGTACTTCATAAAGAAACCTCTTAATTTTCTTTAACATGCTTTTCTCCCTGTAATTTCTTGATTTCCAGCTGATATTATTTTTTGCAGTAGACTAAAGAAAGACTTCATCTCACCTGATTCCTCCTATCAATTTTACAATACATATGCCTCAAAGTTTTAGTGTCATCTGCCTAATCTAAACAAAAAAAATGCCTGAAGAAAAATTTAAATATATTACTTTAAATAGTATGTGAAAATACTCAATGTCCTGAACACCTTGGTTGTGATTGGGAGACTTTTTACATTAGTGAATTTAAACCTGGTTCTTTACTTTCTATCATGGGAACTTAGACATTGATCTCAAATGTTGCAATCTAAATCTAGGTGTTTATAATTTGGAGCTATATAATTGTCTGAATTTATTCTCTAAAATTTGAATCTAGTTACTCAGATAGACTTGCATTTTTACATTCACTTGAAGCCAGCAGTTTTTGAATACTCTTAAAACAGTTTCTTTTTAAATTTTTTTTAATAATATTTGAATCTGATTATTTCTCCTTTGCTGCAGTCCTGTTGCTAAAGTGACTTCTTATTGAGTTAATCATAAATTGCAGTGTGAAATCATATAGATCTTAAACACTTAGATAGCATAAGACAGTACCCTATTTCCATAATTATTTAAGTGATTGGTATGGACTAGGGTTTTTTTAATTTGGTTTGGGTTTTTTTCTTATAGTTAAAATTTTTCAAAAAAATTGTTAATTTCTTAGTAGAAGCCTTCTTTTTAGCTGCTACACATTAAAGCAAGCATATTGCCAAGTTCCCCCTCCTTTTTTTTTCCCTATGGAAAAACTGAAAAATATTTTACTTTCTCATTATATGTAGTGTGTTCTTACTTCAGATTATTTATGCACATGTTAATCTTTCTGCTTCTGCTGTTGAATTATAATAGATGCTAGTGGCTTCACAGTTTATCAGGCTTTCTATCTTGTACACAAACATAGCAATAACTGTGAAAGATTCTAAATATATGTGAAACTGGCAAGTATATTTCCATTCAATGGAAATTGTGCAAAGCAAGCAAAAATTTCTAAATTCTAGAGATCTGTCCCACTTCCTTAACACTTATTTTTCAAAATTACTTCATAAAAGGCCTTTTCCTATTACCACAGCTAAAAAACATGGAGCAGTTATAAGATCTTCCTCAATTACTGTTTTGCCTGTAAATGAAACTCTTCCATGTGTGAATACATTTAGAAACTTTAAAACATGTGCCAGTCACACACTTTTTTGGGATAGACAGACAAGTATACTTGAGATAAGAATGCTTAAGTATTAGCTTTGAGTGCTTAAGCTTCCAAAAAAACTCCAGGTAAGAAATACTGATTTTTCTGCAGATTACTGTTTTTCATAAGGAGACCCTCAGGCTCATAATCTAGGAAATTACTTAAAATCTTTAGAAAAAATAAAGCACATATATGCCTTCAGTGAATTCCTGAATTGGCCACTGTTTAGTAGAGAAGCTAAACTGACCTCTTTATTCACTTCTTCTCTTTTCTGAAATTACCAGAACAAGTGAAAACTGACATAAACTGTTCAATTGTTGTTTTTGTTTTGGGATACTAGCGTAAGAATAGCAATTAAATGGCAATGACAATCTTGGAAGGGAAAAATTCATATAAATAATCAAAGTATTTTAAACCTATTATTTCTTGAGACTTGCAAGTTTATTATTTAACTACTGTGTTTAATACAACAAAACGAACAAAAGTGTGAACAAATTTCACTTTTCAGGCTATAAGTTAATATATATTTCCCTTAGAAGAACATCTTAGAAAATCTAGGAATTAAATTTAATTCTTTAGTACTTGTAGGTAGCATCTCAAAATATTTTCTCACATTTAAATCCTTATTTTCATTGCTTAAGTTTCTATTCATGAAAACCAGCAAAAAATCCCAAAGAAAACTGTATTATATTCAGGGTAGGAGAATGTAGCACAAAATATTTTTTATTCATGTATTCACTCCAACAAAACTGCAGATCTGGGATGCTTCAGTTGAATCTCCATGTTTCTAATAAATAGAGAAAATCAGAAGAAAGCTCCAGAACAAGGCTCTCTATTTTTAATATATAAGTGTTTTTCTCAGAAACTACTCAAAGATTGGACAGAAAGAGAGGAGAAACCTTAGAACAGTTCATCATCTGTTTTATGGTCTTTTATTTTCCAACCTTTTCTGTTTTGGAAAAAGCTGAGAAAACCTCCGAAGATTCCTTGAAAAGGCCAGCATTTCCTAAGAAATCTTAAAGATTATGTTTTCTTTTTATTTTTCATCCTCAAAGGGCAAAAAAAGTTACTTTGTGAGAGGATGATGTGAGGTAGTGAGTTTTATGCCAAGTTTAAATTCTGTAAGAAAGCAATTGCTGACAACTGACTTATTTTTCATTGTGATGCTAGTAATAGCACTATAGAGGAAAAAAAACAACAACCCAGACAACAGTGCCAAAAACACGGTAAGCATGAACTTTTACCAGAGAGAGAATCTGCTTTTATTAAGTTCCACTAGAAAATTTAAGATGTGGACTTTCAATATGTATGAATTTTAACATTACATAATTCCTGGTTATTTAGATCTTGCTCCTAAACCTTACCAATACCTACAGGTCGTGTCTGTGCTGGAAAAAGGATTTTTGTTCCTGTTTGCAAGCTGCTTGTAATTGACTGCAAACTTCACTTGAGAGGAAAATTGCAGAATGTGCAAGATCTGATGGAGGGGATTATTTCTTATTATTTTCCTTTAAACAGATTTTAGTCTTGAATTGAGGTAATACTTCCTTTTCTAAATTGCAGCTGACTGTCAGCAAGTATAAATTTTTGAATCTGTCCCCCATGTTCACCATATTATCAGAAAATAGATATTTGGAATATTTTCATCTCCATTGATGAATCCTTCAGCCCATATACTGATTCTTGAATTTCACCAGCTTCCTTATATTCTTGAGAAAAAGGGAGGTTACAAAAGGAGCTGTGAGTAGTCTTTGAGGTCCAATGACTGCTGGGTTCTGATACAAACCCTGCTGAAGCTGGAAACCACCATGACTTCGGAGGTTTCCGGTGAGGACACCAAATGGGACTATTGTTTGCTTAAGATTTGTTGAAATCTGTGTCTTTTTATGTTAACCAGTTTAACTTATTTTGCCATCATTCAGTCATATGAAGGTTTTAGGTAATTTTTAATCCTTATGACATTGTGGATATTTTGTACAATTTTCAATCTGTACAACTGTTTTTATGTTTTACCCACTATCAATAATTTTCTTTCTTTCTTTTTTTTTTTTTTTTTTTTTTTTTTTTGTTGTTGTTGTTGTTTTTTGTTCATTTTTTGTTTTTCGCTTTGGGTTTTTAAGTAAAAATTCCATCTAATCTCCTGTTTTATCAAATTCAGTATCAGGATTAGGAGAGTTATTATAATGAATTTCCTTAAAAGTGAACAGATTGCCGTCTGAATTTGATGGTGTGTTTAGCTCCTCACAAAGGGTGAGTGATAGAAAGACAGAGTGAGACAGACAAATTTCTGTGTAATTTATTCTCACTGTCATTAAATGTAAGTTTATATATTAAATTGATGTTTATAATTATATGTATCTATTTTACTATTTGAGAAAATTATTAGAATTATTTTTTTATTTTAGATAATTTCTTTTTATATGTATTACTTAAAACAAGACTGCAAATCAATATCTGAAATTATATAAAATCTATTCTAATCTAACAAAAGTGCTTTTTCTCTTATATATTTCCTGTTCATTACTTTAATATGGACAAGACCATATCTTTATTTGACCTAATGTCAAAGAGACAAAAAAAGCCTAAGGAAGTTAAAATGTTTTCTGGTACTAAAACTCCAAAGCTTCAGGAAGTTTCTTTATTACTTAGTACTGTATGTTCTAATCAAGCATAAAACAGGAAAGTGACTACTATCAAAGGACCCATAAAAAGAGTTTATGATGTTTCAGATTCAGACAACATAAAAAAGGACATATTCAAATTAGAAACACTATTATAAAGTGTGATTCTATAAGGAATCTCCATAACAGACTTAATAACCTGATTAAAGAGACAAAGTAATAGCAATATACACAAGTACTAATTAGAACATTGAAACTATTACGCCTCATGTGGGAGACAAGTAATAAAATTCAAAGAATATTTGTAAGAAACACTATCAAACTAGCTTTTAAGTTTCCTACTGCCTCGGGCTGATTATGTGAACTTGTGGCATGTGTCGAAAATATTTAAGCCAATCCATTTGGCCTGGTAATGCTTCCTTCTCTCAATGCATTTTGCATCATTATACTAAGATATGATTTGGGTAAACTACTTTTCACAATGGGCCTGTTTGGTGGTGATTCAAAACATGTTGCTCTTATAATCAAGAAAGAAATGTTGCCTTAGTAGTATCACAGTTATTTAAAATTACTTGCCTTGCTTTTACTCTTGAACATACAGCAGCTTTGGGTACCTGAGATAAATAACTATGAATGGAAAAATCTAAATGAATATTTAAAATAAGAAATGGTTGGTGAAATATCTAATGATCATAAAGTCTCACTGAGAATAAAGGTTATTGAAGACTTTGTAGAATATTAGGAACACTAAGCATCACAACCTGACTACAGCATGTTTCAGAACTGCTGAGTAACCAATATTTGACTTAACAAGTGTGAAGCATATTAATCTGAGTTTATTAATCTATAGTTATAATGTATCAGACCAAATTTACTGAAGTAGAATTCTGTAAATATATCACACATAGGAAAACACAGTTACTTTATCCATTCTAATACCCTGAAAGGAAATCAAGTGGCCATGGGTGTTACCAGGATAAATTTCTAGGGTATTACTATGCCTTTTTTAGTAGAGCTCACTCTTTGCTTATCTTTCCTAATATATAATGAAATTTTCTATTAGTAAGTGTCTATAGCATTTATGTCAATACTAAATTACTTGAATTTACAGAACACTTCCCCACAAATGTTTCCTTTATTTTACACATTTTTAGATTAACAATTAGCTTGAATTCTTGATCCATAGGTCCATCTCTTATGCAACACAGTATTTCAAAAAGCTTTAAAGCTCTTTAAAATTCAATCACGACATATTTAGGACTAATATTCACTTTTCTGTTTGATTTAAAATTTTTCCTTCATGAACTGGTTCTTAGACTTTATTATCAGCCTGAAGTTATGACCAAACACAGAAAGTTCCCTTCCGCAAAAGGTTTTTTTCATTTTTAAGATAAAATAAAAGAAAATAAATTAAAAAGACACTATAATATTTGCTAGATAGAAAATGGCTGCTCAATTGTGTTGTTTGTAAAAAGGGTTCAAACTACATTAAATCAATGTTCATTAGAAATTTAGGGTAATTCATAGAAACCTGTTCCTTCTAGTTCACCTCCAGTTAAAAACAACTCTTACTGGTCACAACTGAATGAAATATGAGCCCCCAGATATTCAAAATACAGTTTACCATAAATCATTTTTATAAGCTGTGGGAACTGGAAATATTGCCCTAACTACAGCCCCATAGCCTCAAGTCAAGTGATTTATATTCACTCTAGAATTTTCACACACACACAATATCATATTTATGCCAATTAGGTTATTTTTCCTGTATTAAATAGTGTTCTATGGATCAACTGACATTGCAGAAACTGACACTCCTCACATCACCACTAAATTTGACTCAGTTCTAAGGAAGATGATCTCCTTTACTCTAAGATGTATTTGCCCAATTCTTTTTAAACTCCTTCTATGGCACTAGTGTTAACAGGTTTAAAAAATCTCAGCCCACTATCAGAAACATTAGCACTAACCATTGTGCATGTTTATTTTAACCCTCTGAGGGTTTCCCACACAGTATTTCTGCTCATTTCTTCTTTTGCCATTCATTATTAAAATAAATTACTGTTGTACTCAGCTCAGCTGCAGGCAAAATGCTTCCATTCCAGGCGCCCATCAACTTTTTAAATCAATTAAGTTAATTGACAGCAGGTTTAGCCATTTTCTTAATTATGACTGCAAACAGATTTTTAAAACACCTCCCACCCCAAAAAACAAACCCCAACCCATTATTGACAAAACAAATGAACAAAATAATAATAGAAATTCACAGAACAGAAACCTTCCTTTATAATTGTCATTATTAAAAAGTCTCTAAGGAAGGAATACATAAAGAAGGAAATCCAGGGACAGAACAAATCTCTGCTTTTCTTTCTAAGTCACTTTGGAGCATTTTATCAGCTCATTTCAAAGCCGAAAACCACATTTGAATTAGAATCAGCTCTAAACTACATTAGTGATGATTCAGTAAATGACATCCTTCCTCCTGGGTAAATTCAGAGCTGGGATAACGTTGGCTATCCTAGGCACAGAGAAAATGATGCTTTGCAAGTAGCAAAACAATTCTTCTCAGGATATTTCTCTTCTTAACATTAGCATTTCTCTTTGCCTTTCTTCAGATTTTTCAGCATTCCCTATTCCTACACAGTGCAAGGTTCTCTATAACATAGTCCTCTCTTCTTCTGGGTGACAGTACCAGAATATATAACAGCAGTAGAATTTATGTTAAAAGCTTCTTGATTAAGGTAGAATGTGTTTGAGTGAATTTGAGCAATTGAGAGTTCTGGTATAATCAAGAATGATAGAATTCAAAAAGTATAAATTTCCATACTATACAAAGTTTTAATATCAGAAGACCATTTTCCTTCAAATTTTCTTCTCATTTAGATGAGGAATATACTTTACTGAAGTGAAACTGAACACTTGTGCTTTAGTTTGAGTTATTTAAGCCCTTCTTTTAAATATTATATTTTTAATTCATAGAGTTTTATATCTGAAATGAAGTTCTAATATTATAGTAGTATAACCAATATGGTATCTTAGGAACATAATATCAAATATAATCTACACATACATCATCATTATGAAATAAATAAAAATAGAACTGTCAAAATGTAGCATGTTGGTTTGATCAAAGCATCATATTTTGACTTTGTGTTGAAAAAATTCCTCTAAATTAACAACCCCCTGCAGTTTATTCAGATCCCATTGAAAATGAATTTCCTGACGGAAGATTTCCATCAAAAATGTTATCAAACAGGCATAGTTATTAAGTTAGTAATGAGGCAGCACTGTGAGGTCAATCAAGTGCTTAACAGAACTTTTTGGTGTTAGGTTGAAGGTGCCATATACAGAGTGGCTAAGAAGTGACAAAAAACTATGGACTTTCTTAATTTTATTCTTCTCTTAGCTGGCTCAGGCAGAACAGTAACAAGCAGACAACAGAGTGATTGCGACATATTTCTGTAGGACACACTCCTCCGAGCAACTTTAATGCTTATGCAATCTAACTCAGCAAGATCAGAATTTTGATATTCTATTTGTCTTGTGAATCACAACAGGAAAGATTTCCATTAAGTAAGGTATTTTTTTAATTGAATTATTAAGAATCCTTAGTATGGTCGGCTGCATGGTGAAATACTGTAATTTGAAAAGAGTGAGATTATCACACATTCACAGAATGAATAGGTCGGAAGAGACCTTCAAGATCATCAAGTCCAGCCCATGCTCTAACACCTCAATTAAACCATGGTTCTGAGTGCCACATCCAAACTTTTTTAAACACATCCAGGGATGGTGAATCCACCATCCCCCCAGGTAGACAATTCCAGTACTTATCACTCTTACCATAAAAAACGTTTTCCTAGTTTCCAGACTATAATCTCCCCTGGCGCAGCTTGAGACTGTGTCCTCTGGTTCTGTCAGTTGCTGCGTGGAGAAAGAGACCAACCCTCACCTGCCTAAAGCCACCTTTCAGGGAGCTGTACAGAGTGATAAGGTCACCGCTGAGTCTCCTTTCCTCCAGGCTAAACAACCCCAGCTCCCTCAGCCATTCCTCACCAGGGTTTGTGTTCCATGCCCCTCACCAGCCTCGTTGCCTCCTCTGGACACGCTCAAGCGTCTCAACGTCCTTCCCAAACTGAGGGGACAGAACTGGACACAGCACTCAAGGTGCAGCCTCACCAATATACATGTCTATTAATGTTTATCAGGATAGTACTTATAAGAGTAAGGAAATATAAGAGTAAGGAAATACTTATAAGAGTAAGGAATGCATGGCAAACTCATGAACATGTGCTTATATGTTTTTCAGAGAAAAACACTCTTAACCTTCACCCAGTAATAATACAGAGCTATCATTGCAGTGAAGGAAAACACATGACAGTTAACCCATATATATTGGTTATCACTAAAAGTTGATGAAATAGTTTTTCAGAACATAATTCATTGATCAGAACTATGTTTAAATTGACTATCCATCCCTATAATTTTATGAGAGAACTTGCAATGATTTATTTTACAGAAGTCTATGGACTCTTTCCAACAATTTCATTAAAGTACGTTTAAGGAAAGGTTTATGAGGAAAATTTGTACTATGACACGTTATTAGTGCAACTCAAGTATTGCCTCCGCATTTTGCAAAGAGAACTAAAGGCAACAACAACAAAAAATACTAGGATTTTGTTCATCTGTTCTTCAAAACTTACTCTATTGTTTACAAACTTTGGCTAAGTACACTTTATAATATATTACAAGTTCATTACAATTTAAACTGTCAGCATATGTTTTTAAAGGTGCCCTAAAGAAATTCCAACATTTTTTACAGAATTTGTATCAGTAGGTGGCTTTTTAATTACTATAATTTTCCAACTTTTAATGACAGAAACTTCATTTATCAACATATTTTCTAGTGTTAAATACTTAGTCCTTTTTTGTGCTTTTTGGTTTGAGTATTTGTAGGTGAGAACAACCAAACAATCTAGATTTACACATCAGCTTGTAAAGAATTAATTATTTTGCTTTAGTCAAAAATAGGGCGAGGAAGATCTCTTTGTTTTTTGGGTTTTTTTTCAAATAAAATGTTGTTATAATAAGCATCATGGCCATTTTAAATAAGCTTAACATTAGGAAAAAAACAGCACTCTTGTTGGACTGATAGTATAGTGTCTTACTCCCTATTCAGTTGTGTCTTTTTTCATTTACACAGAAGAGAGTATTTGAGCTGACAGACTCCACAATCTGAGTTCCCACAGAGTTTAAAAGGAATTCTACAAGCAAAGAGTCTACAACTGAAGTCATATGTTCCTGAAGCTTTAGGTATACATGAAAGGAAGGGAAAACAACAGCAGCCAATATTTTAAAGGAAACATGACATACATTAAATACTGAATATTGCAAAGTTCATGCATTAGTCATGCATCATTTGTGCCTCTGAGTGTCCAAAAGTTAGCCACCTGATTTAAGTATCTCACTTAAATTTCTTCTGTTTGTGGAAAGAGACTGACCCCCTTCTAAAATGCCTTAGAAAAGCTAGCGTAATAGTAATGTCTGAGAGAACAGTTCCATGCTATTTTATTTTACTGGTTGCAAAGCTAGCCCTCCCTCATATATGCTTCCTCCTGGTTCCACACAGTCATTTCAGTTCCTCAGAATTGTGTTCAGTGAAGTAGCCGGGAAGGACTCACAAGGATCTTGGATTTTATTTATAACTTTCATCCCTCTTAGTCCATATTACATCATGCTTAGACATACATTTAATTCAGCTGAGGCTGTGAGTCATGGTAGAAATGCCAGGACAGTCCAAGAAGTCTGGAAACCTCTCAGGCTGCCTTTGTCACTAGAGAAATGTAGCGCTGAATCATGACTTGACAGGAGAAGCACACAGTGCTACATCTGTTCAGGCCATAGAAATTTACTTTCAAAAATTTTCTTTTCAAATATTATGAAGAAGCCACCTACTGTGTTTTTGTCGCTATGACTAGTGCTATTGTCAATAGGGTTAATAAAGAAAGTACAGAACAAATTCAGTATACTCTAAGCAGAATATTTTTGTTTATAAACTTCATTTTTCCTAGTAGGTGAGTAATTTACAATAACAAATTCAGTATACTCTAAGCAGAATATTTTTGTTTATAAACTTTATTTTTCCTACTAGGTCAGTCATTTACAATAACAAAATTGGTTAGTAAATATGAAAGTAACAAAAAAAATCCATTGTTAATTATACTGTGAATTGAGTGTGACAGAACTATCTTATTGTTTCTGAAAAGATCTAAAATTGGCCATTGTTTAACTAGAAAATAATTTCCCCCAAACTGAGACCTGATTTGCACTCCTGCTCACCACTACCACAAAATCCATCACTGACAATGACTGCCATCGTCCTTCAGTTCCAGATAATGATAGTAGAACCCATTCTTTTTATTACACCTCTACAGTAAAGTCCTCTCATTTTTTAGAGACATTTCCTCCTATGTAGATTTTCAAAATTATTTTTTTTACATGCTAACATCCAACAAGCATGACAAACTCTGAATAACATGTAAATGTATCAATTTATATTTCACAAATGTTGATCTAGAAGATTTTCTGTTTTCAGGTGCATTACAAATTGTTCTAAGAAACTTGGTCATCTGTGGCATTTAGCTCTTCATTAAGCAGGCGCTGAGTTTCTTCATGTTGAAAATCACACCCCTTATCTTTCTCACAGCATCTGGTCTATAGTAGAATCACTCAACAATTTCTTACAGGTACTTTTTTTTTTTTAATTTATCAGGTTTATTTGTATAATATGAGTCAATTAAATTTGCGTAGAGCAGATCTCCACTATTGGGATTCTCTTCTCTGAGTCTTTCAATTTCCCTGTAGAGTTTTAATACCTGATGATGATTGTTTTTTGTAATTAAGATTTAAGTACCCAATCCCACAAGACTTGTCAAACAGAGAACTGCCACTCAAGCATTCAGCAACCCCTTTCAGGCGCACCCTCTCTTTGTCACAGCCTTTTCCTAGCATTCTATAGCTCAGAAAACAGCCTTTGGTTGAACAGTGCTATATTTCATCCCCCATATTTTGCTAATCCACCCCATCCTCTTGCTGCAGCTTACTCAAAGCTACTAAAACGGTAATGTCTCTTTTAGCAGCTGCCAACAGTACATCATGGGAATGAATAAGGCTTCCATTTGATTGAGTAAAATGAGAGACTGCTCTGTCAATCCCACATTTTATTCATACTGTAAAAACTAAAAAAATCTAGTAATCTAAAAACCAGAGTTATGGATATAAATTTCCTTCTTGCATAGGTTCATAATTCATAAAACAAGAAACATGGGTTCAAAGTCAGAATGTTTGTGTTTGGGAGATTTTTCTCCACTATTGTTTTAGTCAAGACATGACAAGAGGCAGGGCAGACTCACTCAAGAGCAGCAATATGCAAAGGGAACTAGAGGTCAGTGAATCTGTATGAAATCCTGATCAGTAATGCCAATCATGTTTTTGTACCACATAATTTTGCTTCTGTTATGTCAAATAACAGTTAAATGCTAACATAAGATGCACATAAATGCACCTCAGTTGAAGCACTTTTTTAGCCACAAGGATAACAGAGGTCATAAGCATCCAGGAACAGGTTTCATCCTTCCTTCCCTGAGGTCCCCAGTTGTGCCAGGCTATCAGTGGGACACATCAAGAGTTTATCACTAAGCAAAACAGAGGATGCTGAGGATCTGGTATGCATTCTGTGTACATCTTGGGAGGTTTTATTTCCAATTAGCTACAGCGAAGCCCTACAGACAAAATACTCACTAGTGCTTGGATCAAGTTAATCAGGTTAATCTTTAGTGTGCAATTCTTGGTTTGCTTTCATCCTAAAGGTAGGCAATCATGTAAGGTGTTACTATACTGTGGATTGAACCACAACCATAAGTGCAATATTCTTTTCAGAAATTAATCTTCATCAAAAATGAAAAGCTCATGAGGGCACATTCATAGTATTCAAAAGGCTAAAGAGCACAAATAACAAGGGGGAAAAAAGCATAAAAGCATTGTTTTTAAATCTCTTAAACTTGGATCCCTATAGACACTGTGACTGTGCCTTCAGTATCAGTCTCTTAAAATTCCCAAATAGAATATTAATAAATAATTTCAGAGTAGCTAGATTGATTTAATATATCCCTTACTGTTTTATTTTTAATTTACCATGCCACTAATCTATCAATCTAATCCTGCACTCATAATTATTTGTTGACTTTAGTAGAGAGAATTAATTCTTTACATCTTTCAGGCTCTTTAAATGATAATATATTTCAAATTTTAAATTATCATTGGGGTAGCAAGGCTCTAGGGGAATGCTTGAAAACACCTCCTTTTGTTTGATAGAACCTTTAGACATATCACATGCTACTCATAATGAGTTGTCTTTATCCAGATTAGATTTAGAAAAACACTTTTTTTTTGTCACAGATTTTGCAAACAGAGGGTATCTAATTAGAAACAAGTTATATATTCAGCACTTAGTGTCAGTGCTTTAGTAGCAATGTGATAAAAAAAAACTAAGAATAACCCAGGGGAGATCCAGAGAATCTGTGCCAACAGTGCTCATGGCTTCACAAAGCACTCAGTCACAAACTGTCAAAAAGAAAAAAAATGTATGTAAGTTTGTGTATAATGTACTTTGTTGAAAATATGCTAAATATGATAGCATATGATTTATCTTAATTGTCATTCCCTTCAATGGAGTGTGTCATTGATCTTTCTTTTCCTCTCAATGTGTGTAACTTGTCTTTTTGTTAATTCACTGTGTATTAGTTGTTAGTTTAGTCCTAAATTTAGACCTGAGCTATGGTGAATGCTGTTTACACATTCATTTAATATAATGTAGAAAGCAGACAAATAAGAACTGCAGATCCTTATCTTTAAATTGATTTGGTGCTCCTTCAGCTATCTGCACCACGTCCTTCAGGAAACTATCCAAACCAAAATGATTTGTTTCAGGCAGACTTTATTTTATATAGGCCTGTCCACTGAAGCAGAAAGAATGGGATTTTTCTCACCTAAATTTCAATGACCAAACTGTCTTCTTCTCATAAAAAACCTATAGAGATTTGGAGGTCTTTTTTCATCGTTCCTATTATGAATGCCTATTCTAGCAAATACATGAACTGCACCTAGTACTCTACATACAGTTATATGGAAAGTATTTAAGAAGCATTCTTGTAAGAACAAGACCTCTCATTCTCATGCCAAACTGGAGATTTCTAAATTTAGGACAAATGAAAACTAGCCAAAAATCTATCTCTGAAGTACAGATGCTGCAGCAGTAAGGCTTTGAGTCACAAGCAAGATCACAGCAAACTCTTTGGCATTCTAGATGTAAAGCAATGTCAATATAATTAAAAATAATTTGCCAATTTATTAAAAAAAAAAAAGGAGAAAATTGATATTGTTTACCATGAAATACATATTTTGTTAAGGTTTCATTATTTTGTTTTAGATTTATTCTTCTTGAAAAATTAAATTCATATAGATGATGATTTGAAAAGATCACCTATAATCAGAAAATTTGAAAGCAGTCACGGATATGTAAAAATATGAAGAAATTTAAGAAAAAAATTTTGTTAATAAATTTATGGCAGGTCTTCTGTATTCAATAAATTAAAACTTTATGACTCAATGTGACCACAATTTTTATTCATAATTTTTAAAAGCAAAACTCAACATACATATTTAGCATATATGACCCAAATTATATATGCTTTTTATTTCTGCATAGGTAATGTATAAATACAGTATGTATGGAAGCACTATATTCAGGATATCTACCTGAAGAAAAGGAAAAAAAATTCCTTTTTTGTAATACATCACCTAAGATAAATTGTTCTTATTTCATGGTTCAAATTAATGAAAGTTGCATTTTTCTTAAAAAAGAAAGCCAACAGAAAATAAACATATATTAGCTTTTTTTAATCAAAAGTTTCAAATAATTTAGCAGTTCATGCTGTACATTAGAAGTATCAAGTGCTTATTCCAGTATAAAAATGTTTATTTTCCCTGTTACACATTGAACGTAGCACTAAATCTTTTTCACATCATCTGGCTGGGCATTTCAGGTGATAGGATGGCAAAAATTGAATACAAAAACACATTCATATACTTGCAAAGGGTCCAAAGAAGTCTCTAGCACAAAATGAAAATTCTTTTTGTGAAAATCACTCTTCAGTGTGAAATATAGGTCTTTTATTGGGCAGATTGTATGGTTCTGGTTTGTTGGGGCTTTTTTTTCCCCTACAGATGGTCTTTATGAAAATATAGTAAGGCTCTAAATATACGATGCATAAAGTTAACACTCAGTTCCTACAGCTTCATTTCCAATCTTCTGTAGCTCCATTGAAGAGTAAAAACGTAATGAAACAGGAAAGCCTCTTAAATTAAAAGCATTGCTGTTTTGTAGCTTAACATATCTTTTCACCTCAGTGTAATTCCACCATGTGAAACATAACAAAGAGCTATAACTAAAAATTCCAATGTCATATAACTTAGTGTTATGAGAAAATATTTGAGTTTTCTCTTAGGCAATACAGAACTAATTTGCACCATGAAAGTCTTGCTAAATTGGTACTGAAGTATGTGAAAGACTAAAACTGCACAATAGATAAAAGCATGCCAAGAAATTTAATTTACAAAACACTTACTATAAATTAAAATAAATGTTAGAAGTGCTTAGGCACTACAGCTATCTGCAGGTGAAACAGTCTGACAGAGCTACTCATCTAAGAAGCAGAGTTAATCTTACCAAGATATTTTAAAGATTAAGAAAGGTTCAATAGGCTTTAACAGGGGAAAAAAAAAAGTTATAAATGTTTAATGTTTTTTAGCTTATATTTTCCAGGAAAGTCTTAAGACTGTTGATGATTGAATCTACATATTCCTTAAACTTTATGTTACCTCAAATCTAAATTTTGCACAGCTAGTACAAAATAAAAAAAAAAACAAACAAAAATTCAAAGCAACAACAAAAAAACCGAGCAAAACCCAAAGAAACAAACAAAAAGACATGGTGAAATAAATGGTGATTAAGTCAATATTTTAATTAACTCTTAAAATATTTGGGCTTCATTTTCTGGCAAAAGCTGAAGAAGGAGAAATGGGAGATTGGACATGAGCTGGTTCCCCAGGAAGAGGAGCACTACAAGTTTTACTGTTTGTTCTCTTTAGCCTTGTTTTTCTTTTGGGTACTCTAAAAGTGAGACACTAGACTAAATAGATTTTGAGCTCCAATTAGAATGTCCATCCATGTTTCCTTACATTCCAAACACAATTTGGATTTTATCAAGTGAAGCAAGGTTGTTGTATCACCAGCCAATATTTTTGGAGGAGAAGACGTAGAATTTTGAAAAAAATTTGGGTACACAAGACCTTTGTGAAAGCTTTGGAAAAGCCAAGAGTACTCAAAATCTTCTTAAGCAGCAGTTAATTTCAAAGTAAATATAATTTAAGAACAACGATTCTAAGTTGAAATCAGACAAAGCAGTGAAAGCAGTTGGATTTCAGGGATAAATTAGAAAGGGAAGAGAGACAAACTAGATTAAACATTAGTGACCTAGATCGCATTTATTAAAATATTCCTTTCTGCCATAAACCATAGGGGCATCTGCTCCAGGTTAGGCATTTAGTTATTTTTATCTCTCTTATAAGGACTTGTTAATGAATACAATGACGTGTGTTAGGAAGAGGTAAAAATACATCTGATTATATACAACTAATTTTAAGGCCAGAAATTTAAATATCTCTTATGAATATGCATTTTATTTGCTACTCTCAAGTCTTTCCTTGTCACAACAAACATAAAAAAGCCTCTGAGCAGCAAAGTAAGAGTTTCCCAACCCTCTTTAGGCCTTAATAGAAATGTTCAAAAGTTCTGTATTCAGAAAGAGAAGAATTCTCCAAATCAAGTAAAAATAATAGTTTTCTTCCATCAGGATAGTCTTTGCTCCCACCATAAAATAACCAATGAAGAAAAAAACTTAGGAAAACAAGATAAAAGTTTTTACTTTACAAAAATCGACCAGAAAACTTGAAGAGTTTTGGGTTAGTGGTTCCTGAAGAATGAATAAAGCTCTTTTATTGTAATTCAGTTCTCCAAAAGAGTTTTTTACAGAGACATGTATTTTGTATGCTGGAGTCTAAGGCACTATTAAAACAGAAGGGGCTTTCAGATTTGCTAGGGTTTTACAAAAGAGGCAGTATGTCCTCATAAGTAGCAGGTCATTGGCCAAGATCAGAATACAGAGGTTCCACTGCTGAGGTTTCCTCCACTAACCCTTATAAATCATTACAAGTCAGATATAAATTTTGTCATCTGTAAACACATGCTAGAGATTCTGACCTCATCTAAGTACATGGAAGTCTGTAGTAGCAACAATTATTTTTTGTTGTAATACTAGTGAAAAAACTATATGCCATATTTTCATTCTAGAAAATTCATCTTGTTTTGATGTCCCTGACAACAGAGGTGTGTAAGATAATTTACTTCCTACAATAATAAAAATACAAAGCATTTCCTTTCCTAGGCAGCACACTGATTGTCCAAGTTATCAAAGAACTGACCTAGTTGATTGGCAAGTTTGAGAAAATAAGCACTGTGCTCAAAAACTCAATTGTAGGTAAGAATATATATTCTGTTTTCAAAAAAACTCAGTGGAAAATATTACTAGTTTTTATGAATTGGAAGCAGATATACAAATAAATACAAATAAATAAAAAAATAAGGAAGTGGGCAGGAAAAATTGAAAATCTGCACTCTTCAGCTCTCCACCACACACTCCGAGAACTGTTTGAAGCGACTAAGTAAATTCATTTTCAGGACATATCAGATTCAACCTTAAATTGCAAAAGCCTTAAAATTCTTAGGAATAATGTAGCTGGTAGGATCTCATGGAAATGTTGGTGGGAAAAGCATAAAAAAGGTACTCCTGGTCTCATTGAAGTCTTCCCCAATCTTTCTCTCTTTAAAACATGCGTAGATATAACTCCAGCAGCACTCACAGGACATGGCAGCAAATTTGTTGCCTTTGAGACATGTGATGTAAGTACTTCTAAGCCACCAAAGCAGAAGTTAAGAAATATAAACAAGCAATTTCCCTCCCTCCCTTACCTGCGAGTCAGTTTAGTTAATACTTCGAGGAGAAAAGGTACTCAAGCATGATGGCAAATGATTCAGACATTCTTAAACACTGGAGACTTACATCTAATTTCCAAAGTTTGTCACTCAGAAACTTTAATTACAATGTTAGGAAATTAGCACTTTGCATACTGTAACATAATTCCCCATAGTACTGTGAAACTATATCCTGACATTGATCTGGTCTCCACATGCAATGATGGCAGAATATGTTATTAAATAAGAGGCGCATATTTAATTGTTTACACAGTGAATAGCACATTTGAGATGCCACAATATAAATATTTACCATAAAATGGTAGACAGAGAAGCAGAAGCTTAAAATAATCAATATTTTTTAAAAACAGGGTGGGCATAATATTTCAATACTTTAGTAGATCTATATAGTTGTAATGTGCTGTAATACATTTTGTTATTCAAGAGGACATTACATGGATTTTTAAAATGAAATTTATTTCTAAAATTAATATAGATGTGGTCAAATGTAGCACTTGATACAATTTATGTAAATGAGGTATTCTGTCCTTAATATATGAAGCTGTTATTTTTTCCCCAATTCTGCAGATCTTCCTAATATATTCCTAGCTCTGTATAAACAGGTTGAACTTAAAGCTATTTTAAGATATGAGGTAGACACAATCCTCTAAGAACCTTCAAAGAAAATAACAAAATGAAAGCATGCATTACTAATGCTATTCCTACAATTCAAAGCACATCTGCAAAACAGTGTTATTATTTAACACTTCATACAGTCTAAAATCCTGTGCCTTTTTTCTTTTGGTCTTTTGTCCACTTTCCTGGAAAATGCAATAAAAAGGTAACAGAGGCAAGACTACAGAAAAAAATATAATGAACTTGCTCAGTGCAGTAATTAATGGGGAAGTGACCAAATAAATGTAGACAGGGTAATGAAACCAAAAGCTATGGGGAAATGATGAAAGACCTTAAAAGCTTTGACATAGTGCAACAAGGGTGGAAAGTCAAAGATCTTAATACTGGAAACACGCACTTCTAAACTACAGCAACACTTCCATACTGCTGCAATTCATTTCCCTCATATTGTTTCACTCTTCATAGGAGGAATTACTTATAGCCTTTTTTCATGTTGCTTAAGGCATCACATCACATTACATGTTTGCGAGTTCAATTCTAAAAAAGACCTATAGTTTATATGGTTTAATGCTGCCTGGAAAAGACTGACAGACATGTAGGTGGAGAACACGTGGGAGGAAAAAGAAACATTACACAGATGCACACAAAAGTATATTTGAAGTATAAGCAACATTATTTTTGATTCAAAACAGTTCTGTGTTTTGTGTTAAGATGGCAGGTGACTAAAAAGGATTGTATGGCTGGGCAAACACTTCATTATGAATTTTATTTGCTATGTTTTGTAGTCTTGACTAAGAATAGAGTTGTCAAAAAGAAAAGGAGGTAGAGTGATGGATGAAAGTTTCAAGAATGTAATTGATTCTTAAATTTTCATATAGCCATCTTTTGTCTTATACACACCACCTGAGAATAAATATCCTTTCTAATTATTATTATTATTATTATTATTATTATTATTATTATTATTATTATTATTATTATTATTATTACTGGCATTATTATTGATTATAATTTTACTAATAATAGTAAGAATGATAGTATGTTTCAGAGAAAGTTTACTGGAATAGCATTTTATACTTTTTAGAATACAGGAAACAAATCTTTCCTTAGAAATATCTTTCAGAAAACATCAATATTGGAAAATTCCAGATTAACCCGTAAAGAATTCCAAGTCCTTTCCTCAATCCATTTTTTTGTTACAGTTTTATTGATGAGCAAAAAAATCAATTTCTTCCTTCACTTCTTCAAAAGTCACCATCTAGGTGTACTGAGTGATAAGTTACAATAAGTCATATATATATATTCATTAAATAAGTAATAAACAGGTATGTGTTGACATTAAACGAGAACAAATAGTGTATTCTGCCCCTGAGATGGTGTAATCCTGGATGTACATGCAGACTGTCAGGCAAGGGGCTGGAGTCCTTCTCTGTGGAAAATGGATCTGGGGTTTTGGTTGATTGTAGGCTCAATATGAGTCATCACAGTGGTCTGGAGGCCAAAAGAGTCGTCTGTATCCTGTGGTGCACCAAGAACAGCACAAACAACTGGCAAAAGAAGTAATTGTCCCACAATACTAAACACTGGTTGGCCTCCCCTTGAGTTCTGTGTGCAGGATTGGGATTAACAATACAAGAAATACATCAAATATTATAATGTGTCCAGAAGAGGGCAAAAAGGACAGTGAAAGGACTAGAAGATCTGACCTAGGAGGAGCTGTTTAGAAGGCTGGGCTTCTTCAACTTAGAGAAGAAGAGCCTGAGGAGTGATCTCACTGCTGTCAACAACTTCCTTATGAGGGAGAGAGGGCAGGGAGGTGATGATCTCTCTGGTGTCCGGTGATAAGACACGAGTGAGTGTTCAAAATTATGTCAGAGGAAGTTCAGATTGCATAGTAGGAAAAAATCAGCACAGAGAGGATGGCCAAATACTGTAACAAGTTCCCTGGGAAACTGGTCATGGCCCTGAGTCTGTTGCTGTTCAAAAGAGATTTGGACAACTCTCATATGATTGAACATTTAGGTTGCCATGTGTGAAGTCAGGAGCTGGATTTGATCCTTGTAGGCAGCTTCTAACTCAGGATATTTTAAGATTTCATGAATTATTAGTAGAAAGAAATTTAAAGGAAATTGATCTTATAAATTTGATCTTGCATAACATGCCTTGTGGTTATGGATGGTGCATTTTCCTCCCACGAAGAGGAAAGAAATTGGTGCAATCCAGTAAATTGTCAGAGAATAAACCAATTTCATTCTTTTAGATCTGGATACAGTGAAATTTAAAAACAGGTAAGATGTTTAAATTAGGTGACATCAGATTTACTTATGGCAACACCATTCACTGATGTTGAAACTGACTGTGCATATTTCAAATTCCACAATACTTTTGTTTACATGCCTAAAAACCATTGTATATTTGTAATCTTAAACATGAATTTGAAGAAAAGTGTAATAATTGAAATAATATCTTGTGCATTAAGATGTTAGAAAAATAACATCATTCAAAAGATACATCTTAACTGAATTTCCATTTGCAGTGATGATGAGAATAATAAATGCAGCAAAATATAAAGGAAACAAAAAGCTAAAAATATTGTGAGGTAAACAAAGGGACTAAGGAAAGGTATCAAATTAATAGGATAGATTCTTCTAAAACTTCATTACAGGCAAAGAGAGAATACGCACTGAAATTTGCCTAAATTTCCACCACACTAAGCACACATAGATGTGTATAATTTCTGTTAGTTCTCCTACAGGTACCTATGAGGATCTACGAGTTAAAGCAGTACCCACTGGCAGGGCTTGGAGAATCAGAGTGATAAATCAACCCTTGGCAAACTTTATTATCATTAAATTTTGCCCATAAAAGAATAAACCACCTCTCTAGCTTTCCTGAATACTCAGCTTTTAAAATGCTTGTAAAAATTTGTAAATATCGCTGTGTAGATAATGGGAAATATTAATTTCTGAAGTTCTCTTTTTTGTTGGCAGGCAAGGAAGGGAAAAGTCAGTTAATAGCTATTAATTAATGATGATGTCAAAAAAGGATTTTGGCATTGAAAAAAGTAGCAGTGAAAAAGACTTTATTGGGAAGAGGCAAAGAATATTTTTGTTTTCATAACAGAAACAGGTATTCTGTAATGAGAAAGTAACTCAAAAATTGTATTCCAACCCAGAGATTAGTAATTTGGCAAGCTGACCATCTAAATAGCAACAAACTTTCAACTTTCAAACTGAGATCAGAAAGCAGATATTATTTGTGCTGGTTTCACAGAGGGCTCCAGAAAAGCCATAAAATTTAACTTGGTATCTAAAAAAAAAAATTATTCTGCCAATTTTTTTAACCGTTTTTTGCTTTCCCTCCCAGGATCCAACATCCTGCCAAGAAATTGCACGGGATGCATAAAATTATTGGAAATCTATAAAAAAAGGAAATTCCATTTCATAAACGATATTTCTACATTTCTACTTCTCTGCTCTATAGATGGAAATCAAAAAACAGTTAATACATCCCCTTTTGTGCAACCCCTGCATCACTTTCTCTAAAATGACAATGCACAAGAGATAGGGATTTTTTTCTTGTACTGCTGTTATATCAGTAAAATGGAAGCAAATGGAATTATCTTCCTTACCTTAAGATTGAATTTGATTGTCAGTATTTAGTTCTGCTGAATGTAAGCAATCCTTCCATTTTTGGTTCCTCATACATTTAAAAATAGTTTAGATGAGGCAAACACAACGAACATCATCCTCCTGGACTTGTGCAAAGCACTAGACACTGTCCTGCAACACATCCTTGGGTTTAAATTAAAGAGATATTAATTTGACGGATGGACCACTCAGCAAATAAGGAACTGGCTGGATAGTTGCACTCAAAAAGTTATGGTCAGTAGCTCAATGGGCAAGTGGAGACCAGTGACAAGTGGAGGGCCTCAGGGGTTGGTATTGGGATCACCAATGTTTAACATTTCCATTGGTGACATCGACAGAGGGATTGAGTGAGGACAAGGAGTTCAGGTAAGGACACAGAGACATCACTCACCAAATACTGTCACGGGTAAAGCAAATTATAGACAAGAATTAAATCTATTGCTAGAAAAACCACAGCAGGATAATGAGAAGTAAAATAAGATCTTAAAAACACCTTTCCCCACACTCTTCCCTCCTCTCCAGCTCCACCTCCTACCCCAGTGGTACAATGAGCCAGGGAATGGGGGCTACAGCCAGTGCATCACACATTGCTCCTAACACAGCTCAGGGAGAAGAGCTTTTCCCTGCTGCAGCATGAATTCCTTCTCACAGGAGACAGTTCTCCATTAACTTCTCCAAACATTCCATTCCACAGGCAACAGTCCTTCCACTGTTCCTGGTCACTGTCCTCAGGATGCAGTCCTTCAAGGACAGGCTGTTCCAGCATGGGTCCTGCATGGGGTTGCTAGACCTACCAGGAAGCCTGCTCCAGTGTGGACTCCTCTTTCCACAGCTCTGCAGGCCCCTTTTGGGAGCCTGCTCAGCAGCATGGTTCACAGCCTCCTCTCAGGCATCCTCCTGCTTCTGTAGTGGATGGACCTCTACACCCCTGAGGTCCTCCATATATTGCAGGAGCTCAGCTGCTTCAACACAGGCTTCACCACAGGCTGCAGGGAAATGTCAGCTCCAGTGCCTGGAGCACCTCCTTCCCTTCCTTCTGCACTGACCTTGGTTGTCTGCAGGGTTCTCTCAGGTTCTCATCCATCCTTCTCTGGTCACTATTACAACTAAGCAACCACTTTTTTCTTTCCCTTCTTAAACATCATAGAGGCATTTCCATCATTTCTAATTGGCCTCAGCCTTGGCCAGAGGTACAGCTATCCTGCAGTCACCTGGCATTGGCTCTACCAGACATGGAGGAAGTTTCTAGCACATTCTCATAGAAACCTGGAGCCCTCCCACTACCAAAACCTGGCCCTTCAAACCCAATACAGACCAAATATAACAAGGGCACTTTATGATATGACAAAGGTTAATGTTTTTAAACTGAAATGAGGAAGATTTGGTTTAGATATTGGGAAGAAATCCTTTACTCTGAGGGTCATGAGGCACTTTAACAGCTTGCCCAGAGATGCTGTGAATACCCTGTCACTGGAAGTCTTCAAGGCCAGGTTGGATGGGGCTCTATTGGCTCTATGGATTATTCTAGCTACAATTATTACAGTTAAAGCACATGAAAAATTGTGAAATAACATTGAATAAAAATAGGGTGGTGTGTTGAACAGTTTTTCCTCTTTTTAAGTTTTTTTTTTAATTCAAAATAAACCATTTATCTAGTACACTTGTATACACACATGCCAATTGTTCATTGTATAAACTCAATTATTTTTCTATAGGTAAGAGTATGCATTTCAATCTAAAGTAACCCCTAGCTGTGGAGTTATGCTTGGATTATTTCTGCATATTGTCGAGCTACACTCTGAATATTTTGATATTTGAATTAAATAATAAAGTACCAAGGTGTGCTATTGTTGCCTCTTGATATAAACTTTTATTCAATGTCCGGGATATTCTAGATAGCTGCCAAACAATGCTCTATACTTTCTAATTTGAGCACTGCATGCCACCTGCCTTCGATATAATTATTCCACATAATTCTACATAATTGTTTCTGTCAAGAATAAATGAAGCCTTAAAAGAAGAACACAATCATTACAAGCAGCAGAGCCTGAGTTATACACTACAGTGTTCCTTTTGCCCTCCTTATATCCAAAGTTGCTAATAGTAGATTGGGAAGGTGACAAAAGTTGTAAATTATTACACAGGAAAATACCTACACGGACAAACTACTCAGTGTAATTTGAATTTTTTTTCTGTTACTATTCACTAAATGGTGTTTCTTTCCATTTAATTTGTTCAGCATGAGTGGAAACACACCACAAAGGCTAAGCAGAGGCTAAGCCAGGAAGGGATCCAGAAGTCAAGTAACATGATTTTTAAGCAAATGCTACTGTTCATTTAAGGAAAAAATCTAAGTTGGTTTTTTTTTTGTTTTTGTTTTAGACTTGCTTATCTGACTTAGACATATCTGTACTCTTTTTCCACTTTCAGGAAATAAAGGAGCATTTTCATCATTAAAATTGAGGAAATAACATAGTTTAAAGACCCAAAGGCATATTTCAGATCTTCATGTTTTCTATGTCATATAACATATAAAATTAGGTTTCCAAAATAGAAGTAATACTTCACAGTGGTTACTATGCACCCACCAGATGGAGATCATCTTTTCATATATGAATGGATGATGACATATGTCAATATGTCAATTTAAAAAATTTTCTTCTAAATTTGTGTGTCTCATTCATATTTTGTTTAGGGTTTTTGAGAATAGTTTTGATAAGGCTAGGGTCACATATAATCTTCACTATGTTGAAGAGGCCACTCCATGAAAAGCAATCTTCCTTTAACTTTTAAGTACTGTTTTTTTCTGTTGTGTATCTAATGTCTGAAATGGTACATTGGAGCTTCTAATTGCTATTATCAGCTTTATTGCCAATGTATGAACAGTAAATTTGCCAAATTTTATGGTGCAGTCTTAAATTTGTAGAATATTTAAGGGAAAAAGTACCAGAAGAAGAATTATAAAATTTCCACATGTTGGTGCTCATCTACTTCTAAAATGTTGCTGTTAAGAGAAACCTGAAGTTTGGTGGGTTTTTTCATGATGGAGAGAAGGTTGAATGACAATTGTGAGTGGAAATCAACTATTATAAATAAAATTATCAGCTTTGTTTGCACCATCTTTTCTTGCATAAAAATATTTGCATGCAAATTTAATTTAAATGGTTGAAAAGTATTACGCATGCATTCAGGTCGAATACCTCCTAAATGCTCTGTGCTGTCCATTCACTGCACAGTTACAGTTTTATACCATAATTTCATATATGTCTTCAAAACACAATTTCATCTTCCTATGAAGAAGAAATAATGATTTTTCATAGTAGGTATTACCTACATAATCTGTAAACTTTTGTATTAAAAAAGCAAAATTAATAGTGTAACATGGTATGAATATTTTTTAAGGAAATGAATTATCAATTTTGTGCTTTGTTAATAGTGACCTCAAGATTTTTCTTACCACTTAAAGTGAGAATCAGCAGGACTTAATGGTAGTCCTTCTCATTTTTAAAGACAAATAATACCATTTTTTTCATAAATATGATTACCATAATTATTGCCGGAGGAAAAAAAGTATGTAATTTAACATTACAATGATTATGCTCTTACAGGAAGAAATCCTGTGTTCTCCCATGTTTGCTAAACATAATCCCACAGTAGTTGTGATTTTCTCAGGAACACGAGACTTAATTGTATTAAGAAGAAATAGAATTGGGGAAAGGTTTGGGTGGGAAGGGAACCTAAAGATTATCTTGTTCCACCCCCTCTGCTGTGGGCAGATCAGGCTCCTCAGATTTCATCCAGTCTGGCCTTGATCACTTCCAGGGACAGGCCATCCACAGCTTCTCCAGGCAACCTGCTAAGGTGCCTCATGACTCCACAGTTAAGAATTTCTTCCTAGTATCTATTCTAAACCTGTGCTCTTTCTGTTTGAAGCCATTAACCTTTGTTTTATCACTACACGCCTGTCTTGGTTTGATTTGGGTTTGCCAATCTTAATATATTCAATTTCTTTTAGAGATAGGATTTAGGAGCCAAGACAAGGCAAGCCTAAAACTTAAAAGGGTATATAGAAGAAATTCATTACTAACACAGAAAAAAAAAAGAAATTCAGAATAAGATTTCCAGATCATTCCCTCCTCCCCCCTGCCAACTTCCATATTTCTTAACAACAACATACAGAGAACACTTCAGTCAGTTTTCCACTTAAATAATCATTTCAGTTCACTCTAGAGAGAAAAGTTGCTTTTTTGGTTTAGGCATAGGGGGTGTCTTCACTTTCACAATTTGTATCTGCCCGGGAAAAATTTGCACACTATGAAACTCCTCCCATCTTCACAGTCTTTCTAGAGCTGTGTTATGGGTCATGTAAAAAAAAACCTCCTGGGGTATTACTTTTAAGAGCAAGCTGTTCAAAGGCAAAAAGTTCTCTTCTTTTTCCATCAAATGTCTTTGTTCATCTTTCTAGCCTCCAGAACAGAGGAATCCATTCCCTCGGGGCAAAAACCACCTTCTCAAACACTTCAACCCCCAAAGTAGTTTTCCACAGTTTAAAGGAATTTCAGTGTAGTCCAGTCCCCTCATAGTCCACAAAAAAGGTTTTTCAGCCAACTTATCAGTGGCATCTCTTCAATCTCTTCCCATCTAGAAACTTAGCTTTCATTTCACTGACCTCAGTAGACTCCCTGCTTTATTCCTCTCATTCAGGGGAGCTCAGGAGATCTGCAGTCTTTTTTCAGGCATTAGAAGGGTTAAAATTGCACCCAGAAGGTGAAGGAGCTGGGTCAGGCCATGCTGGAAAATGTGCCAGGTGCCAGGGCTTTTCGGGCTGCACGGGCCACGTGGAGGAGGATGAAACTGCAGAGCCCAGTGTTATAAATGTATGACATGTTGTTGGCTCTTTGCAAGTATTGGGATAAATGCTATATGCATAATGTTAAAATAGCATTTCTATATGGATATAGTCTTTGTTAATAGTAAAAGTTAGACATAAGTTTTTTATGAAAAACCTGACTACCTGCCTAGTCAAGATAACAGCCGTGAACAGGTGATGGGGGCCCCAGAGCTGACATGACAATTATCAACACTTAACCGACTGCAAAAGGCCTGGACCACCACCCAAATTAAAAAAGGATAAGGAGAAATAAAACCACAAGCCAAGAAAACACGCATGCTCTAAAAAGGCGGACCCGAGGAGTGGCCATGCTAAACAGTTGCCAGAAGTAATTGACTGTGCATGAAGGTCTATGAATATGTAACAAATGGATGGATTGTGAAACGTATTTAAAGGGGTGTTCCCGAAGCAGAGGTGTGCTCCTAGCAGCATGCCAAGCACCCATTTTAACCCTTTGCTTTATGTTTGTCTTTGTCTGTTTATTAAACCTTTTAATTCTCTCAAGACAGTGAACCGTGTTTTTCACACCAGTAAGCAAATGCACGACGGGGCTCGGCTGGAACAGCGCCCAGCTGCACTTTTCTAAGCTCAGAGGGCAGCTGGGGGTGTCTCTTCACCTTGTCTGCTTCTAAAATGGCAGCAGGGCCCTGGCTGAGCTGTGGCCACACTAGGGGGGGGAAACAGAACCCCACCAAAGGTCTCCTTTTCCTGTGGCCATCAGGGCCCCCAGCCGAAAACAGGGGGAGGGGGGCCGGCCCGGGCTGAGGCCGGGCTGGATTTTACCAGCTTTCCCAACAGAAGTGAAAAGAGCCAGATTAACTTCACCAGTGTAATTTATGAAACCGAAATAACTTTTCAATTGGTTACCCAGGCTGTCAATCACCAAATCAGCCCTCCGATTGGTCCCCGCAGCCCACAGAGGCAGCTCCACAGGGGAAACAGCCCTCCTCTGTTTCCGTGCTCCGTGCTCCTCCTCTCAGGTGACTTTTCATGCACAACCAGCACAATGCCCTGGTTAATAGCCTCTCTTCAGCTTTCATGTAGGCCCCTTATTAGCTACTGGAAGGCTTCTACAAGGTACCTCAGAGCCTTCTCTTCTCCAAGTTGAACAACCCCAGCTCTCACAGTCTTCATTGGAAAGGTGTTCATCTCTCTGATCACATTTTTGGCTGTCTTCTGAATTAACTCCCAACAGCATCTTCTGTATGTAAAATACCACAGTTACCTTGTTTGTACTAATATTAAGACTGGAATCTCATTGCTACTAAAAACAGCAATTCTTTTGAAGCATTAAAAAAAAAAAAATCCAGATTCTAATTCACAATGTCTTTACTAAGCTGTTTTATGGTATAGCATACCATTGGAAATGTGATGAGTCTTCATGTAAAAATGCTGATTTGAATTAGATTTAGAATATATGTCATCCTCAATTAGCCTTCCCTTCATCAAAATGATCTCACAAACATGGAGAATGAATCTTTATTTCCTCCTTTGCACATGGGAGGTCATTTGTCAGATTTAATATACTTCCACCTACGTCTTCCTACATGTTTGAGTTCAATATGGATGACTGTGGACTTTGTGGAAAAAAAAACCATATCACATCTGTAAGAACATGGCATCTACTTTTATTAAATGTTGATTATGCTATATCTAACTATTCTGTAAATTATGGCAAAGCTGATAAATCAATAATTTGCTGTGTTGGAATTAAAAATGCAAGAAGTTTTGCACATTTTCAAGACCTATTTCTGCATCAGAAGATGCTGCTGGTACTTAGAATCTGGCAAGATATAATTTTTTTGAAATTATCTATCTTTATTTTCTCTAAACATTAGTTGATGGTTTTTATTCTGTTGAAGTTTAACGTCCCAAAAATTACCTTCTACTTAAATAGACTGTGCATGTTAAAAATCATTTGACATCATGCACCTCCACAGTATATTAAGGCATGAGTAAAAAAATAACAATGAAATAAAAACACTTTTAAAAGTGTTTTGGATAGGTGCTGGAACAACAGTTAATTTTTACTTTGAGTGATTTATCTCCTTTAAAGACTGTGGTTAAAAAAAGGACCTTTCGAAAAAAGTTGCCTAAAGGAAGAATTAGAATAGGAAATAAGCAATAACAGAGAAAGGAAAAATAAATGAACAAACAAACACACACACATCCCAAACTAAAGCAAAAAAGTGAGATCCAAATTCAAAAAACATGGGAGAATACCCTGTGGATATGTAAAAATAGAGGAATGACATATCTAGCTTGTGCACCAGCTTATACTTTGGCTGGCCTGGAAGGACTAGAGAAACACTAAATGGCACATGTTAAAGATATGAAAATAGTGAATGTAATGGAATATCAGGATGGAAAAAATAATTTCTATATGTGAAGAATTTTCATACTTCTAATTTTTAACAGGAATCATCAAAATAAAAAAGTGCTCTTATTAGTATTTGCTAATACTTTCTCTCCATTCTGTTCATGCCTGATTGAAGAAACATCCGACCATTGGGATTTCCCGTTTTATGAATGTGTTTGCATACAATAACTGCATCTCAGGGTAACCAAAATGCATGAGCAATGTGAATTAAATGCTAAAGTGTATCTGGCCCAAATTTTTGAATTCACTTTCTGCTATTCCTCTTTATATTGAATAAATATTAGACAACTGATATTAAGAAAGAGTATAAGGATATAAAATCGCATTTAAATTTTGTACCAAAAAAAATATATAAAGCTTGTTATTTTAAGCCTTCTGCCTGATAAAGTTAGCAGTCACAGATATAAGTTTTAGACTACAGTTAAGAAATTCTATTTCCTATTAATAGGGTTTTTAAGATTTTACATTTATCTGCACCGAAATACTTATACAGCCTGCAGTATCAGAAAAGCAGTACAAGCCAGTCGTAGAATTTATTATTAGTGTATAGGGGAATATTTTGCTAAATAATTATGTGATTTATTAATTTAGATAATATTTAATCAGATATGCAAATATTATCATTTGTAGTGACAGTTCCTTGAATGTAATTATTTTTAGGTATAATAATGGTGGTCTCTCATATTGATAAGCAGATGATGGAAAGCATAGCAGAGTACAAAAAAAAAACAAAATAAAATTTAATTTCAAAAATTCTTCCCAAAATTATTTTAAAACTCTGAACTTTTGATATTTAGCCCAAAATCTAAACTGAATATTCACTTCACTGTGTTTTCTTTTTTTAGGTAGGGTTCTGTAGCAGCATGGGAAAATAAAGAGGAAATAATAGAAATATGAGCAACAGTAAGATTAAAACTAAACCCATTTGTTTGTAAATTTACTTATAATGATAATAATGTTATAATGCAATATATTTAATAATGTATATATTCTTTTAAAACCCCAAAATTATGAACATTCCTCTTTTAAAGCTTTTCATTACAATATTTTGACTGGTGGAAAATTAAAACTCTGGAAACACAGCAAGAGTATAAAAATAAATTTGAATGGAATATTTCAGCTTAGAGCAAGTATAAATTCCGGGTTATGAGCATGTAACCACCTACTTTTACCAACAGTACAATTAGTCTACTGAGGGAGTTACAGTTGCTTCGCGTCTGCTTAAACAACAGCTGGAATACTCTATTGTAAGCTCACAAATTTATTATCACTAAGAGATGTACTAAAAAGAGCCTTGGATTCCAGCAACTATGATAAAGTATGATAAAAAGCACATCTCATTTAATATATAACTTTTACTAGGTAAGATCAAATCTCTGCTCTTAAAATTATCATTGAATTAACCTTTAGTAATTTCTAAACATAATCACAGAACACTGATGAAAAATCTGTTGTCCAGTCCTCTGTAGAAATCAGCAAAGTTCTATTGAAATGTTGGTTTTGTAGGTCATCTTGTCTGATATATTTAAACTGGACATGACAAAATGAACTCATGCCTCAAGTGACTTCTATATTACTATGACCTGTCAAAAACAATTGCTTAAATTTTAAGGCTGTGTTCAACAATAATGTTTCTGTAGGCACAGCAACTTTCTTTGCACTCTTGCTAGCGTTGCAGGAAAGTTGTCTTCAGGAGTACCTCCAAAGCCATAAATGCCTGAGTGCTCTGCATTATTTTGTTCTGAGTCTTTTAATGCATATTTAGGAAGTTATATATGAGTTTGTGAATAATTCCACTTTAACTGCCAAATATTAATAAATCCCACATTTAAACTGCTGAATTGCAAGCTCAGTACTCTGTAGAATCACAGAATCATGGAATGGTTGGGGTTGCAAGGAACATCTGGAGATCTAGTCCAATCCCCTGATAAAACAGTGATCACTCAGAGCAAGTTGCACTGAATTGTGTCCAGGCAGATTCTGAATATATCCAGAGAAGGAGATTCCACAAACTCTCTGGGCATCCCATTCCCCTGTCTATTAACAGGGATGGAACTTCCTGCTTTTTACTTTGTGACCATTGCCCTCTATCCCATCAGTGAACATCACTGAAAAAAGTCTACCCCATCCTCTTGATGTATCCCCTTAAGATATTTGTATGCATTTATATGATTCACTCTCAGTCTTCTCCAGGCTAAACTGGCCCAGCTGCATCAGTCTTCCCCATAAGAGAGATGGTTCAGTCCCCTAATTGTGCCTGTAGCCCTCCACTGGACCCTTTCAAGTAGTTTCTTGTCCTTCCTGAACTTGAGAGCCCAGAACTGGATAAAGTACTCCTGATGTGGCCTAACCAGAGCAGAGTAGAGAGGGAAGACAGCCACCTTACTAAGATAATTAATCTCAATCAAATTAATTAAAATAATCATGTGGACAAAGATAAGCAAGATTTAGTGACCATTCTTGACACTGTCTCTCTTAGTTAAGCAAAATTCCTGAAGATTATTGATGATACTTAAGCTCCTCAGGGCTAACACAATCACTGTTGTGTAAGAAAATTGTGTACTCTAAATTTGGACAACATGATCTTTCTACACAGACAATTGAGAAAAGTGAGAAAGGTGTAGATTTGAGTACTTTCTTGGATAGAAGTCTGAATATATCTTATGGAAGAATTACAATATTCATGTTGTATATTTGAATATACATATTATATATGCATATATATATACATATTCGTATCATGAATATTTGAGTAAGTAAATCTGGATTAAGGCTTTTAAATTTTATGACACTTACCACTTCCCCTCACATCCCAGTCTTCAGTCTGAAACTGTTAGAGGTTTCCTTTTTCTCTCTCTCCTTGGTGCCTCCACTGGTTCAGGAAAGACAGCAGAGTAGACAGCAGGAGAATAGAAGGTGGTAGTGTCCCATGGGACTGTATTTCTTGGCCAATGAGAGCTCAGAACTCATTCATTTCCCATGTGCTTTCTTTTGCCTCCATTTTTTAACTGTATTTTTTTCAATTTACCAGTTGACCCTAATCTCTGTAACAAATTTCCATAACTGTTGCACTTTGCACTGCAGGCATAGTTGGCTGAACTGTGTATTCTACGATCATATTTCCAGAATCAGTTATCTTTAGTTTAGAAATAACTTCTAAAGGACAGAACTTTTAATTAGTGTTTTCATGTTAAAAACTAGTACTGGGAAAGATTTTCTCATTCACCAAATTCACAGGACTTTCAATCAGTAGAAGATCTGCAGGGGATATTTCCAACTTTGTAGATGTAATTTGTGTAATGTGATGGTGACTAATCTTCTATGACCACTGCACTGTCTGGTATTACATTATGCTTTGTTAGATGGAGTACACATCAGGGAAGAAGTTGGGAATAATTCATGTTAGAGAATAACTTGACTGCATCAGATTCTCCAATTATTTTAGTTAAAATTTTCCTCTTGTCCCCATAGCAGAACAAGGATGTCATTAGCTCTTGGATAGCCCACACTGTGAGGAAATAAAGTGAAAGAACTGTCAAATTGTAATTACTCTTCAAAAAAAAAAAAGTATTTTAAAAATGCATTAATCCAAATTAAGGTAACAAACAGTTTTTCAAAGCTTTGACTGAATAAATATTTTTCTATTTTTTTTTTAATTTAAGAACTATGCATTTATAAGCTATGATACATTTTCCCTGCTTTCTGAAATGGATTACGTACTGCAAATTTTCAGCTTTTACAACATCTATCAAATAAAAGCCTCCACCCAGACATTTTACTGTGGTATTATCTCCTTACTTTTTTACCTGTTACTCAGTATAATTTCATCAGGTCTGTAATTATAAGGTTGGAAAAAATAACCTTTATGATACCAGATGGATTCTAATTCTCTAACATCTCTGGTGATGGCACATTCTTATTGACATTTAAACTGACTCCATTTATGACAGACTGAAGGTGATGAACAGGCCCATGCAAGAGGTCACCTTGTGTCAAAGCTGGTATACAGTCTGTCAAACACGGTGAATGTAAGGCTGCTAATGAGGAATTAACTAGATAGAATGTGGCCATTTTACTGTTTTCATGCAATCCAAACCTGTTAAACAATGCTAATCAGGTGTTTATTAAGTGAAACCATTATGCCAAACTTGCTGCAGACCCTACCACATGTCAAAGAGGTTGTAAAGTATTATTCATCAGATTTAAAGCTGATTAATGAGTCATTTAATAGTGAACCTTTTTTTTTTCTTAGCCTCTAGCTAAGCATATGTACCAAGGTTAAACTAACACATACATGGTTTTGAAAGTAAAGTTTCTGCTAAGGGGAAAGAAAATCCTCAACTGCTCCATCAAAGTTCTTATAAAGTTTTCTGGAGGAGGAGGCCTAAATTCTTTTTTTTTAGATAAAAATTTAGCAAAAGAGTGGCATAGTAATAAAAATTGAACAAGACAACTAGAAGACTACATATATTTTCAGATAGTGAAATAAAATTTATAAATACTAAACATAATACATTTCAATCTTCAAGCTCACTTCCATTTTATTACCTTTCCTAAACTTGTTATTTACACAGTATTGTAACAAAATTGATGCTGCAGAACCATCTTGACCATAGTGAAGCCAAGAAATTGGTGAAATATTTGGCAGAACTGAAACAGCTGTCAAAAATCTGCTGTGTCCACATCAGGGAGCAATAAAGGTATCAGTTTTGAGGCAGCAGTAAATGTTAATGGCATAATGAACAGTGAAAGCCTGAAGAGAGAGCTATAATACATGCTAAGAGAATGACAGGTTCAGATAATCTGGAGATGATAACCAACACTTGTTCAGTAAATAATCACTGAACCAACAGACACAGATACTATTTTAAACTTCTTTTAACAGTAAGAAAAGACACTACAGAGAATCTAGCCATAAAATCTTGTATTCATATATAGTCAGATAAATTACTGGATAGGCTGGATAAATGTAGAACTTTAACTAATTTACTCACTTCTAAAAATGAAAAATAGAGAGCCTTGTAAGATATTGTCAGCAGAGCATAACAGCAAAACACTTAAAAGTGACCATGGCTCCAAACAGTAAGAAAAAGATTGTAGTGAAGGCTTTTAGATATAACCAGATAATAAGCCATCTATAAAGTAAATTTAATGGCTCCTTATGCAGAACAGAAAACAGAAATGATTGCTAAGAATGAAATATTTCAGAGAATAAGACATAAAAGGATAAAAAGGATAAAAATAATTTTGAAAAGACAAACTGAATTAAACCATTGAGGAAAAAAAAAACACCATTGCATAATAAAACACAAGAAATCAGAAAATGTGGTCACTTTGCAGAGAACATGAGTTAGAACTTAAAGTTAGTTATGCTGCAAAGACAAGTGCATTACCTCAGCTCAGAGAAGTGTCAGTGATGTGCAGTGTGGAGGTAAAGGATTAACTGATAATGTCGATGGTGGGTATGTAACTATGCCAAATCTATCTGGACACAGTCCAGCACACTAAATTTCCCCATGAGTCTTTGTTACACTTTCAAGCCAGAAATACTACAGGAGTCAGCAAGACATTTGAAATGACAGTGAAACAGAACATCCTTCCTGTGATGAGATAGAGTGAGCTTTTAAAGTACCAGGCTGCAGACAGGCTGACATATACTTTGATGTACATTTCATTGCAATATAAACTAAGAGCTTCCTAATGAAATGTGCCAACAGTATAAAGCTGGGAAATATTGCCAGTATAGGATCAGATTATCATATGGCAGGAAATAATAACAGATCAGATTGGAGTAATAGAAATGGAATGGAAGGGTTTGAAGTACTTAGAGACTAACAGCAAGAATGACTTCCATAAGCAGTAAGTTCATCACCTGATTATGCTCACCTACATCACAAAATACATGGCTTGGCATAAAATAGTTAGATTTTCTCAAAATGAGATGAGAGTCTGGACAATGAAGAGCTAAAATATTTTCATCTCACTCCACAGCCTGTTCTCTGGAGCTGTTACAGAATAAGACCACTGAGTTTTGTTCATCTCATGTTACACATGCTTCTCCTTTCTGTCATACTAACACTATCAAGCACTCCAAGTGCCTTCATATCCATTCTTTAGGAATGTGGCATGTCTTCAATATTTCCTCTTGAAAGCATTAATCTTGTTGACAATCTCGTAATACCCAGGTGTCTTGGATGAAAAAATGCACACCACCACCCCACCCTCAAACAAGGAATAATAAAGACACACAGACTTAAAGAGTTTACAGTGTGGGCATGCAAAATCCAGTAAAAAACAGATTAGCCCCGAACCCTTAGTCTGGGTATTAGGGCTTATTTCTTGAAGGAGGTATTTTTAATGCTGGACATACAGCCATTGAGATCTAGGTGTATTATCTAAGCTTGGAGTGCACCAAGGAAAAGTTTCCAATGAGGATAGAGAAAAATATATTAATATATCATACAAGGGAGCATTCTTCTGGAATACGTGTTTAGTTCACTTTCTTTAGAAACAGTGCAATTGAATTATTATTGTTCTAACTAAAACCTACTGCAAGAAAATACTGCAGAAAAATACATATGCTAATTTTGCATATGAAGGAAAATGGAAATGGACACAAAAATGAGGGGAAGGAAATTGTTTAAGACAAAGCCTCTTGTTGCCTCAAGAATGACAGATTATATACATGGTTTTAAACAGGATGTATTGGGTTAGCATGGCAAGGTTTTGGTACCACCACGAGCCATTAACTACATTTTTCTTTCCCCTGTCCAGCTGAAGAGGGGGAGTGATAAAATGACTTGGTGGTTACCTGGTGTGCAACCAGGATCAATTCACCACACAAAACTGCCCTAAAAGTTAGGCAAGGTCTTCTAACCAACAGAAGTGATATAGTCTTCCAAGAGTGGCAGATAGCACCAAATGATTTTCAGAAAAAGTTGCATCTTCACAAATAGGCTTCATAAAATAATAGAATTATTTGAGTTGAACGGGATCTGACTTGTCAGTTCAGAAAAGATAAAAAACTAAAAGCACCCCACACAATTTCTCCATCTGCAGTTTCATAGTTGTCAATTAAAATTTAAGCCGTAATAATTTTTTTTCATATTTATTTTTTCCTACAACTAGTTAGTACATTTCTAGCTCTGTAATGTATACAAGCAGTACTCACACTGCTTGGTGTGAGTGTAGGCCCAGATTATGAAAGGTTTATTCCAGCAAACTCAAATGAAGAATATTAACAAATTGATTTTTTAAAAATTTTTAATAAAGAAAATACTACTGAGATATTTCATGTTGTTGCATCAGTTATTTCATAACAAAAACATTAATCCAACTGAAATTCTATTAATTTGGTATTATGTTTTCAGCCGCATCACAGAATCAGATTATCCTGATTTGGAAGGGAGCTGTAACGATCAAGTGCAACACCCTGCTCCTCACATGACTATGTGAAATTAAACCATATGACTAAAAGTATCATCCAGACGTTCAACTCTGGCAGACTTGATGCCATGAAAACTTCCTTGTGAAGCCTATTCTGGTGGCTGACCACCCTCTCAGTGAAAAACCTTTTCCTGACATACAACCTGAACTTCCTCTTGTTCAACTAATCTCAGCAAGGTCAGTATGAAAATTTCTCTGCTCTCTCTCTCTCTCTCTCACTCTCTCTCTCTCTCAAACAAACCTGAAATAATATGGACAGTAAAAAAAAAAAAAAAAAAGTGATTGTTTAGTCTTCGTATTAATATGCAACTTCAACACCGTTGCAAAATTCAAAAACTGGATCATAACACAAACTCTAACCTTCCTGCCCCTTAGATTGCTTTTTCCCTTATATTTTGTTTAAAATTAATTTTTCACTTGATTTCCACAGCAAATGTCCAAGGAGGCATAAGGTAAGGGTCTGAACACTCCAAACTTCAGGGAAGTGAATTGGTTCTATAATTCCCCAGATCTATGTGAATATTCCTATACAAAATTACTGGTAAAAGTGAAGTTGCCTCTGTTATTCTATATCATAGAGAGAGTAGAAATTGCTGCTCCACTTTGCAGAAGCCAAACTCCTCTGCAGAGTCTATGACATAGCAAGAAGAAATGTGGGCTGAGCTAGAGATGTTGAGCTCTCAAACTCAAGAGGGTATAAACCAAAGCATAAGAGGAAGCCCAGAAGGCTTTTTAAGTGTTTCTCAAAGTGCTGTGGTTTTTCAGGTGAAAAAAAGAAAATAAAGGTTAGTTAAGACCTTAGGACTGTAATTCTTGCTCATTCCATTTTTACATTTGGAGCTTCATTCCACAATTCTTGTTGACCTCTGTAGAAATCACCAGCTAGGAATCTGAATTATTTTTCTAACATATCAGTCCAGACAATCTAAACACTTTTATTAAGGGGATGCCTAAACAGCTGTGGGAGGAGTGGTATGACTTAGCAAACAGGTTTTTGGTACATATCACTGATGTGATATCTCTCCTCCTCTGACAGTGCGATAAGCACTTCTCTTGAAACACAAATTTTTAACAGGTATTGAATGAAGAAGAGTATTTGGATTTCACAAGCAGATGAAGAGAGTAATTTTTTACAGATTTTCATACAACATTTTGTACTGGTTTTGTCTGAGACACAGTTTATATTCCTTGTAGCTGCTAAAGTGCTGTGGTTACTGGGAATTAGTGAGACTAAAGCTGGTATCATTACAATGTTTTGGCTGTTGCTCAGCAGTGCTTCCTTTAACTGAAGGACTTTTCAGTGTCTCATGCTCTGCAGATGAGGAGGTACACAAGAACACCTGACAAAGCACAGCCAAGACATCTGACCTGAACTGGCCAAAGAGATGTTCCATACTGAAGGACATTCCCAGTACATAAACTGGGGAGAATTGACCAGGAGGTGCTGTTTGCTGTTTAGGGATGGGCTGGGTTTTGGTCAGTGGATGATGTACAATTTTATCATGTATTCATGTTTCTCTTGGGGTTTCCTGCTCTCTCTCTCTCCTTATCATTACTATTATTATTTTTGTTGCTATTATAGTTGTTGTTATAATTGTTGTTATTATTACTATTATTATTAATTTTCTTGTTTCTATTGCTAAATTAAACCCTTGTTTCAGTCCACCAGTTTGCCATTTCTTTCTGATTATCCTCCTCACCAGGGTGAGCATGGTGCTCACTTGCCAGCTGGGGTTGTGACCCAGCTATTTTTATACTTAGTGTGATTCCAATCTGAGGAAAGAATTTGTCAGAAGGCATGGAACACAATTTGCTTTTATAAGCATATACAGTTAAAATTCATCACAGCATAAAAATAATATGCTTATTTACTATGTGATTCATTATAAATTTCAAATATATTTTTATTTTAAAAATCTGACATGTTGTGTATTTATTGACTCTGACATAATAAAAAGAGAGATTCATGAGGAAAGGGTTAAAAAGAGTAAAAGCTGAAAATTCCCTACCATTTTTCCTGAAGAGAGTGTCAACACAGCTATTTTAGAAGCACAGGACCAGTCACTTGTGCTGAGTAAGCAAACCCATGACCCACTGAAGTCATGCTGTACTTGGAAAAACAGAGGCAAGCTAACAGCTGCCTACAAGATGAACCATTTTGTCACTTATTGTGCTTATTATGTTTGAAGTACTTCTCATCTAACACAAAACCAGAAACATGAAATTGTGCCGTACGACAACAGATAGAAGTTTATAAACAATTTTTCTCACAGAAGTTTTTATATCTGTCTGAATTGCTAATCTTAATGGCCATAATTCTTCATCTCAGAAAAACTTAGGGAGTATTTATTTAAAAATAAAAAAAAAATTGGAATGTGTTAAGACACATGTTAATTGCACATGTATTTTTATGATTATATCAGCCATGCAAGTGATATGACCCTTAAGTCACATCTTTGTAAACAAAGAAGTCTTTGGTGCTAAAATTAGTTTGCTAATCTACAGGGAAGGGTAAATGACAAATTATCTCACATTTAGGTATATGAGTGTCTCAGGACTGGAGTATGCCTCAGTTCCAAGGAGCTGTCTGAACAAATCCGGAAGTGACAGACAGTGAATCCATAAATTAATACAATTTATAATGAACATACATACTTTCAAAGTTCTGTACTAATATTGACAAAGTAGTCAGAATACAATTTATAACTAATGTATTTTCTTTTCTTAATAAAAGTTGAATTATTTAAGTGGAATACAATTATGAATACTATCATCCTATATGATTTCACATTCCATCCAGTCTTAAATTCTGTGAAGGCTAATAAAACATGGCAATTTCTAATGAAGTAAATATTACAGTTACTAACAAGTGATCTATAATCACTACAAACACATGATGATTTGTATTGTTTACCTTTAATACTTTAACACTTCTACCATTGCCAGAAATTACCCAATAATATGACCAATATGCCTTAGCAAAGTGAAATAATCTGTAGTTTTCCATGTATTGAAAGAAAAAACCTTTCTTCACAACTCTGTTTTTAATTTACATTTTCTGAAAAGGCATCTCCTAGTGTAGTTATCAATGCAGATAACAAATGTTTAAAAAAAAACCTGGATTGTGGCCAAATCCATCAGGTTCATCTTCCAAAAGATAAATTCCAATAGTCCATCCCTGATGACAGTGCCTTGAATATCTTTAACTTTTCCATCAGAACCATTTAGTGTAACTATTGCTTCTCCACAGCTTGAACATCACTACTATTGTCAGAACCAGGCAAACAAATTTATGATGATGTTCCTGGGAATAAGGAACTAATGCAAAGGGGATTTCTTTGTAGTTCTTCATTAACATTTTATTCATTACAACAAGGGAGTTATAAGAGTTTCCTTTTACGCAAATTAGGTCACAGGATAAAAAATACACAGCATGGAAACACAGTGTATTACTACGTAGAACAAAAGATCTGGTTAATAAATTATGATAATGGAATTAGTCTACTGCTAATGCTGAGAGGCACATTTAAATATTATGAAATTTTATTGGAGAAGGAAAAGCTGTTGCATGTATTCATAAATTGTTTTTCTCCTATGTGCCTCAGTTTCTGCAGTTCTTTTTTGTGTTATTTCCCTCTGAGGGAATGTACATATCTTACATTAAACATTTGTTTTGGTTTGTTAAAAGGAACATTTTGAGTGAGTAAAAGACAAATTTTTACTCTCCTGTTTTTCAAATAAATGCTTTAACTAAGTTCAGAGATGTCCATGATCAATTCAAGTAGATTCATTCTGGAAATGAAAGTGTGTAGAGTAGAGAGCCTGAAAATAAATTAGATTAATTAAAAAACCCCAAACCTTTAAACATTAATGTCAAGAAGATAACCATTAAGGAAACATGTGGTTCTTGCCATAGATATCGAGTATCATCAAAGTTCTTTAGTTAGTTTATTTATTTACTAGAGTTATTTGGTTTGTTTCTTTCATTTGAATTCAATTTATTTCTAAGATTTATTTAAACAAAATAGGCTAAATTCAGACCTGGTTTAAGTGGTCTAAATCTAGTGAGCTAATTAATTTGCAACTACCTCATTAATTCAGTGATTACCTTCAGTTTATTCATTACATTAACTTAACTCCTATTTTTCCATTTATCCGAGGTCTGAATAGACTCAAAGGATGGCAAAATGAAGACTCTTACAAACTATTCTTTTGGCAGGAAAATAAGGAAAGATTCTCCACTTCCTACAAAGCAAAGCAATCAATTTTAATCATTCTCCTGGGAATGTCAGTACTCCTGCCAGCTGAGGGCATTAATTTTGCCAAAAGAGCAGGAATTTAACTGAGTGATATTTTGCACAGAGCAATTTCTGCTCTAAAATCACAATGTCTAGTCAGCAATTTCTGCTCTAAAATCAGTCTAGTCTGTTATAAATAAAGGTGTGATTAACAAAACATGAAAAGGAAACATTTTCAGACTTGACCTTACATAGGTTGTACTTGTTATAGTGCATGTTTCCAGAGAAGGAAAACAGTGCTTCTGTAAACTAATGCTTAAGCACAAACTTAGGAAAAGGTCCCTCTTGTTACTCTGCTTCTTCCAAACCCTCTTGGATTTGAATGTGAACAGGAAAACTCTAGTGGCAAGCAAACTCTTTTTCTACTACTGGAAATAATTAATATAAAGTTCTTGGTCCTGAATGTGAAGTATGTAAAAAAGCTCTCTGTATTTCTTCCTCCCCAAATCTTCCCATTTGCTCACAGTTTTCCAGATACCTATCCAGACAGTGCATTTTAAATATTTTTTTTTCTACATAATAATCATTATTATTCAATACCTATGGAAAATTCAACAAATAACAATTCTCAATCACAATATGTATCCTGTTAGAAGCACATTCTGAGAACAAAGACGACTGATTTAAGAGAAATCATCCTCTGAGCAAGCTATTGCGCATGTAAGATCAACTCCTGCACAAGTCTATGATGATTTACAGGTCATGTACAGAAGATAATCCAAACTAGAACTGACCTTGGCAACAGGGATGATATTTTCCCTGGGAGGAGCTACACTTGAATTTTTTTGACTAAAGATTTAGGCACTAGCATCATACTAATAGACTTCTTTTTCAGTTATTTAAATTATAGCATTTTATAAAACTACAAATCTGATGTATTTCCCAGATTTATGCTTAAATCTGCAAAATGATCACTAAGCTGAATGGTGAAAACCTTGACCTTTCCCATTTTACACAATCTTATGGCATAAATAAAAATAGTACCTATTGTTATGTAGAACTGGTTTTCTAGAAATTCAGTTTAGCTGAAAGTACTTTTCTTGTCTAAGTGCCAACTTAAACCTTTAGAGACAGTATATGTATCAACCCTTCATTAGACAGTATGTCAGGAGAGAAAAAAAATTTAGAAATTTTTAACCTTTTAATGGCATTACTTTTGTTCTAAAATCATCACTATTTGCTCTAAAACCACAATAGCTTCATAATCGTTTCCAATAAATAACTGCCCAAAAGCATTATTTTTTCGGCTATGTTTGAAATAACTGACATCCTCACTGTGAAATTCTCTTATGTTCTAAACCTCAGCAAAATGTCTAAAGCAGCTGTTCTGAGCCGTGCCTGACCTGTGGCAGCTCCCAGAGAGCAGCGAACAGTTGTTTCCTGAAAGTCTTAATGCCATGTGGGTGACAATTGCCCAAACTTCTCAGTTACCAGAGGAACAAACCAGGGATACTCTTTTGGCCAACAGAGAAGATGTGAGTGAGATAACTCTCAGAGACAGCAGCCAGGGCTGGGGTGGCTGTTATCAGATCTGTCCTCTTTAAAGGAAAGGTGGAAGGATAAGCACAGGGCTGCATCTCTGGACTTAATGAGGACAGAGAGGAGAAAGACAATAGGAGCGGTTAATAGATTTCAAAGGAAAATTTGTTGGGATTCCAGGGACAAACTAGCCCCATTATGCAATCAGAGCAGGGATTTTGGCCAAAGCCCAACTGGCTGGGAAAAGTTTCCCAGTGAAGTCAGTGCAGATGTTACCCACAGCTGTTCTGGTGTCCCCATCCTCAGAGCCAGCCAGTGGGCCGGTGGGTGTGGGTGATAGTCCTACTGTAAGTTGGAGGCTGGTTTAGGTTGTGGCACCTCAGGGAAGATTTATTTACGAAGGTGAGAAATGCTGTCAAATGAAGAACACATTAGTTCTTCTGAAATACAAATCAATGTAAGTAATATCAGAACAATTCAGTTTCTGAGGGTTTTTTTTTTCCTAGATCTGGTAAGAGCTTACCACTTCACCCTAGATTCTCATAGATATTTAAACCACTTATTGTAGCTGACAATAATGACTTAAGTGCCAGTTTGCCTCTAACAATGTTTTCATTGTTTCTATAGTAGTCTTCCATCCTCAGATGGAGGCTCAGTAGGTGAAAATCATCATAATTATGTGTATTAATTTATCCATAAAATGATACATTGCAGATTTACCTACTTCCCCTTCTACCTTACAAGATGTCTAACCTTCTTACATTCAGTGGGATTTGGCTTAAAATACTCCAATTTGTGAGTGGACAAAGAGTATAATATACTTCAATATTTCAACTGATTTTTTAACAAGAATACTATCTTCAAAACTGTCCAATTTTATAGACTTTTTTGTGTGATTTTATTACCTATTTTTGCAGACTATCTGTATTTTTAGTTTATGGTCATTGATTTTATAGCTTCCTAATTTCGAGCTAGATGAAGCTATTGAGAAGTTCTGTGTGCTTGTAAGTGTAATCTACACTGCAGTCATCTTTAGGAAAGCATTAATTGCAATCACTTACTGCACATTAAACAATAAAATATTACTTCTATATTTTCAAGGACAGTGATGAAGTGAAGTATCTTTTCCCATGTATCCTGTTTTCCTATTTTCCTGCCCTTTAAAAAGATCTTTAAGTCATTTGTAAAGAAGGAAGAGGAATATATTCAGTATCTGCACGTATTCTTAGGCACTTGTTTTTTTTCTAGAAGCCTGTAAGTTTGGTAAAGCTACCAAACTACTACAAACTTGATAATTCTGAATAACAGTGTTTTGCATACCACAGTATATTCTATCAAATATTGAGGTATTGCAGCGTCCATCTTTGCTCAGGAAGAAGACTAATCTTTTTATTTTTTAATCTTTAGTAGATATCCTCTTAATATTAGTGATGCTTCTGCTTTAATATAAGAGTAAGTGTATAAGACTTCCGAGTTAAAACAATTTAAAACTCCTTTCCTTCTATTCTTATTGTCTTTGAAGTCAATCTGAAGCAATTCTGAAGATCCTCTCTGGACATAAGGCTTTAATGTCAGTGAGAAGATTCTTCAGAGGACTGTGTATTTACAGTAACTTCAAACTACAGTAACTTTGCTTACTTCAAATAAAGTATTTCTTATACTATAAATTTGAAACATGTAATCCCTGCAAATATTACAGTGAGGTTCCAGTTATCATTTATTCTATGTTTTTCATCTGCAGCTCAGAAAACGGTATTTCTAGAGCTTTGTTCCCAATAAATAGATTGGTGTAATAGTTCCAGGTATAGAGCACTGTTCAGGAACAATTTTAAATTCATTTTGAATATGCTATTTTCTAGACTTAAAGTAAGAAGTGGGCTATTTCTAAATGAAGACAGAGAAGTGGATTAAAGGTTTCATTAGCACTACTGAATTAATGATGGCTTAGAAACTGATTTCTCTAAAATATGTTACCTAGTGATGTAGGATTGGAATACTTCTCAAGATTTATAAAGTCATCAAATTCATCTTTCTTAACTGAAGCAAGGATACGTGTACACTGGTATTTTTACAAGGCAACGTGCTGGGTTCTGCCTTGGGTAACAACCTCATGCAGTGCTACGGACAGGGGACAGAGTGGCTGGAAACTAACTGCCTGGCAGAAAATAACTTGGGAGTGCAGGTCTACAGAAGCTGAATATGAACCATCAGTGTATCCAGGTGTGTGAGGTTCTCGGACCTCCAGTGCTCAGGGCATCTACTCCGGAGCTCTTAGGCTCCTACTTTGTCGGGTTATCTTACATAAGCAAAGCAGCTAATCGTTAAAAAGGTTATTTATTCCAAAGCACATCTTATTACAAAGCACATCAGTCTCAACAGGCAATGGCAAAAAGCAATGGCAAAGCAGTAGCAATGGCAAATGCAGTGGCAATATGCAAATGGCTAAAAGCCCTGGCAAAAGCCAAAGGCTAAAAGCAACAACTCTCTCCAATACATACTCTTATATAGGATTTTTCCAAAAAGCTAAGATGCAAGCTCAGACCACCACTCCTTAACCTATTAGAATTCTAGTTTCTTAGCATGCTAGGTTATGTATAGAACTACTTGTGCAACCTATCTTGTTCTATCTAAAAAATGTAAGCAATATTTTTACTATAGCTCTATTATGTCTAAGTCCTGTCTACCACTGTGGGCCTGGAGCCTCTTGCTGAAGATATCAGTATGTTTCAAACTTCACTAGAACTTACTCTACTACTCTGGCATTTGAAACCTTTCACTTACTAAAAGCATTAGAACTCACCTTAAAACTACTAACTTACTTCTACTTAAATGACTTTATGTGTGAGTGGCTTAATATACTTCAATCCATCCAAAGGCTTTAATTCAATCCCTGCTCTCTGATTTCTCTCTGAAGAATTCAGAGAGACTCCTGACTCACTGACTCCAACACAGGTGGCCGAGAGGCCAATGGCATCTTGGCCAATATCAGCAATGGTGTGGCCAGCAGGGTCAGGGCAGGGATTGTCCCCCTGTACTTGGCACTGGTGAGGCCACACGTCAGCCCCTGTGTTCTGGGCCCCTCATTACAAGGACACTGAGGTCCTGAAGAGTGTCCAGAGAAGGAACAAACTTGGTGAAGGGTCTGGAGAGCAAGTCACATGAGGTACAGCTGAGGTGGCTGGCGTTGTTTAGTCTGGAGAAAATAACGCTCAGGGGTAACCTTCCTGCTCCCTATAACTACCTGAAAAGAGGCTGCAGCCTTGTGGGGGTTGGTGTCTTCTCTCCCAGGGAAGCAGTAACAGGATGAGAGAACATAATCTTAAGATGCACCAGGATCTTAAGATTCTGAAAAAATCCAGATCAACCAGAATCTGAAAACATTCAGGTGGGATATCAGGAATAATTTCTTCACAGAAAAGGTGACTAAGCATGGAGATGGGCTGCCCAGAGAAGTGGTGAAGTCACAGTCCCTGGAAATGTTCAAGAAATGTCTGGACATGGCACTGAGTACTATGGTTTATTTGAGTGGTAGTTTTGGTCAAAGGATGGACTCAAAGGTCTTGGAGGTCTTTTCCAACTTTAATGAATCTACAATTCTGTAATAAGTTATGAAGGTTGCAATATCACAGTGTTTCCACATGCTTGTTTTATAACAACAAACTTGTACTTTGTGAATAAACATCTATCATTATATTCTATGAAACCATCAATAATTATACTGCTGAGGTTAATGGAGATTTTAATGTTAATTCTGCTGACTATATTGCATGAATAAAGCTAGCTGGAAATCAACATCTACGTTTCTCTTTTCATATAATCATCAATAATAATAATGTATTTAAATGAAAAGAAGAAAAAAAAATCCACTTCAAGAATCAATAATGTTGGTAAATGGTATTGTAACAGAATATGGCTAGCTATGACTCTCAGAGCTCCTCACAAGCAACTCATTCTGATTAGCAAGCCAAGCAAAATATACTGTGGAAAATACATAGGCAATTGTGTAACCCTAATGTTAACATGTCTAAATATATGGAATTTGATTACATCAGAAGGTTCTGCTGATACCATGAACTGCCTTTGGGTCAGAATTACTGTCTTAGTACTTAGGAATAATAATTTATTCCAGCAATGTCCCTTGTTGCTGCTGAATGTAACACCCCATCTTTCTGATTGAAGACTGAATTTTAGATTCATTATTCTCACTTATAAAAACTACTTTTTAATGAGTTTCAAATACAATTATTCAAATAAATAGAGATGTATTGTTCTACATTAAATATTGTTTACACCTGTATGTCCTGTGCCCTATACATGCTAAAATTTTATTCAAGGAAAGCTGCAGAAAGATATTATATCTTTGGTGGAAAAGGTTGATTTGTTGAAACTGAAATTATTTATTCATGTTACTATTATTAAAATTCACATTGAAAAAAGGCCTCACTAAAGACTTTTCATGTTAATAGTTACAGAATTTGCACCCACTCCCCCCCAAAAAAAAAACCAAAAAAACAAAAGATATTTGTAATTAGTAATAAATCCTTGGAAATCTAGATTTTATGTCTTATTCAAAATATTTTAATTCCTTCTTTTTAAATTATTTTTCTTTCCATGCATGAAATTAGAAACACAAAGCCTGACCAATAAGTAGATTTTTGTGCTCTGTTCTTAAAAAGAAATAATTTATTTGTTTTAATTGTTATAGATTGATAAATACTCTGAACACGTTCATTTATTACACAAAATCACCTTAAATTAACAGGGCCCTACAAATGAGCAATTAAACATTAATACAAATGCTATTCATGCATCTTAAATGTGTTATTAGCCACATACTCTTCAGGAAAAAATATTATTGTATGTTCTTTTAAATATTTCATCTATTCTCATTCACCCACTAACCAATGCATCATGGACTGAGGTGCCAGGATTCCCCATCTAAAGCCAAAATGCAGGTCTTAGATGGAATAACTCTTTATTTAATTAAAGAAAAAAGAGGAATAAGTAGAATAGGAGAAATCAAATTCATGGGAAAAGATGAATGGAAAAAAAAATCTACTGATTTTTCCTCTTTTATTCCTAAGCCCTGTATAATTCTGATTAGTAAGACTTAAATAAAAGCTGGTTTCCTTCTATGTACCTGGGTATGCCTTCTGCAGGGACAACTAGAATGCTGAGCTGTGCCAAGGAGATCGTAAGTGTTTGTTTCTTCCTCTTTTCTTCTTTTCTTTTTTTCTTCTTTTTTATTTTCTTTTTTAAATATGCTTGTGATTTTAGAATTCCAGTCCCTCCAATTAATTCCCTCTCAGAATAAAGCACCCATCATAAGCATAAAATGCAAGAGACTTGTGCAGCTTCTGCAGGTCAATAGCCAGAATGGACAATTTCTTTACCTCAGAACTGTGGCTGACATAATTCTGTAACATTTCTTTCAAGATGACAAGAAAAAACAAACAGAATAGGGAATGAAATACTGCATGCTAGTTCATGAAGGCAGAATACAATTAGGAGATCTCATATAGCTATGAATGTGCTAGGTAGAGAACTTAAAAGGAATATTTTTCACAAATTAAACTTTATTTTCCTTACTAATTAATAAACACCATGCTGTGAATAACTGGTGATAATGTTCTAATAAGAAAAATCAATAAATTTACACCCAGGGTCACTGTAATTGATGCTGCAGAATAGAAAAATGTATTCTCCATTGATCCTTCAGCAATCTTCTAACTAAAAAGGAGAGGAAAGAAAGCCAATTACTGTAGTATGCCTCTGAAAATGATAAGATTAAAACAAGCTAATTATGTGTTCTTGAATAACTACAATTTTTGATGAAAGTAAGTAGAATAAGGGCATCCTGCATCTCCAGTACAGAGATATTACTTTTTACTAATTAAAAGATAGTAATTTTACATTTAACTTCTCTTAACCAACAGGCAAACAAATAGTTAGAAAAATAAAACTTTAAAATCTCCCAGGATTAAACCTTTTGATGTTGCTGTGAGCACAGGAATAAACTGAAAAATGAAACAAACTCCTGTAGCATTAAAGTTAAAGAAATTTTCATATTTGAAAAAACAACATTTAAGAAGAAAGACAGTGACCACAAACACAATATCCTATGAATATATGCCCACTGCTTTGTGTTTTGCATAGAACGTATCGATGATTTCACATAATGCCCCATATGCACAACCATGATGTCTTCCATGGCAGGCTTATCCATACTGGAGCATGGCTGTAACAATTAATAAGTGATCAATACAGAAGGATGCAGAAAGTCAGCAGCATCCACTGCTCATTTTGATCTCATGGTTCACTAAAGTAATTAGAAAAATCAGATTTCTCTTTCAATGATTAATAAGTATATAACCTTTTCTTAAATCTGTTAGTAAAATTCATTAAAATACTAGGAAACAACTAGATTTTCCTTCTTCATTTTATTTGCTACTGTAAATAAAATGAAGCCCACCAGTAATATAAGGTAACGGCAGTATTCAAAGTGACTTGAATGCACATGCAAAAACATGTATCATTATTCTGACTTCAAATTCTTGATTTCAGTTTGGGCTATAACATGCCATTTTGTAGACTAGATTTAATCACATTCCTCACTTTCAGATATTCATGGAGATGCATGGTTTAAACCTGTTACTTTGCCACACAGGCATCTCCTATTGAGCCAAGACAGAAAATTAGGCAATTTTCCTTGACCTATTCAATTCTCTCTAACATTGTTGGATTCATTTATTTTGGCCATGCTCAGAAGTCTACTCAGTGTCTCCCAAACACAGCTTGTAAACCACTGGAAGAGGTTGTCCAGAAGGGTGGCATTGGCAAATGCCCCATCACTGGAAATACCCAAGGTCAAATTGGATGGGGCTTTCAGCAATCTGATTATGTTCCATCTCAGGACTAGATGATGTTTAAAGGTTCCTTCCAACCCAAACTATTTTGTGACTCTATGTCTCAAACCCACAATACTCTAGTGAAGGTCAGTTTTCTAGGCACTCCTGAACTTATTCAGGATGGGAACTCTGAGATTAAAAGCCACCACTACCGCTGCACTAGAAAGTCACTAGATAAAACCAAAACTTAGGAAGCAGGAACTAACTAGGTTAATCATTGGACTTCAGTTTCATTGACATCTTAATCCTCATACAATGGATGCTGGAAGCCAGCCCCATTTTGGTCCTTTCCTAGGCATTGCTTTAGGTTCAGCTGTAAATTCTGGAAAACAATTTTTTCTCTAGCTTATTGGATATAACATCTTCTTATATATATATTTTTCCATTTTTTTCCCTCATCATCAGCTATCTATGCTAACTCTTAAGGCACAGACATAAAATCAGTGTATTTGAAGCTGCAGTTAATAGTAACTACTTACTAATTGCCTGATAATTGCCTATGACAAGTGCTTTTTTCTGTTTTTCTTAACCTATGTATATAATAAGCTATTGCCATAACAGTTCCCTTACTGGGTGTAGGTGTGTACATTTTAAAGTGGAGGATTTTCTACATACACAGAGCAACACATATAGATTCCCAGACAACTTCTCATTAATCAGTCAGCAATAAATGTCAGGAGGGGGTGTTGAAAAAGAATAACATCACTGTGGAAAACCAGTCTCATAAGTCTGCATTTTAGATAGTCTTGTAAATGTGATTTTTTAGGACTGCTTTGGTCTCATACTTTTCGGAGGAAAAGATAAACTGTAAAAGTAATGTAAGAAGCTACACTTTGCCCTAGGCATGCTTTCACTAATTTTAATTTGTTATTATTCAGTTCAGTGAGCTTGCTCAAGTTTAACATTTCATTTAGTTGTATAACTCCCTAAAAAGGACTATCATATGAAGTAGTTTCTGTTTTAGGGGATTTGATGCTGTTTCATAACATGCAAACTACTTGTGCATGCTGCTCAAACAATTTTGATCAAACTTATAGGACTATTCCCTGGTGGCATGTTCTAGAAACAATGCAAGAGGTTCTCTTCTCTGACTTTGCATGGACATGGGTAACAGTTACAGGAACAGTGAAAACAGTCACTGAACACACAGGTCAAGCTCTGTGAATTATCACAACTTGAACTGGTCAGGAAGGTTGCTCTTTCAGGGTCCCCTTTTGATCTATTTTTCTACATTGAAATCACTTTAAGGAAATACTAAATTAAAACAATATTCAAATAATTGTATTTCTGAAAGAGAAAATAAATGTAAATATTCTCAGTGATTAGCCACAGGTATCAAAGAATGGCTCTGAAATAAAATAAAATTTAAAAAAACCCCACCAGTTTTTTACTCTAGTGCCATTCTTCCTTTAATATTACGTTGAAATTTTTCATTGAAAGCCTAATAGAACACTGAGCACCCAGCACTATTTCAGATTTCAGCAGCTGAAACATTTTGAGTACAAAAAAGAAAAAAAAATTAAAGGTAAATGTTCAGTACATTCATTATACACACTGTCCTTAATTCACATATCTAGAATCAAAGTATATTACAAAAATGTGTTAAACATTTTTGGTTTCACTAGTGTTATATTCCATTATTAGTGTCACTAAGATGACTATTTGCATTCACACATGCTTCACTAGGCTTTTTTACAGCTGCAATTGTCATACGCCACTGAAGTCATCTTAGCATGTAATAGGCAAGTAAGAAGATCAGAGAAAATAGAAAAGACTGTTTGGAAAGAATAAAGAGAGAAAAAATGTTGATGTTAACCTAAAACCAAATTATGATTCCTTCAGCTTTGTATTGGGCCTGCTTATATGCTTCCTTGCTCATCTGATCCCTTTATCTGTGCACAGTGAATTTAGATTATTTAAGGACTACTTGTAGATACAGAATTATGAATGTGATTTACTTCTAAAAATTAAGTCCCAAGTATAAGTTTCAAACTCTTATAGTCTAAATTTGACTCTTAAACAACAAAAAAGAACTGAGTGTCACCAGAGGGGAAAATCCAAGTATTTCAGATACTTCTTTCAGGACATTTCAAATTGCCAGTTGTAGATTCCACTGAGTATCCAGAGATACTAGTTTATGCTTATGATTTACTTTCAGACAGATGAAGCTGGGTGATACGAATTGTATTCTCTATTTTTGGGTGGTTTAAGGTGATGCTAGAGGCACAGGGATTAAAAATATAACTCTTAAAACATCTGTTGGCTTCAGAATACGTGTTCAACCAATTACACATCAGGAGAATGAGACAGAGTACAAAATTCACCAACAAAGTCCATTTCTGAGAAATTTGATGCTGAAGATTTTGGCAGTGGTCGAAACTGGTGGTTGACTTAAAAATCCAAAGAGGATTTGATTCAGTGAAAAAATCTCGTGTCCAAAGTCAGGAATTTTTGGTATATTGTTTATGATAAAATAAGTGTAGCAGAGTGGGAAGGAGTTAGTTTAAACTAAAAAATTGTGTATCTTTTGACTTGTTATTGGGTTTCTGAAAAGACTGTGTCTTTAGATGGGTAGTACACATTCATGACTCTTAACACAGGTCTAGTCAATGAAGGCCCTAAATGAAAGCATTAAATCTGTGAACTTATTTTTGTGGAGATTTAGAGAAAAACATATGTGAAGAGTATTTTGAAACCCTTAGTCCAGGTCTCCAATGAGCAATTTTACAAGTCTGAGTCTAAAATGCTACTTATGTGACAAAGAAAAATCTCTGGCTTTCAGAAGTACAGCAAGTACATCCTTTCATATGTGTTTTCAAGAACTTAATCTGACATAGATCAGATGACACACATGTAAATGTGCCTACTTCACTACAACTGTCTAAAGCACAGTAGAGAAATATTTGCTTCAGAGTATTTGAACTTTTTGTCTGGTTTTTCTACACCTTTTTTTAAGCTCTTTGCAAAAGCTTGTCCCACTCTCTTCATAATTTGTTCACCATTCTCCATACTCAGCCCACACACCTTCTTCTCCCTGAATTTACCACTATTTTCTATAGGCCTTCTTTTTCTTCCTCTGTCTTCACCTTCACTTTCACCTTTAGTTTTGCCTTTGTTTTTCCTTTCTCATCCTCTTCCTTCCCCTCCTCCTCCCACTCCCTTTTTTTTTTTTTTTTTTTTTTTTTTTTTTTTTTTTTTTTTTTTGTTCAAAGTTACCTGAGGTGCAGTGTTTGCTTCTCAGACTGGAACCAACAATGTTTTTGTATGTCTACATTATTTTGTAAGTGTGGCCCCTTCGTGAGAAGTCTTCCATTACTTATAAATACAAACGAAAAACAATGATCATTTGGAGTTGGAATGCAAGGAAAAAGGCTGGCTGCCCAGATTTCTAGAGGATCCAGCTAACTATTCTGTATGCTAACAGCTGCTGAAGATGCTGTCATTCAGTGCCTCAGAATATGTTCTTACCACTTCAGCCCCAAGAAGAGCAGAATCAAAATATTTTATCATCACTACAGTTAGGTAGTGAGTTTAAAATGATTTATAAATGAAAGCTGCCCTTTTTTGAAAGTGTTCTGCATAATAAATGTCTGAACAGTTTCAGTTCTTTGTCATCCACTCCAGACTATATTCGCAGAAGAGTTAACCAGTTATATTGTTCAAAATATAAAATTGGCATGTGCTTACGTCTTGTATCCTTACCATGCTCAGCATTTTCCCAAAACCTGCACTTTTAAAAATAATCATATCCACATTCTGGAGGCTTTCTACCTAAAAGGTGTACATGCATATATTTAAAACAGGTATATATGTAAACTTATTGTGGTTTGTGTTTGTATATAAACATATATATTTGATTACTGTTTTTCATTCCTTTCCACATTCTTGTTCTTTATGATCTATTATTTCTTGCTGGCTATAAAGCAGCAAGTGCTAACACCTTTACAACTAATGAAGCATATATTTCTTCTTTGAATAAATTATAGTCATAGCACTAAAGAAAGAGCAGTTGGAGAACTTTTAATAGCAATGTAGCATGTGTTGCTCTTCTAATATGTTTTAACTTTGCTGCCTCTGTAATAACAATCAAGTTTGCTACATTCATGCTACAGGTGGAAACATTTTCCTGGTTTACATAATTCTGTAGTATTGTACCTAATTGAAATACAAGGGAGAAAAATCTCTTTTAGATTAATAGATTTCTCTCTCTAATAGCATAAATTTTCTGTATCCCAGAGCTTATAGCTTATTTCAAATAATGAAAAGATATCCAACAGCCTGCCTACCCCCCACACCCCCCATTATGGACTAAACCCTATTTTATTTTCTCTCCAATTAAATGAAAATTTGACTTTATTTTATTCCATCTACTAATATATGTAAGATACATTTTTCACTAAAGAAGGAGAAAAATTATCAAAGCTAAAATAATTGTTCATATTTTGTTCAGCGGTAGCAAAAGACAAAGATAAAAATCCAACACATCTAATAAAGTACTTGCAATAGCTGACTCCTTGCTTAAAGTGCATAAAAATATTCTGGGGAAAATAGAGAATTCATATGAACTTGGATTGTCAGGAAAATACACACACACTCTCTCATAAATCCAAAAAGGAAGGAGTAGGAAAAATCAAATAATAATTTCATACACTGCAAACAAGGTATGTCTTATACTACCATAATTAGGTAGAATGGAGTAGAGAAAAATCTCTTTCATTGTGAGATGAGCCTTGAACCTGCATCACTTAATCTCCTACATGAAGTTTGATGACATAGAAGCAAAACTGCAATGTGTTGCCAATTTTCTCCCAAAAATTTTTTTAGGAGAATTTTTTGGGAAATCTCACTTTATTATATTTTGCATTGTCCCTCCTACTATCCCAACTTGAAAATCATCTCAGCCATTTTAAATTTCATTTTAAAAATATATCACTTTATCTGACAGGATTATTACAGGACATCGATATATGGCAACTGGAAAGTATTTCTATTATTTGAATATTCATTTCTTTTCATTTGAATTTTATTCACAACCATTATTCTGAATGAAATTTTGTTCATAACCCAAAACAACTTAATCAGAAAATACCTTATTTTGAAATTTCTTTAAAACATGTTAACAAGCACTCAAGATAATCCTAATTTTTACACTTTGTCAAACCCACTAATATTTCCAGCAATGCCTTCTGGTATTTTCTGCCATTCATCAGTTCCAGGAGTATTCATCTCACAAAAGATATCTGTGTAACTGGCATTAATTGGCACACTGATTGGCAGAGCATAACCTACCATGTCATGCCTAGAAGTGGTCCGTCTATGTTGATACCAAAGGAGAAGAGGTGGAATGCACACAGAACTCAATGTCACTACCCAGCATGGATGACAAGACTTTGGTCTCCAGGGCATACTTTCCCCCATGATGCTAAATCATTGAAATTTGAAAGTGGAAAAATATAATTTTCATCTATAGGCCAGTTGTGAGTTAACACAGATGTCAGGAAAAGGACCACTTTATCTTTCCTCCTAAGCCTTCTGTACCAATGCCACCACCCCCACTCTTCTTCTGTCACTATTGATTGCATCCTGAGTCCATTTTTTTTATTGTGTTGCCTGAAGCAATTCCGCCAGCCATGTTAGACTCAATCTCTCTTTTGCCCATTTCTCCCACAATTATTTCTGTACCTTTTTACTACAGTGTTTTGAAATGGTGGTTATCAGCCACCCTCCTGCAGGTCTGATATAAGGCCATTGCTATGTTTAAAAAATGTCCTCAGTACTTGCTTCCATCACTATAACTAAAAGAATCTAACAAAAAAATTCAAAATCCAAAACAACCAAAACGAACACAACCAAAGGAAAACAAAAACCCAAACAAACAAACAAACAAAAGCAAAACAAACATCAGGTTTTGAGAAACATAATAAAGAAGATATATTGATATATTATAAAGAAAATAAATGTTTCATTATCTTTTATACATCTTTTTTTCTGATATTTTAAACACTTTAGGGAAGTTTAGCAACAACAGAGTCATGCAAAACGGAACATATTTCATGTGTGCCTTTATTCTGACTGTGAGAAGAATCTGCTTGAGGAGGAATCTATTTATGCAAAGGAGAAGGCTGATGCTCTCTCACCAGTACAGTGGAAATTCAGACTAAGGAGAGCAGATGCACAAGGGAAATTTCATGTGGAGCAGCCTGAGTGTTGTGTCTGCTTGTTGAGGAATTGTTCTCTTAATAGAGATCACCAAATTTCAGTACATTTCTAAATATAAGACTTTGAAATAAATCTTCAGAAATTAAATATAATATTAATATGGGAAACTGATACAAAATTTTACACTGTAGGTTTTTTCCATTACATTAAACATGAAAAATCTAAATATTTTATAAGAGAACTGTTAATTGCTATGTGACTGGACATGAATTATACTTCTTTATCTTAATTCCTGACATTTCTGTCATGGATCATCATGTCATGTTCAGCTCAGTCACTTTAGTTTATAACTTGAGACAACAAACACGACAAAATATGTCACTATAACCCAGATAATATGTCAGGAATTTTTAGGGAAAAATTGCTTTCTCTTTCAGCTTGGACATTATCCTTCCCCATCACTACACCCCCACAACAACAACAACAAGAACAACAACCACCAAAATTTTAAAAGTCCATCGCAACTGCAACTGAACTACAGTCCAAAATTTAAAATTTGTATTTATCTCTTTTTTTCTAGCCTGTAATTTTTATCTATACCACTTAATAGCCAGCTGAAGAAATGTTTGTAAGCTAACAGCAAAAATAAATGGAAACAATTAAACTTTACTTGCATTATAAGAGATAAATTTTGTTAGTCTTCATTTCATAATCTATTCAAGATGAGAAGCTGCTATTCAGGCATAACCTTTATTTTTCAATGAGCTCTTGATTATATCCAGTTTTAAAGAGTGCTTAAAGTTCAAGCATGTTAAGTGAAGTGATCTGGTCAAGGTAATAGTCTAAAACTATGTTTTGAATTTGTATTGAATTTATCTTGGAGCATGGCACACTTCAATTTTCCTGTATCCCATACTGTTTCTCTATTTCTGTTTTAAATCAGGAATAAACCCAGCATGGTATAAAGTATACCAGAACACTATGTACTGAAAAATGAAAGCACCAGATGCTTGATACAAAATGCAAAACCTGTCAAAAAGTGTCATAGAAAAGTTATTATTTAAGAATACTTTGCTACATAATCTGCTTATTCTAAGCCTTGTTCAGATTTTTATAAAGATTATAAAAGGGGATAATGTAGACTAAAGCTGTTTGCAATTTGTAGGAACCATTTTGTTGTCAACTTGTATATTTTCCAATGTTCATTATTAGGGGAATCAATTAAAACATACTTTATCTGTGCCACGTATGCTAAGTGTATGATTTGTAGAGGATTCTTACCTTCACAATACTCTTATTCTATCTCATTCTCCCTTCTCCCACCCACATTCCCCCATCTTGGGTTAGTAGGTTCACTTTTTTTCCCTTTTAATAAGAGTTTTGTGTTAAAACTGGCAGGTTGAAATGCTTGACGTGAGAATTCTCAAACTGTCTTAACTAGATTTTGGCATTTAATAAGCTGTAAACTGCTGAAGCTATTTGCAGATGAAGCCTCATTTTTGTCCATCAGCAGGGGGCTGGGAGCATAATTAATTGAGTGAAAGTTAAAAGACAGACAGCATGGTTACATTTATGCAAATATTACAGAAGAACATCTAACAGAAAAGAAAAATATCTTGTAACTTGATTGGTTTGGTTTTGGATCAAAATCCACAGGGTCCACTTAAACATTGCTGATTGTGCATATGACAATTAAGGCCTATAGTGGTGGGGTATTTTAATATACCTTCTGCAATGTAAAAAATAATGGAAAAGAGAACCTTCACTAAAGCCAAAGTTTCAAATCCAGTGAGACGATTCAATTTCTGTTTTAAGGTTTTTACTGCTCTTGAATGTTAAAATACTTTTTTAAAAAGTGGTACTACAAAAATCACACAATGCATGTGCCATCAACCATATGCCAATCTCTGTTTTTAATTTATTTATTCATATCCAAATCATATGCTGGTACACCTAAGAGTCCATTTAGTTAAAGTTAGTTAAAAACTTAAACTACAGACATCAGGACAACTGCCACAGGTACTAACTCAGGTGCTGCTTGGGGTGATCAGAAACTTTTTCATTTATTCTATGTTGTATTGTATTTTCTTGCAAGAAATTTTGCTGATTTTTTTTCCTGAAGGTGCTACTGTGTGAATCATTCCAATGAATGATTCTTGAATCAAACTAAAACTAGAAGATATGAGCATTTGGATTAAAATCTTTTCCCTTTTATAACTCTGGGGTTTGTATTCTATATTTACAAGAAAACAATTGCAATCATGTTCGTTGATCTTTGACAATGCATGAAGAGCATCATGTACAAAAAATAAAAATTGTAAGGAAATTTTTCTAGGGAATTTAGACTCTAATTCCTTTTTTGTCCGGCATGTGGTCTAACATGAGCCTCTAATTCCAGCAGGGTAACAGCTGGCAAATAGTTTAGTTTTATTAGGCACTGTATTATTCACTTATGTTTAATATAATGTGCATAGATTTCTACCGATCTCAGCATGCCAGAATTTGACAGTTTCTTCCTATATCGTACAGTTTTGCCAATATTCTAGAATCAGCTCAAACTAAAGCTTGAAAAGCACAGAAAACAGTAGCTTTAGGAAATAAAATATTCTTTACTTTTTGTATGTGCGTGGACAGGAATGTAAACACTTGATTGTCAGGCATGCTAAGGTTTCTTTACAAAGCTTGGTGCAGCAAAGTGCCAGGCATCCCTAGACAACAGCAGGTTCTGTGTGTGGGGAGCTGCTTCAAGCACCTGTGCAACATAGGCAATGGAACCTGGGCAGATGCCCACTGACCCTATTCACACACATTACCATTTAAGTCCTAGGTAAGCTTTCCCCAAAGAACATTCCAATGGAAGGAATTATTTACTAGCTCATGACGTCTACACACTTCTCTCTGAAGTCTGCAGTTCTTTTTTTTTCCAATCAAAATTTATAAAAGAATTAATCTTCTTAAACTTCTAAATGCATAGAGACATATGAATCTATATCTTGCTATTTGTTCAAAGAAGGCAAGGTTAGCACCAGAGCTCTTCAGTGTATATGCAATTGTGAAAATTGGATAAAGATATATGTAAAGAACATAAAGAGAAAGAGAGCCAATAGATCACAATAATTTTAATCTTTTTGTCAGTGCAGTTAACTTCAGACTTCCCAACATGCAGAGCTTTACAGTTAAATATTAAACATAATAGAGTTTAAAAGTATTAACTATCAACAAGTAATCAATAAGGTAATACCTATCATGTAACTAATAGCTGTTGCAGTCCCACTGGTGGCTACAAAAATAATCATTGCTCCATTTGCTGTAAAAAAGTGGAAACTATTGTGTACACCAATTGTGCAATATTCTAATATAAAATAATACAGTGGTCAAAAAGTAAAGATACTGCTGCCATCTTAAAATATTCAGATATTTTATTATAAATTGGTGTTATGTCTTTCTACATTATGTTTTCATTGAATTTGGCATCATAGTCTGTAAATATATTAAGCTGATAAATATTTTCAATATGCTCTGCATGGAATTAATCAGGAGTCTTAAACATATAACTACAGAAAATAAAAAATTTTTAAAAAAATCCATAATTATAGTTTAATCACACTCACACATTTCCCTCACACCCCCCCCCACCCCGCCTCATCCCCCCTTAATATGCTTGTGGGTGGTTTTGGTTTTGGTTTTGGTTTTGGTTTTGGTTTTGGTTTTGGTTTAATTTGGGTTTTTTTATGCTTGTCTAGGATCAGAAAAATGGGAAGTCAGTTCCCCTGAATTGTATATTCTTTGTAAAACTGAGAATTCTGTACAAGGCTTAGAAGCACAGTACCAAAATATACTTATTGCTATCCTTGCTATCCTCCTTATTAAATTAACAGTTAATTTTGGAGTAAAATAACCCATCTGTATAACTCAAAAGACATAATTGAGTGAGGGAATGAAGAGAGGAAAGAGAAATAAGAACTTCAAAATGGCTTTTGTAATACAATTTTTATTAATTGCTTTTCTACCACAATCTTTAAAAGCTGCCGGCCTAGGAAAACTAAGCAGAATGAACAAGAGTCTGCCTTTTACTGCCCATCCCTGTGGGATAAGTATTAGTCAAAAGTACAGAAAAGAATGGAAATAAATTTCCAGTGGTTGTAATTCAGACAAGCTTATAATTCTTTCTTGGAAGGCTCATGTAACAGCAATGTAGTAAACACAGTAAACACTTCTAACAAAGTTATCTGCCAAAATAGCTCTATCAAGATGGATTATGTAAAGCTACATACAGGATGCAGTAAGCAGCATCAAATACTACATTTATGAGAATTACTAGGCCTTTTGCATAGAAGTCAGAGTGTTTTGGGAAAAAAAAAAGAAGTTGACTACAAGTTGAAATATTTAAACAAAATAATTTAAAAACAGCTAACACAGATGACCCAGTAGATATACTACTCTGAGAATGTAATCTTTCTAATGATATAAGCAAATTATTTAAATGTATTCCCCCTTCATAGAATTATCAATTCAACTATCAATCTGTAGCAGACAACTTTCTGTACCAGTAGCTTCTTCCTTGTTGCAAACTTGGTAAGAATAAATTAATGATTCTTTTTTCTATAGAAACATATTTTTATTTTTAGATTCTCCTAAGTCAACAGAAAAAATACACAACAATAAAATAAAGATTACAGATGTGACTGCAATCCAGGTAAAGATTTTCACTAATCTGCCATTGAAGCAAGGTTCAGTAGGTCCAGAGCTCAACCAAGACTCCATGTATTATGATAATTTAAAAGAACTCTATTTGAAAAAGAAATCAAACATAAACTTTTCTGCTGGTAAAAACAATGAAATTTTGGATTATGTTGAATAACTAAAATCTCATGTACATTCTTCTGCACGAATATCAGAGAGATTATCTGTCTATCTTTCTTGAGTTTTGGAATTCGTACAGTTTTATATTAAGTTTAACAACAAAATTAAAAAGTTTGAACTGACTGTGAATCCAGAGAAAAATTGTTCCTTCTTTTAAAGATGAAAAAAAAGAAAGGAAAAACTCTAAGAAAAGTCCCTGTTTATTCACCCTAAATTTGTCTTTGTATTTACCCATTTTAACTTCCAGTATTAGCTTTTTCTTTCTTTTTTTTTTTTTTTTCTTTTATTTGATTTTGTTTTTTGCTATGGTTGCTTTTGATTAAGATCAACTTACTCACTGAAAGTTAGAGTGCAGAAGAAGATGTATAAAAGCTCATACTTCTTTTTTGGGGTGTGTCAGGATGTCTTGGCCTTTGAATTTAGCTGAAGATCTAACATTAAAAAACATTACAGTTAATTAATGACTCCTGGTTTTTGAGCAAATTGTAACAGATTAAAAACGAAGCATGTCCAAGAAAAAGTTTCAGGTATAAATCTCCAAAGGACTCTTACAAGAGAGGGATATACTGTTTGTCCATATTCAGACTATAACACATTACTGCTTTAAATAGCTGTGAGTTCTGTTTAGAAATTTTGTTATGAGTTTGTACTGTAATAGCAGCATTCCTGGTGCATGGATGATGCTGTACCATTAGTGCAGTCCTGTAACTCTTTCTGTGAACATTAAAGCTCAGCAGTATGCAGAAATGAAATCACAAGGACTGCTATACCCTCTCAGTATTTATTCAGACAACAATGATATCAGCACAGAAAAGTAAGCTTATCTCCTGAAGAACCTTCTGACAGCAGCTATTTTTACTGGGCACAATTCCACGTGTTTTACAAAACAGACAATATGTTTGTTTGTTCAATAATACTAGATGCAAATACATCCAGGGATTTAGATTTCAGGCCTTCTTTTTATTCTGATCAATAAGAATTTTGTTCCTCTGGTTTAGATGTGTGATGCCTTACAAATAAGAAATTGGCTCAGAGTGATGTGTTTGGATACAGTCCATAGTTTGAAAATGTTAGTGCAACACTGCTAGGGTTTGTTACATAGAAGAGTAGAATATTTATGCACTGGCTGAACCCTCATTTTCACAGGTCAGAGTCAGCTTGGCATCAAGTTAGGAATAAAACTCTGGCATAATGTCCAGAAATGCCCATTTATCATGGTACTTCACCTGAACTGATAACTTTCAAGCAACATCCTGACTCACATTTGATCTTTTTGTGACCTCAGATATGATTACATAAACCCAAATGCACCAACACTTTAAACCCTGATAAACTAAGATATTAAAACATATGAAAACCCTTTTTCAGGTGTAATTTTATTACAAAGCAATTCTAGTCTGAAATAGGAAAGTAATACCAGAAATGGCTGCTTACAACTCCCTGCTTGCTTCTCTCCCATCATACCTGAAGAAGAAAAAAGACTGGAGACATATGTGTTGAAACACAATATATAAACATGTTAAAATAAATCTATTCAAATAATTTATATTTTCAAAGCATATTGTGCAAGAATTTACATATAATTTCTAATCTATTTTTGCTCACTAGTTTTGGATGTTTTACAGGTACATTTGGATTCTTTACAAAAAAAGTAAAAACACTTTTCATGTATTTAGTAAAATGAAACTCAGAAGAAATTATAGCTCAATTATATTGAATCTGAATCTGTACAGATATCATAGGATGTCTGGAAACTTCAAGCTATGTTTAATCTTCATTGATGTTAGAAATTTGACTAAAGTCACCCAAAAACATAGCCAGTATAGGCACATTCTATTAGTTGAAGGTTGAATAATTAGAGATATTTTTTCCAAAGGCACTTCACCCTGAGGAGGTGCCCACTACTTTTCACCACTTTTCTTAAAGTCTCTAATGAGTACACTCCTACATTAATGCATCATGTTGGAGGTCACATTTCTCTTGAACAGCCTGGAGGAAAGGGGGCTGAGGGGACACCTTACTGCTCTGTACAAATACCTAAAAAGAGGTTGCAGGGAGGCAGAGGTAACAAGTGACAGGACTAGAGGAGAAAACACCAAGTTGTGACAGAGGAGGTTTAGATTAGACAGTGTGGAAAAATTCTTCATGAAAAAATGTTGTCAAGCACTGGAACAGACTGCTCAGGGAAGTGATAGCTTCCTTGTTCAAAAAATGTGTGGATATGGCACCTGAGGGTACGGTTTAGGGGTGAACATGGTGCTGGTGCTAGGTTGACAGCTGGATTTAGTGACCTTAGAGGTCTTTTCCAGCCTTCATGATTCTAGGACTCCAACATGAAGAACAGTCACTATTCCAGAATTCAGGAGAGAAAACACAGCATTTTTCAGACAACACAGATTAAACTTCACGATTCTCTGAAAGTGAAAACATAAAGTTATTCTACCTAAGATGGTAGTCTATAAAGAAAAAAGGATTTATTGAAGAATATTTGGTTTGCAGCAACTGATGCTTACATGATATTTAAGTAAATAGAGCTTTGAAATTTGTGCAGAGGAAAGGGGTTCTTTGTGAATAAGGGCTGTAAAGTATTAACTACTGTATGTGTATGTAGCAAAAAATTTGAACTGAAATAAAAGCAAAAGTCATACAGGAGACATCACCATGTTTTAATGGTACAATTCAGATGAAGTTTAAAAACTACTCTGGAGTTTGGAATTCCCTGGGTTTTGGCTGTTTCATTTTCCCAAGCCTAAATATTGCACAAATGTATTTTTATTTTTTTTTCCTCTTCATTATATCTAAAGACTGTATACAGAAAACATGTGGGGTACAACTAAAAGAAACACCCACACAAGGGAGAAAGAATCCACAGCTTGTATTGATCTTGGCATTTTCCCATGTTGCAACCAAATGAACAAGCCACAGGTGCACCAGAAAGAGCAGGTGATCCATACAAACTGTTATTGTGATGGGAATAAATACGATTTTTTTTTTTTTTTGTCCATAATGTATTCATCTCAAGGCACATTGGTGCATCTGTTACATATTTACCAGCAGTGTTGATTTCTGCCAGAAATATTTAGAGAATGTGAATCTCTGAATTTATACACCTTAAAGATATATTCAACAGCTTTCTTCTTTCTATTTTCTACATCTGCATCCTTTAACTAATTTACCTAATAGTACAACTAGCATTCAATAACATAAGCAATTTGTGTTTATAGACTTGTTATTCTGCATCAGAATCATAGGAGAGAAGAGTTAGGAAGACATGCCCAGATTTCAATACAATAAGCATCACATTATAATTCTTTCATGTTCATATAATTTCATGTGTATATAGAGAAATTTTTAAAACTACATGCAGCTACTGTAATCCTGAATACATTTCAGGAATAAGCTTGGGACAGGAACTATTCCCATCAGGTGGTTGTGACTATCCTGCTTAGACAATTGCACATTATGGGTGGAAGTTATTTGGTGCTAGCTGATCTCATTTCCAGAAAATAGTTTCAGTCACCTTTTCTAAACTACTGTAAACATATCCATGTAGATGAAACATAGTATCTGTGAACTAAATACACTGACCACTTTCTATGTATTGCACTATTTAAACAATTTTATTTGTAGGCCCTTGAAAAATTTTAAAATCATTCAGAACACATAACAGGTAGTTTTCAAGAGAAGTTTAGATCTTATCTGCTTAAATTCACTGCCAAATTATAGTAGAACCTGGATTATGAAAAAGGATAAATAGCTGATCTTCGGCACTGTGGTTGTGCTGATTACACGTGGGTGGGGGCAGGGGAGTCTCTTGAAGAGCACAAAGCCCTGAAACAAGAGCTGTCCCCTCTCTCTGGGAGCCTCCCCTGAGGCTGCGGGGACCAATCAGAGACCTGAGTTAGTGATTGACTGCCCAAGAAACCAAATAGAAAGTTCTTTCACTTTCACAAATCACAGGGGAAAAGTTAACTCGCTCTCTTTTGCCTTCGGCTTGTGGAGGTGAGCTGCAGCCTGCTGCAGGGCTCCGGCCCCGGCGTGGGGCCTGGCCCGGCCCTGGGGCGGCCCTGAGCGGCCGGCTCAGCGGGGCCCAGCCCAGCCCCAGCCCTGGCAGGGGGAGGCCCGGCCCCAGGTGACCCCAGGGCAGCCCCGCGCAGCCCAGCTCCCGGAACCCGGCCTGGCCCAGCCCTGGCTTGGCTCGGCGGGGCCGCAGCTCAGCTCCCTGGTTCCAGCTCAGCCCGGCTTTCCTGCTCTATCCAGCATGGCTGAGTGTTCTGGGAAGAGGCCCCCCAGATGGCCACGTGCCTTCTTCACTGTCTGGATACTGGCCCCAGCTGAGCATGCGGCAGAGGGAGGTCCAGACATTTCCACGTGGTCCCCTGGTGGCCACGTTTTTTTCCTGCATGGCTTCAGCCTGGCTCCTTACTTTCTGAATACAAGTTTAACTCTTAGTGCCTGGATGAGACTCCAGATTTTTCCTGAGTTCCCCAGAACAAAAGGAATAAAGGAAGAAGAATTACAGTAGTCAGCGGAATGAAGACAAGGTTCCTGATGGAGAGATTGAAAAGATGACACTGATAAGTAGCTGAAAACCTTTTTTTGTGGGCTTTAGGGGACTGTGACTTTACTGAAATTCCTTTAAACTGGTGGAATATACTTGGGGAGTTAGGTGCTTGAGATGAAGACTTTTTGCCTCAGGGAGATGAAGCTCTCTCTCTGGAATATTGAACAGAGACATTTGATAGAGAATGAGATGAAGATGAGATGAAGATGAAGAGATTTTTGTGTTTTTAGCAGCCTGCCTTTAAAATGGTACCCCATGTATTCAGCACAACCCATAACATGGCTCTGGTGAGACTGTGGTAATGGGAGGAAAAAAATCATAAATTGTAGGTTCCGGGCGGATGCAAGTTATGAGAGTGAGACACACCCTAAGCCTAAATCAAAAGAAGGGATTTTTCTCTCCAGAGTGAACTGAAATGATTATTTAAGTAGATAACTGACTGAAGTGCTTTTCTCTATGTTGCTGGTATGAGGAAAGGGGGAGGAGAGAATAATCTAGAAATCTTATTCTGAATTGTTTTGTGTTATTAATAAATTTCTTCTTATACCCTTTTAAGTTTTAAGCCTGCCTTGTTTTTTACTCCTAAATCCTATCCCCAAAAGAAATCAAATATATTAAAATTGGCAAACCCCAGTCACACTGTGACAGTGGTTAAACAGCTAAATAAAATTTTTCCTAAGAAAACTGCTTAAAGTGGTTTCTTTTGGGCTGAGATTTTCTGCCTAGCTTTTGCTGCGAATAACTTAAAAGAGTAGTATTGGAAAACATTCTATGTGGTTGTTAGTCCTCTCCTAAGTGACTTTAATGATATTCCCTAGTCCAGAACTCTAAGTGTCTTTATATTCTTCCTTATGATATGTAGAATCATATCATTTAGTGCTCATTAAAGTGGCACTCAGGACTTCACCTACATTACTAAACAAAAGCGATGAGAACATTGCCTATAAGGCATTAGTTAGTGCAGACATAATAAGATGCCAGGGATCGTAATCACAATTAACCCCTAGACAATCCTGGTGCACTGTTTAAACCTTTGCACAGGATACTTTGTTTACTAGTAAACCAGCACAGACCGAGTCACATGATTTTCTCAGAAACAAAATCAAAGTTTTTTAATGTCTAAAACGAACCATAGAAAATCAAGATTTGTGTCAGAATTTTCTAGCAGATAGAGAATATTCTATGGAGTAACACTGAATAAGCTTGCTTTTATCTCTTTTTAGTACGCATATAAGGGATCCACTTCTCAACACATGCAAGCTGGCCACTGAAATCCAGAAAATATAGACAAATAAAACACTGCTGACAGGCATATATTTGTATAAGGCCAGAGAGGTATATAAGAAACTACGTCTACTTAAACTCCTTGCAAGGCTGTTGAACTATTTCAGATTTTCAGTGCCACAATCAGAATATAGATTGCAAACTAAATTATATAAAAGCCTAAATAGAGAGATGATTTAATTTTTGTCTCTCAAGAGTGACCTTGGAACTTAATCTTTTACAGGAAGCATGACCTGTTTTTATGCTATTTGAGTATTTTGTGGGAGTTATGCACTTTTCCCACTGCTCATTGTAATTATAATTGTCTGCTTCAGAACTCTATCTCGACAATATTTTCTCCACTGGCTCAGACAGATAGACCTGGAACTGTATCAAAACCAGACCACTTAAATAAATCGTTGTAGTGTGGGGCATTCCATCAAAATGCAGATATCAAAAACAGATCAGATGAATCATGTTTATTTTTCCCCACTGATTGCAGGTATTGTAAATTGATTAAATTTAGGTCTATATATCTCCATCACCAGTCTTAGGCGAGATGAATTCCACTATAGGCTTCAGAGTTGGTAGTCAAGGAGCAGCTAGATTTCACACAGCGTTGAAACAAATGCACAGTGCCTGATCTCTGTATAAGCCTGCCATAAAAGCTAAGGAACAGAAATCTAAGAACCAGGAAACAATGAGAGATTAGATAAAGCTACCAAATATTTATCTGACATGAGTGGTCTCTAGGGTGTTCCTTTGTTTTGCCTTTCCTCCCCCGTCCCTCAAAGAAATGACATCCGATTTTTAAGGGAGAAAAGTGAAGACTGCAGGCAGGCTTACACATGTTTCTTTCTACATGTGCATACAACACGTGCCTTGCAATGATTTATGATTCCAAAAAATGACAAATGGACAGTGATGGCACATGTCACACACTGCTCAAAGGTTAGTGTTTAAAACTGTATTTAATGAGAAGTGAATATAGGTCAGGGGTAGCTTAAGAATGGTCTTGGAAAGGAAAGTTAAGAGATGGTATTTAATGTGATAGAAAGGGCAAGATTCACAAAGATCTAAAAATTTCTGTTGACACAAAGTTATGGGAGTCTTAAAAGTGTTCTAGTTTTGTGGAGACATACCACAGACCATGAATCAGAGCTGATATGCAAGGAGAGCCTTAAAATCTAAATACATCCTGGAAGGAAATTAGTGATGTTACTCAATGCACAAGCAGGACAGTGTTACTCAGTGTACAAGCTACCATCATGGTAGGTAGGTAAAAGAAAACTGATGGGGAAAAATAAGGTTTTAAAGAGGTAGATTAATCTGTACAGGGAAAAAAATCATAGTCAATGTTACCAAATATTCTCTGTAGTTGTAGAGTTCATCTTGTATAAAAACGAAGACTTAGAGGCAGTTCTCCATTATGGAAGCCAGTGAGAAGGGAAAAAAATATCCATAAATCATTAAAAGTAGATGAATCACACATCATAAATGCCAATGAAAGTAGCCTGGACAATAATCTCAGGTGAAAATCTTCATGCTTTAGAGGTGTAAGATAAAACTTCACCAAGTAATAAAAGTAGAAAAAGGAATAGATCTGAAAGATAGCTCTGTAGAAATCCCACAAAAAGTTATACTGCTGATATTTGTACTTGTCCAAAGAAAGTTTTAAAGTAGTAACTGGGTAGGCGGGAGGAAAGCTGGTGGAGGACAGGATATGCAAACTGAGGGAAACTAAGATTTCTTCTTGGAGTTTCTTTCTTGAATTCCTTGAAGTCCTGGAAGAAGAGCAGTAAATGGAGGAGCTTGCTGATGAATCCAATATGACTGGCTTGCAGCACCAATTCTGCAGTTGGCAGAATAAGCCAAGAGAAGAGGCTGAGAGATGGATTTGAACATCTCTAACAAAAAAGTGGTTGTATCTTACAGTAATCAACAACTAGCTAATGACAAACCATAAAGAAGACACAGCGTAGTACTACAATGCCGTGAACATAATTATGAACCTGGTTTGAGCACTGGAAATTCTGTCTCAAAAAGAAAAATAAATACTGAGTGTGGGCACACTCTGAAATAGGCTTCTCAGAGATACTGTTTTATGTCTATCCTTGCAGAGATTCAGAACTCAGCTGGAGACAGCCCAGAGAAAACTATTGCTCCTGATATGCTTTGAGTGAGGCATTTGACCAAAAAATTTCAGAAGTCCTTAAAACATCCATAATACTGTGTGATTCTAAGAAAGAACAATATTTTTTTTTCTTTTAGACCAAAAAGTTTGAAGACAGCTTATATTACAAGGCAGAGGCAGGACAGGCAGAAGGAGTGGGAAATCAACTGATTAGTATGGGGGAAAAGTTATGGTCATGAAGAATTTGAGATTTTCTTCAGATTTCAAAAGGATGAAGAGTAATTAAGTTTGTTAAACTAGGCTTGTGAAGAGTAAATAAAAGCATTCTAGTACTAAAAAAAACCTCTGGATTTTCAATTTGTCAGTTTTATCTCAAATTATTGCTGATATTATCCTGATTTGATTTAGATTTCTTTCTGAATTAAATAAATTTGAATTCATTTCTAGCTAAAATACATTACTTACAAGTAATCACTAGGCTTGTGACAAGACTACACCTCAGCCTTTAGGTCTATTAGTTTAGGAGAACTTCACCTGTGTATAACCTCAATTTTCCTAACCATAGAAGGGAAACAAAGAAAAAACCTTGGTTTTCAGTCACTGAGCTCTTCAGATGGTGAGAACTGTTGCTGTTCATACTGTGGATTCTGAAAAGGAATAAAGACAATTTTTTTATCTTCTCAAATACCTTAAAGTCCTTTGTCTATCTCCCACAAGAACGTGTGTATGTTGACTCCAAAAGAGAGGCTTCATGTCCTTTGGGTTAGTCATTTCTGCAGATTTATTTGATATATGCAATGTTTTACAAGCTCTCAAGAAAAGCATTTCCTAGGAACAGCAACAGCGGGGTGAAACAGAGATTGCAGAGGCAGCAGGCAGCACAAAATGGAAAGCACATGGGAAAAAGTAGCTAAGGCTCAGCCATGTCCCTGTTAGAACCTCCAGACCATAATGGTTAAGAAGCACATAAAGACAGCTATTTTTAACAAAATATTATAAACATATGATTATTCAATTTTAATAGGAACTTCTATACAAAGAGACCTTTTTTTTTTTAATCATAAAAATTAAAAAAAAATACTTGCAGTGGCCCTTTAAGTTGCCAGCCAAATATCAATGTATTTTTAAAAGTGAAAGATATTATAGTCATTTGAATGCTTATGATTGCTATGCCCTATTCCATTTTATATATGGGTCCTATGATTTATTGACATCTCAATATAAATGGTTCTTTATTTTCTATTCATCCTAACCTTGGTCAAATAATACCACCCTACTTCTCTTCACAATATTTTCCTAATATCTCAGCTCATTTAATTCTATTGATCCACTGAAGAGTATAATGGCAATGAAACTGGAATTAATAGCACCTCCCTTCTCCAATGCTAAGAGCTTTCCTATTTAGTCTGTGGACCATCACACAAAATCATAAAAGTAGACAAAAAAGCAGACTGACCTTTATCAGCTACTATTGTGTTGCAAAATTCAGCAAAGCCCAGAACATCATTTTCAGTTTTATGGCTCTGTTTTCTTAAATAATAAGGGGAATGGAGGGGAGGAACTGACCCCTGTTCAGCATTTACTTAAGCAGAATTGGCATTAATAGAGTATTCTGTCAAAAATTCAAGCCCAGGAAAATGTATGGCTTTGTCCACAGCAGCAGCTATCTTAGTAGATTGCACTGTCACTGCTTCACACAAAGAGCATTGCAACACCATTAGTGGACATAAATAATGCACAAGCTCTTATGCAGTACTCAGCTAAGTGCATGGAAACCTTGGGCTCCTGTTGTCAGAAATTCAATGGATTAGTACCTAGATTTATTTTAAGTCTGTAAAGCACTTTGTTCTTGACAGCGTTCAAAGTAGAAAGAGTGCTATCCTGAATGTGCATCTTAATACTGTCATTCTTGTCTTGTAAGGATAGATGAAATATGGGATGCAATGCTTCTTTTTAATATTTAAAAGTTTTCATTGAGTGGATGCAGTACATGTGCCTACATGCATAAGTTTTATATATATGTATGTACCTATGTATGTGTGTGTGTGTGTGTGTATGGATAGATATAGCCCATGGTTATCTTATTGATCTGGAAATGCAAAAGATACATATGCAATGGAATGTTAGCCATGAAGAGTGTCTCCACTACTGCAGATTATCAAAATAAATGCTGATAAAGAAATGTACTGTCTGGTAATAATATTATTATTATTATTATTATTATTATTATTATTATTATTGCGTGGTTTACTTTATAAATTAGATGTGCCCTCTGCCAGATTCCTATATAAATCTCACATTTACATTTCCATTGCAATCTTTAGCTTCTAGAATAAGCATTGCTGAGAGGAGATCATATGGTTAAATGAGATGATAATGAATATTTTCATCTAAATACTAATATTGAGAACTCAGCAAATCCTTACTTACTACATATCAAATAGAGTTCTTGTTCAAGTTTACAGCAAAAAAAAGCCAACTTCCCAGTTCAAAACAATGCAAAACAAACCATACACATACACACAAACAAACCACAGAAGTTTTCAAACCCATCATTGAAATGCATATGAATTATGTTCAAGAAATTGCTTCACAGCAATAGAGACTGAGGGGTCTATTTGCCTCTCGATGTTCTGCAGAGTTAAGCATGATAATCCCCCATGCATTGAGAGGATAACAGGACCCTTTGTGTAGATTAAAAGCAGTTTTCTATTGATATCAGGGTGGTAATGCAAGAACAGCAATATCTCATGTGAAGGTCAATCTTTCACAATGCCACTAAGACATAAAATCTTCGTTTGAAATAATAACAGTTACCTTTTCTCTTTGCCTGCATGGTCCATGAATTTCCACACAATTCATTGAACCAGCAGTCAATGAACTATTCATTATTGAACCTAGTGATTTAAAAGTCACAATATGTACATCATTAATGCCCATTTAAATAAAAAAAAGTCACATTTCAGAAATCGTGGTAGGATTTGAAATATGATAAAATCAGATTAGAGTAAATATAGAACAATCTTTGAAAACAAAAATCAGAATTGTTTTGTTGCCAACCTTATGGTATCTGTAGCAATCCCCATCTTCATTGAGGGGAAAATTAGCTGTTTCTTCCTTTAAGTATTGAAAGATATATGAGATCGCCTATCCAGCATGCATTCTCCACCTATTCTACACCAGGTACAAAGCTGTTGCAGTGTATGCAGTCTCATGTTCTACAGATTGCAACAAAACTTCTGTTAGAGACGTTCCCCAAGTCCTCTCTACCTCACAAAAGAAAGTTCTTCTTGAAGAGAGAAAAGAGTTACAGGAGGGAACAAACATAGGAGAGAGGGAAGGAGTGAAGGGAGAGAGAGAAGGGAGGGAAGTGGGAGGGAGGGAAGGAAGGAAGGAAGGAAGGAAGGAAGGAAGGAAGGAAGGAAGGAAGGAAGGAAGGAAGGAAGGAAGGAAGGAAGGAAGGAAGGAAGGAAGGAAGGAAGGAAGAAAAGAAGGAAGGAAGGAAGAAAGGAAGAAGGAAGAAAGAAAGAAAGAAAGGAAGAAAGAAAGAAAGAAAGAAAGAAAGAAAGAAAGAAAGAAAGAAAGAAAGAAAGAAAGAAAGAAAGAAAGAAAGAAAGAAAGAAAGAAAGAAAGAAAGAAAGAAAGAAAGAAAGAAAGAAAGAAAGAAAGAAAGAAAGAAAAAGAAAGAAAGAAAAGAAAGAAAAGAAAGAAAAGGAAAATTGTTTCTGATACAGCATTACTGCTGTGTAAAATATTGATTTGGCTTTAGTTATGTTTTGATATATATTCTTTAAGTACCTCACCATGCAGCCTGCCAGCACCGAGCCTGCACAGCCGTGTGTCCCTGTGTCCCTGTGTCCCTGTGTCCCTGTGTCCCCGCGCGCCGCCACACCGCACCGAGCAGCCCCCGCAGCTTCGCAGCCACCATCAATAGGTGGCGCTTTTCCCCTTCCGCATTCCCTTCGGCTCCTACGCGGCTTCCACGGAAAAACTCTCTTCAGCAGTGATTTTTGAGAAACTTTTATTACTTTTTAAAAAACTTTCATTGCTTAGGAAAAACGGGAGATTTCTTTCAGTGCATATGCTGGTTTTTGAAGTTCTACACAAGCGATGACCAAAGCAGCATGAATCATGGGATTAATGATTTTGGTACATAAATGTATATTTTCCAAAATTATAAGAAACATGATCCTATGACTGGCATTGTTGTTAATTGATTTTATTTTTTTCTAAAGTAGAAAAAGATCTCACTTTCAAAGAAAATTACCTCTTATGATTTGGCTGCATTACTTCTGATCTGATTAGAATTTTTAAACATTTAAATAAAAAAACCATCTATTGTTGGAACTATTTGTCTACATAATTACAATTATTAGTATTAAAAAATGCCAAGTCTAGGTTTTTTTTATTTTCTTCATCTCACTATAGTGAAAAAAATAAACTTTCCAAATATTATATCTATAGTAAAATGACATTTAGATGTATGAACAGACTGCCTATTGTTTAACATTAATTTAACTGTAGCATGAAAAAAAGTATTGAAAAAATATTCTAACGTCAAGACCAGCTCAACTGTAAAACCAATTTTTGCATTAGATTTCATCTTAGCATCCTTTAGAAAGGAAAAGGATGTCTTATCGTAAGAGAACACGGATGTACTTAAAACAGCCTTATATTCACAAAAAAGGACAGAATACAAACTCATTTACACACATACACATGTGCACAGAAGGGCATATTGTATATTCATATATAGAATCCTATTATTCCCAGAGTAGAGTGATTTTAAAAGCAAAGAGATAATTGATTAGCAGTGCAAGATACTTTCTAATGCTGGAAGGCAAAGTTTCTTATCTAGTTTCTGTTATCAATATCTTAAAATGAAAACTACATTTCAAGAGCAAAATTATGATACCATGATAAGAAGTTTCAGCCGTAACTAAGACTTTTGCATTGATTAATAACAGGAGTTAGAAGGTAAAAGCAGTTTCCTTTTTAAGAGAGGGATTCTTTCCCAGGTGGTTGTCCCACATCAAGGAAAGCACAAATGTGCAGATCAAGTGGTTTCCAAAGTTATCAAATTAGAGTAGTGGATGTCAATAGTTTCATTCTATGTTTTTGCTTCACACACTTCTTACTTAGATTACCAGATTTTAAAACACATTCATGTTTTAATGACTTACAAGTTCTTGCAAGTGAAGATTTTTTAAAGAATGGTAAGATCACCAGAGAATAGTCCAAAAATCATAGAATCAGTGAATGGAACCTCTGGAGGCCAGCTGGTCCAATCTCCTTGTCAAGCAGGGCCAACTACAGACTGCTGTCCAGGATTATGTCCAAATGTCTTTTGAATATCTTCAGTGGAGGCTCCACAACCTTCCTAGGCAACTTGAGAATATCTGTAAAGTAAGATTTCTCAGTTTGCTAGCAAAACAATTGAAAATATTAGATTTTAAATTGGCTTCAAAATCACAACTGCAAATGTATCTTGCCAACTCCATAAGCCAACTGTAGCCTTCCTACCTTTTGATTAACTCTTCAGTTAGACACTAATCCAACCAAAAAATATGTTTGTCCTGTTTGATTCCATAGCATCTCTATGTGCTCTCTGGCATCTTGTGAAGTTAGAGGGAATGTGTTATATAATTTTTGTCTCTAATTAATATTTCTCAGCACCCAAACACTACAGGATTATTACAGGAGAAACTGTGTCTTCACTAAGGATGATTAGTAGTGACTTGAGAGCAGAGACATCTCCATGGGACATGAATCCTATATATCAGAGTTCAAGTCATACTTATGCTGATGCAGAAGTATTTTTCTAAAATGGACCATGCCTGGTATCCTCAGCTACCAATATATTGATTCTGCAGGCCCAAAACCTCCATTCTTCCTATATGCTGCTTTGCTAAATTTGGAACTAGTCCAAGCATACTGTAACCAAAAGCTTACTAACATATAGACTTTTGTGTGCAATAGAATGTAATGGATGAAAAAAAAGGAGTTTGCTTTTGCAAGTTTGCTTTCAATACTGCCTTGTGTTTAAATCTTGCATTGCTTTAGGATTGGGTAATAGAGGAGGCTGGTCAGATTCACTTTTCTGAATTGCCAGTTTCTAAACAGATCTTATTGCCAGGCAGTAAGACATTACAAGCATGAGAGCAAATATAAACAGATAGATACATAGACCTTGTTGATTCTTAATATGTTCACCCCACAGAATATAGATATATTTAGAACTATAGGAAACATTTTATTCACTAAGATGAAATTCTCTAAAACAAACAAACAAACAACAAAAAACACACAAACAACAACTCAGTTTGGGATATGATTTTTATTTTGCATTTTTATATTTCCATTGATCAAAGCTTCCACTAAGTTATTTCTTAACACCTACATATTTGGTCAAACATATGAAACTCAAATACATCAGAGCTCTAAAATCTGTGTAAGCTGCTTTAAAAGTGATACATGTGTTTGCTAAATATGTCTTTGCATCATATCTATGTGAAAGGGATTGCAATTTACAAGTAAATGTTTGGTTTTATCTCTTAAAATATATAATTATTTCTTATGAATATGAGTGTTTACAGTGCACTCCATAATATACTGTAATTTACCAGGAAAATTATGATTGTTTCACTATATTTAACATAATAGCAATGATTAACTGTGTGTTTGGGGATACATTTTCAAAGAGTTTTGGAACTTTATCAATGCCATTCATTTGGACATTATAGCAGCTGGACGGTTGAAATTTCATGAAGTATTTAAAAGTTACTATATCAATTTTTTATGTTAGCTGTTCCTCCTAGGGATACATTTATGTCTTCGAATTAAATTTTCTTCAACATTTTTATTTAAAATACTTTTTTTTAGTTAGTTCTTGAAAGATCGATTTTTTAAAAAATCACATATATTTAAAATGCAGTACCAAGTCATCCTAACTCTGGGATGATTCCTCAAAAAAAAAAAAGGGAAGAAGTAGGTAGAGTTTATTCCAGAATTCACCAAGCTGATAACTGGATGCTGGGAACAGAAGATAAAAAAAACAATCCTATAGAATTCCATTTCAATTAAAAGGTATCGCTTTAAAAAAAAACCCTACAGTTTACTTGACACTTGTCAAAAAGCTTAGATGACAGACTTCATTTCTCAAACCATTCCACATACTAGAATCTAATCAATCTGTCCAGATTATCATTCATAATTTGCATAGTGTATTGAATGTTTCTATCCATATTTTATCCTGTATTTTCTTATCATCAACTTTCACTTTTCAGCAATCATCACAAATTTAAGTAAGAATTTTATCATTCTCCTGATGACATTGGTACTTGAAAAAAAAATAGATGAGGAAAACTGGGTTTCTAACTTTGTATGGCAGACTTAAAAATTTTTTAGCAAAAAAGACAGAGAAAAATCAACATTAACTGTTTTTAAGTACAGGATAACAAATTTTACAATGTCTGAGGAACCACAGAACTGAAAAGGAGAGTGATCTCATCCAAATATTCATTTTGTTTTCTTGTGTGGGATTTCTGTCTTTTTTTTTTTAATGTAGGTGGCTAGATCTAGAGAATGGAAGATCTTGAAACCTATGGATACACATCTATATAATTTGTTACCCAATTAGCTGTAATTTAAAACCTTAGCCAAAAAATTATGAGAGCTATTGTAACTTCTGAGTTCTGAAAATGGATTTCCTTATGCCATGCATTTGTTTGGGATTTTTTCATACTTGTAACCTCCATCTATCCCAGCTGTTCTGTCCTCAAACTCACTATTAGTCTGTGTGTGCGCTGTATAGACATTTCACAGTTTGAGTGTTTGCTGGGATAAGGCCACGTGTCTGCATGTTGTGGGCCCCTATAAAGTAATAAACATATGCTTTTGAATTTGAGAAAAGCAGTATGGAATTTTAAATCCATGAAAATGCATGAATTCAATGGTGCAGATTCCTGGTCTAAGTAATTTCTCTCTAGTTTTGTTTTGTGTATTTGTATTTCGAAGTAGATTCCTAAGAGAAGTTTGTTTTTCTATTGTGACTTTAAATACCCAGGTATTAATAGCTATCTGTCTATAATAAGCGTGCTTAAAAAAAAAAAAAGTACAAAACCACAAGACACCCCAAACACAACAACAAATAAATAACAAAACCAAACCAATAGAAGTCAATCTACCAAAGTTTTTACACTTTGTTACAAAATCCAATGCTTCAATTTTGTCTTAAAAGCCATCCTAGGTCACCTGCAAAATTAACATTCTCTGTGGAGACATTCAACCATTTGAGAACTAAAACTTGCATTGATTCCCCAGACTACTCCACATTTCCATGTAACTGAAACCCAGACTGACAGTGACCTACAATGAACCAAATTCCACAAAGAAACTGCTAGTATATCCATATCATTAAAATAGCGTTTTTCTTTTTTTTTCCAAGATCAATGGAGTACATTTTGTTACAGAAAGGCAGCTATATATAGTCTTTCCAATGATAAATGCCCATATAAAACTGCCCAGCAGTCAACAGAAGACTAAGCATTTCAGGAAGCTTCAGTAGTCACATGGAGGGCATATGCTAACAAATACACAGAGGCTGATGATCATGGGAAATTCTGTGATAAATATGTTACTGTGATCAGGAAAGAGTTTCCATTCTCTGCTGTCTTCTGTTAATTACAGCCATAGTTCAGCAACCTCTTCCAGATTTTTAGATTAATTTGACTCCCTTTTAGATGTTATTGGAAAATCTGCAGGCCTTGTGCCATTTCTAATCTGCTTCAACTTTCTGCCACTTAATTTTCCCTTGTTCTTTTACTGCAAAATCTAGACATATAAGCAAGCATGACACCAAAAGTTAAACAGAACCTTTGAAACTATCTTTCAATAACTTGTATAGGCAAAAATTTTTGCAAAACTCTTTGCATTTTGTCTTTAGAGCAGAAATCTATTATGTATTTGGTAACAGAAGCTAATAAAGCTAATATAACAACCTAATTGAAAAATATAACTAAACTGATTTTGGACATGTGATTCAAAGCTTGATGTCAAAAACTTCAGTCATTGGTGTAACATTTATGATTCAATAGCCCCTTTGGGTTTGTAGAAGTGTCTTCTCACTCTGTGGTAGAATCTGTGATGAATTTGTGTATTAAAAGTTCCTGTATTCACATTGCATAAATATGCAAGAGCATTTTTAATAAAAATCACCTTTCATTGCATTCTATTGTTCTCTCATGTAATACACCTAAACAGAGATCACCTGTAGATATTGAACCTAAAACCTTGAATATGGGGTTTCTTCCATTTAAAAAAAAGGAACTCAATCTGCCACTAACACTTGCAGATCATATTCTCCTGGTCTACTCATTCAATACAATGAATACAATACAGATACCCAGTGTAAAAGCAAGATAAGGCAGCTATCTGGACCATTAATTCTTAATTGCTTTGGATGTCATTCTTTCATCACTGACTGAATGAATGAGCACTGCAGCTTTAGGTATAGCCAAAGGAGATTGGTTTGATTGGTCGTAAGTTTAATTCCTGCCCTATTGGGGAGCCTCTTATTTTCCCATCTCCCAAAATGGGGAAATCTGAAAAAGTCTGCATACCTTGAGGTATATTTATGTTTATGTACTGTATTGGTTGCAGGTGTCCCAGTCCTGGCAGAGGAGGGCTATGAGCTGTTTCCAGGTGATTCCAGATGGTTCCAATGGACCCACCTCAGGGCACAGCTGAGCCCTACAGCCAAGACTGTGATGCCTCAGGGAAAACATATTTAAGAAGGGGCAAAATGCTGAATGGCAGAGAGGAGAAATATGAAGGAGGAGAAACAGCCCTGTGAGCACCAAGGTCAAAGGAGAGATATTATCCCATAAGATAGAGGAGAAATTCATCTGCAGCCCACGGGACAGATTATAATGGAGTCCATTCGTCCTGCAAGACTGCAGCTCAGGCTGGAGCAGGGGAAAAATACACAATTTGAGAATTTTTTGGTTTGGAAGGGACATTAAAGGTCATCTAGTTCCCATCTCTCTGCCAAGGTTGCTCAACATCCTGTCCAAGCTAACCTTAAGGAAGAAGAAGAAGTTCTCCATGAGGAGGAAGGAGCAGAAGACAAGAAGTGTTTTGAACTGACCACAGCTCCCATATCCCATCACTCTGAAACATACTGGATGGAGAGTTAGGAGGCTGAGGATCTGGAAATTTAGGACTGCAGTTGAGTCTAAGAAAAGAAGCAAAGGTATTTTTAATTTTTGTTTTTCACCATCTGGCAATATTATTAAAAAATGGGCAGTAATTTAAATTAATTTTCCCCAGGTTGAGTCTGTTTTACCTGTGGCAGCCATTGGTAAGTGATCCTCAGTCTTTATCTTGACCCATCATTTCCCCCTGCCCTGTCTTCTTGAGGAGAAGTATGAGAGAAGCTGGGTCAGCACCTGGCACCAAGCCAAGGTCAAATCACAAATTACACAGTGTATGGCTATATACACATGCTTTTTAAGGTACATGACTAATAATTCATGTTTAAAACAAACAAAAGCCCAAAACAATTACATTCTGTAAAGCAGTTATCTAGAGAGTATCATTTTAGTTTATGTCAAAAGCTACTGTAATGACGTTGGGGTTTTTTTTATTTGTTGCAAAACTAAACTTAATTATGAGTAAGCTACAATTGTGCTGAAATATCCTGATAATCCTACAGCTTTTCTTAAGAGTTTTCTAATGGATAGCATCTTCCAATCAGAAAAGAAAAATTTAAGGGTTTTTTTCCCTGCATCAATTTTAAACGTAATTAAATATATCTATTAAATTAGAGTTTAAAAGAGATGTTTGGGGCAGGTTCGCAAGCAAAGCAGTATAACTTTGTAGACTTGAATATCGAGGCAAATTCATTTGTTCTAGATGAGATCTGACACAAAATATCTATTTCTAGTTCAAATTTATGAGCTTCATAGAAATTAAAGAACAGAACAGATAAACATTTGAAAAGTAGCTATTACCCTATAAACAGAGCAACAACAACAAAACAAAAAACCAAAAAAACTTCATATTAAGACAGGTGAGGTATGCTGGAATAATATATTTTAAGTCAAAGATACATTGTAAATCAAAATATCTCACAGCATGGACTTTAGCTCAGGTAATAATTAATTATAGCATTGGGAAGTAAGCAATGAAAACAATGACATAGTGATTTTAAAAGTACTAACCCTATGGTTGTCTGTGTAAAAATGAATGTCAGTTACTGGCTATGAAATCAATAAATTATGTTTGGAAATCCACATCATTGTAATTACTAATTCAGACTGCTGCATGACTTTCTCAGGATAACAATATGGATCAATTGTCCACAGCAGGTAAAATTGTTCTTGCATCTCTTTGCAGTTACTGAAGTTTCATATTCTGCATTGTTTTGTTCAAGAATCTATTGCATCAATTTACTTTTTTATTCTTTCTGAAATTAACAAATGAACCAATGTTTCTTTTAGGATAACAGTTAATACGTAATAATGTTTTTATTGATTTCTTCCCACTGATCTTTGATTAGCACTGCTCTCTAATTTGACTTTAGCACTATAGGTTTTCTAGAGTGAGAAACAGATCAGAGGAAGAAAACAGCAGTAAAAACAGGGATATTAGTTGGAAGACTAATGACACTATGTCTGTAGGGTACAAGCACACTTTTTGATTTTCCCTGATAAAAAAAGGCAAAGCTAAAAGGTGTTAGGACAATTTTTGACCCTGTTCTATGTAATATAAATTTTTAAAAGCGTTATTTTTGTTTGTGAAAGTAAAGAGAAACATTGAAATTATGGAGTGAATTAGTTACTTGCTAGTTTAATTCTCAAACACTAGACATTTATGGATACAAACCAGGAGTGGGAACTGTGAGGCTAAGTGCTAAAATGACTTTAGAAAGATGGTTCCTAAATTCTGGCCTTGTCCCTAAGACTGTGTTTTATCTTACGGCTTTTGGTTTGGGTTTTTTCCATCTTAGAAACAAACAAAAATTGCCACTGAATAAAAGGAATGAAGAAAGAATTTCAAGGTATGTCTCTTCATCCCTATGTTCAGATTTATTCTATTTGCTCTATAAAAATGCTTGCTTGTGGAGGAAAAATACATAGATAGGCACAGAAAAAGGTAAATGCAGCTATGCTTCTAAAATTTGGGAGCACTGGCTTGATTCTACATGTGCCTTCCTGACCAGACAGGCTAAAAGATAATTTCTTAAAAGAAGAAGAGAATTCCTTTATTTTCTTTTTCATTTCCTTAGTCGCTCTGTTATTTCTGCAGTACTCTCAAAGAGGAACTTGGATAAAATCTTCCTTTACACAGAGAGACTGAAACTCAGGCAAATATTCTGATCACTGAGCTTTTATATTAAAATGTGGATCGATTCTTTTATTTGACCTCTTAATGAAAGCAACTATGTTTGCACTGTTTAGTAACTTCCATTCTGCTTAACTGCACATGGAGTTTCTCTAGGAAGCCTTAATAGCTGAAGTGCTTTTAATTAGATATGAAAAGGACTAGTTTCTGAAATCTGGTGGGATTTCAGCAACATGTATGTACCTCTCAAAAGAAATAGCAGTTCCACTTCAGTTTTCAGATTTTTGGTTTTCAAGTTGGGTTTTCAACTGAAGGACTAATTGCAGGCATCCAAACCCTTTTATACAGTATACTATTAAATACTTTTTTTTTTTTTTTTTTTTTTTTTTTTTTTTTTTTTGGCATGCCAGCTTTATCATTCTGGGATCAACCCAAAGTATTGGCTGACTCCAAAATCATGATCAATCACAGTGCAAATCATGATCAATCACAGTATAGACCTAGAGAAGCTGAGGGATAATTGCATGGAGAATTAGCAGGGGTAAATATGTATCTCCAACTGCAGACCCTTCCACTGGAGTTGGCAGAGTGACCAAGAGTGACCAGGTGAACCAGTAGTCCTGACTTCACCTTACAGTCAATGAAAAGCATCCATGTTTAGTGTAACATACATTTTTTACCTACACATACATATCAAATTAGTCAGAAAAGTGACTGTGAAACACTCTGGTTGTCTATGGTTTAGACCATCATGTATGCCTGGCAAAAATAAATGCTAAAAGTGGCTTCCTCAAAAAAGTTATAGTCAAGAACCCCACATTCTGACACAGAAGACCTGTTTACTGCCAAGTCATCTATCTCTTTTTTGCAGGAAAGGAATGGATAGAATGGCTGTGAAGTTCTGAACTGTCCTAAACCAATAAGAATGTTCTGACCTTCACAGCATTTTTTTTAATTGTGCAGAGACTCCAAAGGTCTTTCTGTAATAATTCCTGACATTGTTTCTTCACTGTGTTTCAGTGCAAATGTCTCTGAATACAATGATTTCTTCAACTAGTAACAGACTTCGCAAGAAGCATGAATTATTGAGGATTAACTATGACACTAAAATAAGAAAGTCATTTCTGAAGAGGTGAATTTATGGTTTCTGTAGATACCTTTTGCTGCTCCACTAGAAGCATATCTAAGAGTTGGAAGTTAACTGGAGACTGATTTCCAGGTTCATTAAAGTATGCAACATTCTCCATTACTAGAGTAGATCAGAGAAATATAAAACATATTTGCAGATTCTTAAAATTCTTATATGCATGAAAAATACTACTTTTTAATTATTGAAAACACAGAGTTAAATCATTTTGCCATGTATCCTTAGTTAAAAAAAGCTTGTTAAATAAAATGTTAAATAAATTCTTTCTGACACAAATAGATATTTGCATGCATGTTCCATAAAAAACACAGCAATTCTGTTCTCTGAAGATTATACTAGTCTTAACCTAGTTATAGCTGAAATGAATATGAAAATACAAATATATTAAAATATTTTTCTATGATATATGTATTGTAAATAAATTGCTCAAAATTACTCCAAAGCATGTCTTCTTAAATTAAATAATTTACAAGTCTTTCCAGTGTTCTAAATAAAAACACATAATTCCTATTCCATATTTACATAAATAGTCTGCATAATTGTTCTTTTAGCATGGTTATTGCATTGGTTGATTTGACTAATATTAAATATGTATGAATTTCCTGCTATTCCCTAGGGCTCACAGAAACAAGATGAATCTCAAGAGACTGGTTTAAAGTTTAGATTTAAAGAAGAAAAGCCTTACAGATCCAAGCATCTTTGAATGTTTTCTCACTGATGAAGTCTAATTTTCACCTCAAGTAAATATTTAATAAATAATTATTAATTGAAGATTTACAAGCAGTGCCAAGATTAAGTAAATTATTTGTGTGTCTTTTTTCAAGCTTTTAGACAGTTCTACATACAACCAAACAAAAGTAGGACATGATTGATCTTAAGCATATTGACTCTTTGCAACACTTTTCACACTGATAAATTAAAATTCTTCAGTCCAGCTGATAAACTAACTAAGTTTCTATATTAGTCTTGGGAAATGCAATTCTTATAACACTGTCCTCCAAAAATTGGTTCTAGCTTACTGGCTGCAGATGACAACTTATAATGATAGTAACAAATTATAATGCAAATAATAATATTATAAATATAATAAAAAATTTAAATAATGTAGATAAAATTTTGCTCATGCTGATAAAGTTTTAATCATTTTTTATGCATAGAAAAGTCTTGTGAGCTTTAATACAGGTATTGTCATCAATGGATTTGACATTGCCACTTGCAAACAGTGAGTTTACACAGCAGACAGTAGGTTTGCAAAAGTATAGCATCCTAATAAAAGAAAAATGCATTCTTTTAGGTCTAATCCCTTCAGCATATAGTATATATGTCTGATTATACTGATAATGCATTCTTAAGGATGTCTTAATGTATTATTAAATGCTGTACATAGAATCATGGAGTCAATGAATGGTTTGGTTTGGAAGGGACTTTAAGGATCATCCAGGTTGTTCTAAAATGCTTCTGAAACCTGTTCCTATGAATAATGGTGAGTTCTTCAAAAGCATCTAAACTGTATAGTGGGAAAAAATCCACTAAGATAAACAAAGAATTATCTGGAGTCTTGGTCAAACTCTAGAAACAAGATGTTTTGAATCCTTTCCTTGTGAGTTACTTAGATATACGTGTGTGTTTATATATATGTGTGTGTGTGTGTGTGTGTGTGTGTGTGTGTGTGTGTGTGTGTGAATATATATATATCTGTGTGGGTGCATGTGTCTACATCCATATATATACATCTGTATATAACCACCTGGTTCTATATTTATGCCTATCAGCTAACTTTGCTCCAAACTTTACACATTTGCAAATGAAATGGATTTCATTCTGCATAAAATCCACAATGCAGTTCTAGTAAGGGGCACCTCTGTAGACCCTACTAAAGTTCACAGTGCGACACACAGGTGTAGAGAAATGCCTTAATACCAGTAATAACTGTTATGTTTTCCTGAATCTGTAGATTATCAGGAGATACTGGATCTTTTCCAGTCTAAACAGAAGCCAAAGTTTATTCTTATGATGGCTGGAAAAAAATAAAAATAAAATTTGAGGTGACTTCAATGTGAGCCAAGTAGTGTAATGAACCTATAAAATGCTTAGTGAGATGCAGTCAGGCTTGCAGATGTGTTTACAAAAAGGAATGCTCTAGTTTCATATTTATTATGAGCTTTCTCTGATTTAAGACTACTGTATATTGAAACTGAGTAAACAGATCTTTATTTACATAAGCGTGACCATATCAAAGCAAAATTAAACTGAAAAACAAAATTCTTTCAAAAAAGTATTATCTTCAGTAACCTTTCTGTAATTAGGGAATAAAGAAACCTCATTGAACTCAAGAAACTCTTCAGAAAGGCTATTAGAAAAAAATCAATACCCTTAAAAATAGTAATGCAAAGATGGGATTCTAAAATGATGTTCGTTGGATTCTGGCTGCATGAAACCATCAAAGTGCAGCACTCCAGTAACATTTTAATAACACATTCAGGTGGTAATATAATAGATAGGCAGCTTTTTGCATTATAGTCCAAATGTCTTGATGCATAATTCTAGCATATGAGAGAAGAATTCTTATAAGTAACCTTCTATAAGCAGGTCTGTGCATCTCCAGTAGCTGAAATACAGAATGTTGATGAGACTCTCCTTTTATGAAAACAAAGGAAGCACAACTGCACAATTATAAACACCAAAGCAGTGATAGAGTAGGATTCTATATTCATTTTCAAAAGTGCAAAGGACTAAACCAAATGCAAAGGGGTATTTGGATCCTTAAAAATGTAATTCTGTTCTCAAAATACTAGTAGGTGAGTAATGACTTCAGCAGTGAGTAGACCCAGACCAAATGGATTTTTCCAACCAGATACTAAGTGTTTTCTTCCATATATGGAGTGAAATCAAATACAACCAATTCCAAAAAGGCCTCAGCATATGCAGAGAAAATGTGACTTTGACTGTTGCCAGTGAAGTCAAAAGCAAAACTCCCTTCAGTTTGTGCAATTGCACGTCCTAGATACATGACTCTTAAGTGAGTGCTTTCCTGGCTAATTATACAAAAGAATGACTCATTCTTTGCTTCCTTGAATGGCCAGAACATGAAATGATTAATTTAAGGAAAGTATTCCTACTGTTAACCCAGTTACTTTTCATAGCAACAAATAAACATCATCAAGGGAAATTATTTTAGAACATACTTCATACTGTTTGTGCCATACAAATACAAATGGTAGGCAAATGTTGTATATCTGTTCTGCTACTCCTTTGGGAATATGGTAATGGCAGGAGAAACTGGCCAGTTCTAGCTTAGATAAAATCTGTCCAGTTTCCCCATGTTTAGTTCCCATATGTTCTGGTCCTCAGGAGATGTGTTTTTCCATTATTTAATGGGACATCTACACCCTCCCTTGGAGACCATAATGTAGCTCAATAAATCACACCATTAAGGCAGATTTTCAGTCGAAATTTCCTTTTTATATACATGTATACATCATCCCTTTCACATAGTTAGATCTCCAGAAATTATGGCCAGAAGAGTGAAGGGATAAGATATTGCTGTACTTTTATGAGCACAGCAGCAAAGTAAGACTTAGAATTTCTTTTCCCAGCATAAGTACTGTGGAGTACCTGAGCCATACTATTTTCAGCATTTTAATCTTCCAGGGTGCAAAATGGTAATTTGCAAGAAGCATTCTCTTCATGTGAAATATGGGCATAAACTCCCCGTACAGTAGAAACACCTCTTTATATTCCAATTTCAGAAACAGAGATCAAAAAGATGCCAAGTTAAGAGTTTAAAATTTATGTCAGACCTCTAAGCAGTTAATATGTATTGTGCTTTAGTTCAGAGGGCAGCCCGGTGTTCCCAGTTATCTTATTCCAGGCAAAAAACACTTACTTAGTTGAGAGCTGCTGTGCACTGATGTGTGCAAACCAAGAGCCAGGAGCCAGAGACCAACAAACAACCCACACTGCCCAGGAACAGCTCTCCCTTTCCCTGCTGAGCAGAGGTCTAGGGCTTAGGAGTTGGCATTATTTACTGCTATTGCAGCTGAAAAAAAAAGGGGACCAGAGGCCTGACTGTCTGATGGGATTATTTTTTCTCTTGTTCTGTGTAAAACTACATGGTCTAATTTTAAGATAATCAAGTGTTATTATTTTCTTATTTGTTAGTTTTGCTTACATTATAACATAATGTGTGAACCCAGCATTTTCAGATGGAGAAGAGACAGGAATAAGAGACTGTCAGCATTTTAAAACCTTTTGAATAGCCAAGAGCAAAAATCAGAGGGCAGGTGCCCCAAGCATATTTGAAAAGGAAAACATATGAAAATCAAGCCTTCTGCCACTAAAGAAAAAATCGGTGACACTCAAATACATACACTAAAGACACAAATAAACTTTTAATCTCATATTAATGCTTCAAGATTTCAAGGGGGTGGTGGCTGTACACTGGTTGGGTTTCTCATGCTTCGTGGTGAGTTTTTTTAACACTTGTACATCATCAGATTTGCAGCTCCTGTATGTACATTGACATTTTTCTCCTGACTTCCCTAAAGTTGTGACAATTTATGTTAATTGAGGATCTGACCCACCTCTCCCTTCTGAATTTTTCTATACAAACCTCTATTCTCCACTGCAAATCTTTGAGAATGTTTACTTTATTTCAAGGTGATTCCTGAATTATAAATACACAAAGAAAAGCATAATCAAATGAATGCTACAGGCAGCTTTATTGAATATACAGTAGCTTCACTTGATTTCCTTTTCATATTTGTATCAAGCTGGATATCTATTCTAGACAGACTATCATTTAAAACAAGAGACATACCAAATGAGTAAATGAGGTTATATTACTAATTAGCATACTGTCTCCTACTACCTCCAGTAAGCTACTAAAATGTGACTTCCATTTTATCACATAGATGAAACAGTTATCTTTCAGGGTTTGAAATTTCTGTGATCTTTATGCTTAATAAGCTCAGTAAAAGGCATTCAAATTACATCACTTTTGTCTTGGAAGTTAAATTAGGAAATATTGCATTCTCTGAGATGATAAACTCTGTAGAAGATAAATTATCATGAGAAATAGTTTTAATTGATTTACCATAATAAAAGTTATGTGACTTTGAAGTGCAAATGACACATTAAAATGAAGCTACAGTATGTTGATAATACAGTGGCTTCTTTGTTAATGGAATTACTGAAACTGCAGATGCTTGCTGAAGAGTTGTCCTCGACTGTTAAGCAAGCTACACTGATGGAAGTTGAAGATATACTATATTTAAATCCAAGCCAAACTCTCCTTCAGTGAGTTTTACACATATCTCAACAAGTGTAGTTTCAACAACTGCACAAGCATTATAAGAAAATCTTGATCCTGAAATTTCAGTTTGGTTTGGAATATGGTTAACCTGGCTTTATCACTGTAATTGCACTGAAGGCCCAGGAAGAATATTACTCCTTACCTCAATTTCCCCATTCTCAGAACAGAGCTGATGAAATCACTTTCCTGTTCAGAGGTGTTGGCCAGCAGTCAAACAAGTGTGTCAACTGCAGATATAGCTGGTGTTCTAAATGAAGGAAAATGCACACAGGTCCAACACAATAATCCCTGCAAACATTCTCCTTTTACTTTTGCAAGGGTAAAGATAAGACTTAGAAACGTGTAAAGCCAGCAGCATAAATCAAAACAACTTTGTTTTACTTATTGTTTTCTCACACCACTTAACTCTGTGATCTTTGACTCATAGACTCATAGAAAGACTTGGATTGGAAGGGCCCGGTAATTATCCAATGATTCTTCTTCCTTTATCCAGATCTTTATCTTATCTTTCTTTTGATTTTACAGTCTTTTTCTCCACTCAAAGCATTTCACTTTTCCTGCAGTTCCCTTTTACCTGTGAACCTTTCAATTTCTGTTTTATTCCCTTGACAAATGTCTTTCCTGCTTTTCTTTCACACAACAGTATAAATTTTCCATCTTTCCTCTGACCTTTTTTCAGATGCTCCTTTATGTCTTATCCAAACTTATCCTTTACTTGGTCCCACATTCACATCCTTTTTTCTGGGCATATAGTTATCTTCCTTATGAGATTTCATTTATCTTTTTTTTTTTTTTTTTTTTTTTTTTCCTCCTTACTCTTTTAGAATCCTGCATTCAGAAATACAGTAAAATAAATTTTCATATTCTTGATATTACCACAGAGGCACCACCAGCATCACTTTTTATCTGTTGTGGGCAATGGCAGGTCCATTCTGGAGTTCTGCCCAACCTGGAGGCAGCTCCTGGTCTATTTTTGCAGAATGCAAACTTCTACATCCCTTTCCCCATTACTAAAATCTTTGCACGTAAACTAAATGCAAAAATGTATTCCTACTTAAAAAAGGTTGTTTGTTTTTCTTAAATTTGGTTATTAACGCTTTTGAAAAATTATAAAATGCAGTGTTTACTGTATGGCTTCAGATAGACAAAGTAATAATTATTAAGTCCATTACTTAAACTTTTCATACTAGGTAATGGACAAATACAGTGAAAACCATAGGGGCAATAATAAGTATCCAGATCTTGAGCATTTATTTGCCAGTTTGCAACATTCATGTATTCCACAGCCTTTCAGCTTGGAAAGCTTCTATCCATTTTTTAGTAGCTGTTTAAACAAAAATAGATGTTTATCTCTTTAAAATTTTGCCAGGAAGCTGTCACTTTCCCATTTACTCATGCTATGTTGTGACAGAATGTGTCAGCTTCTTGCACAAATGAAAAGAGATATAGATTTGTATTTACTTTAGCTGAAAAATAAGTAGTCATCAATTCTGAGAAAAGTGTTTTCCCATCTAAAAAGATGGATAAATAAGAGAGGTTTTGTGAGGTAACTATTTACCAATGCTTAAAAGGTAGTTGAGAGCCAAATATTCCAGTTCAGTTCATCAGTAACCATCCATGAGAAAGCTGATAGACTCATAACATGGAAAATTAGAAACCTGTAGCAGTTATCAAGGGAGATAGTGTTCTTATTCAAACCTTTGATGATCAAAAGTATCACCCATAATAAAAACAGATAGATGAACCGATTTAAAACTTGGTCTTTGGTCTCATGTTTGGAAGAGAAGGGAAATGCCAATTGGAAAGTCCTCATCCTAGATAGGACTCAAATGCTCAAAAGCATGGTTCTAAGGAGTGACACTTAAGTAGAACTGGTGCACTACTTCAGGATATTCTTAGAAATATTTTTCTAGAAAGGAAAAAGACACAAGAGTAATGCATAATATCTGTCAATTTCTCCTCTTGAAAACTCTTTAGTCTTTATCAGTCTCACAGAAACAAAGTTTTGACTATGTAAAATTTAAATGCAATTTGAAGTTAAAAAGTGTTTTTCAAGATATTTATTGAAAACAGCTACTAGAAATGTCAGTATGGAATAGCAGAATCCTTTAATCTATTAAATTCTAAGTAAAAAATTCCATGCATCATGAATCCATGAAAACAAAAAACGAACTGGCCATGAAACATAAAGGCCATGTCCTAAATAGGTATCAAAATGAAATTACTCATCACTGAAATCTGGGGAAAATGCTCACAAGTTTTAAAGAAATTAGGTTTCAGCCTGGAGGTTAAATTGGTAAGATAATTTATGATGCAGCACAAAGATTCCTACTTCTGTATAAGTAGGAATGAAATCCTTGATGGCTTTCTTATATCAAGATGCTCCAAAACTCTACTCAAGGTGAGGGTGGACCAACACAGAGTAGAATGGAACCTTCCCCTCTCTTGCTTGGCTGTGATGCTGTGCCTGATGCTCTCCAGCACACAGCTGGCTCTCTGGCCACCAGGGCACTGCAGGCCCATGTTCAACTCGCCAGAGACCAGGACCCCCAGGTGTCTTTCTGCAGGGCTGCTCTTCATCCTCTCATCCCCCAGTCTGAAGGTAGAACCAGGATTATTACTCTGTCCCTGGTGGAGAATATGGACTTGGTCTTGTTAAGCTTCCTATGGCTGAGAATTTCCTAGGTGTATGACTTAGAATGTTCCAAGGAAGGGATTACTTTTCACCGGTGAATAGGGTTCTGTTTTCAGAAAAATAGTGAAAAACTCTTTCCAAGCATGAAGATAAGCATGATCATAATCTGTAGATCTCAAGCGTTTGGCGACTACATCCTTGTATGTTCTATGGTCAAATATAAGTTTCATAGCAACTCTGTTAGGGTAAATTCTATAAAAATCTCTTTTTTATAGTTACTTTCACCCTGAAGAATAAGCAGGAAAGTAATTCTCTATGTTTACATGAAAAATTACCAACCGGTTTGATAGTGAACTGGATCTTCCTTATTTTTAAGCATTTTTATGTATTGTATGGTTACAAATTGGAGATCAGGGAAATAAATCCCATATATATATATGAATATATATGTGTGGATGACTGTGTGGGTGCATGTGCTTTAATAATTCAAAGTCCTTTCTCTATTTCATCAAAACATGAGAAAGAATAAAAGCACAAATATGAAAGAAAAAGCACTGTATCAAGCTTTGATTAATTCATTTTAATAGTGCAGGAATATTTCTGAAGTAAATCACTGCAAACTGTGATTTGGATAGAGGTCATACGCATACCTAAAAACAATGTAAAGTCAAGGTCATTATATATGGAATTTCTCAAAAATAAACACTTGGGCTTTAGGATATTTATTCACTGACCCTGAAATGTCAGCTTGACACTGATACTAATGTAGCACACTTGTCTCTGGAGTTTATCCCACTATGAAAAGGTGCCGCTTACTGTGAGAATCTTTCTGAGTTGCTCCAAGTGCATTCTAGAAACCATCTGCATATGTTATTTTATTGCTAGGTCTCATAAATCAATATTATGTAGAAACATCTATAATTTCATATTGTATTAGAAATAGGATAGCCACAGAGCTGCGCATTTGAGGTCCTAATGACGCTAGTGGTACAGTACTTACATTTTAAACATTTTATTGAACAGCTTGAGGTTATTTGGTTTATAAAACCCCCAAACTGTTTCCTCACAAAGCCCTGGGGTTCTGATCTACTAAAGTTCAGGCTGATGAAGGCAGGGGAGGAGTTCTGCTTTCACTTGCTAATGGATAAATAGTAGAAAACATCAGTGGAAAATAAAGATCTGAATGCAGCTGGCAGTATATAATCAATACAGCTAATAATAAGAAATGACATTTTTAAATATGTGAACATGATGCTGCAAAATAACTTCCATTAAATGTACAAGGGCCCAACAAGGAGAAACAGGGTCCACTAATCATAAACATGAGCACAGAAAAGCATCAGCTGACAACCAATTCCTGGTGCTGGGCTACGGTGTTGTGTTGTACTTGTGCACTGTGTCCACCGCCCACTGTCCAATGTTCTACCCATTTTGCTGAGTATCTCAGCTATACCATCCACCAACCCTGAACCCAAAAAGGATATTCATCAAAAATTGCAAGAACAGTTCCTCTAGAAATTTCTCCCTATCTTATCTCTTTTAGAAAGTTTTGTCAAATCAGAGATATTGTAGAAGATGCATTATTGTCCATTTTCTTTCTGTTTGCTACAACACTATATTGGCATTTTTGGCTTTGCATAGGTACATGGCAGGACCACAATTCTAGATATACAGAATACTTCAAATTTATTTCTAGTTTTATGTAGTTAAATCAAGATGACCAAAGGCCAAATGAATTCTTCCATTACCTAAATGTTGTCGGGCAATGTCATCTGAGATGTACTGAGATATCTTTCCTCATCCTCAGCTGCTGTTTCCAGCTAGATCATCTGCTATCCCCAAAGGAAGTTAGTTTTGCTGAGGTACCATGCTCAGGCATCTGATCTTCCTCTTTCCACTCTCTTTTCAAAAGCAATCTTCTTCAACACTGTCAGTATTGTTGTACAAGTCTCACAAAAGTTCTTGCAAAGACTAGACAAATGCAATAAATCCAAATGGAGGATACAGGATACTATTCCAGACTTTTCAATTACAGAATAATTCCTGTTTCTATGGATATTTCTAGAGTTCCCTTGCTTGCTTTCTCTCAATACTTTTGCGTTATTTCGTCTGTTTCTATCTCACACATACATGAGCCCTTTACGACAAGCATTCAGCCCTTGGATTTCCCTCCAGAATTCATGTGATCCCAATGCTGCCTGGCATATGGCCTGCATCTTTGGCAACAACTCTTGTTTGAGCCAAATATTTCACAAATATCTGAATGCTCTTTTATGAATCATCTTACTTCAGAAGCTTAAACACTTACTAGATTCACGAAAATTTATCCAGGGGAAAATCAGCATGCTGAAATATTTTTATAAGCCACACAGATATTATCTTTGGTGTGATTATACAGTCTAGAGTTTCCCAGATATGACAAAGAGATCTACCAGTTGGAACTGTGTGTACACCATTGTGTATTTATTTTGCACATGTCATGGTTGGGCTAATAAGAGCCAAAAATTATAATTCTTTTTTTTTCCCAGTTTGGCCATGACTAGATGCTTGGAAATTTTGTCAATGGTGTGAGAAACTGATGATGGAAGCAGCTATTCTAACACAATTCAGCTGTGAATTCAGAAGCTCCAGTAGCTGTTGTATAAGATCTATTACTTTGGACAATGTAGGTAAATAATTGACCAAAAGCCTCCATGAAACATTAAATAATATAGCAGCTCTTTTCCTTACTTACAGGGGAAGAGAGTTTGTATTACACCCTAGAAGCTTAGAAACTTGTCCTTTCCTGAACACGTTGCTGTTCTGTTTCTACCCATCACAATTTCTGCTTTTGAATATATGAACAGTTACAAGTCTTGCCTGTGCTCCCAATATACTCATCTTCTCAAAGTCGTATCATGCAATTTCTTCTGAACCCTCCCAGACCAGACAGAAGTAACACATCCTAACACTATTATTACTTTTCTCTGTTCACTGCACTACATGTTCTCATGCACTATAGCACAAAGATTACCCTAGTACAGCCAGAAGAAAAGGTTATCAAGGTAGACCTTTCCAGCACAGGCAAGTCACAAATGGAATCAGCCTCACATTGCTAGGGGTTACACACTCCTTGTATTTAAACAGCAGGTTAAAGCATCAGGTTCTTGTTAATGGGGCAAGTCAGCTCCTAGTGTACACGCTATGAATTTTCCTTTACAGGTTTCATAGATCATGTAGGCAGTTCAGTTCTCTAATACAGCTTCTGAAGTTAAATATCTAGTGCTAAATATTTTGAATAACTTTGTGTATGTACGCAGTAATTATTGGAAAATCTACAACTTCAATTACTTATGTGTGGAAGAAAATATTCAATTATGTTCTGATTATTTATGACATAGTTTTAAGATACTATTTTCCTTGCCTAATAAACACTGGTAAGTTTGTTTTTCCCATTTTCCTGTGAGTAAACATACTTTTCAGAAGCTGCTCATTACTCAGTAGTAATGTGAATCTCAATATAAGAATGAAAAAAGAGAATGATGGTAAAAACTCGAGTATGAAACAGTCCTATGTAAATACTTTTATCTTTGTGACGCTAATCTTTTGTTTCCATTTTTTAACTATAAAAACAACATTCTAAAACAAATTCCCTCCTCTCGTATATTCACACAAAATAGGAATTTGTTATATAAGGGGCAGCTCCAAGACTGAAAAACAGCCACAAAATACAGGCATATTTTTGAAAAACAAAGCTTTTGAATATGATGTGGTTTCGTTTTTTCTTTAATTTTAGTTTAGGCATACTTATGGTTTTGATATTGGTATATATTTCTCCCTTTGAAATCTTGTTATTTAAGAACTGTAGTGAGTATGGTTCCTGAAGTTTTAAAAATTAAAATCTAATTTTTTAAAAAAGTGTTTTTCAGGTAAGTTGTATCTAGTATCTATATATTGTCACCGCTTGCCTAAATTATTTTGCTTTAACAATATCATTGTTTTCAGTGCCTTAGTACCTCTAAAACCTTTTTAGTACCTACTTTGCTATGTAAAGGGAGGAATACTTACGTCTTAAGAAGACCCAAAATAATCTTTTTAAACAGAACTAGAGGGATTGTTTATTTGCACGGAAGAGTAAAGAACATTTTATCTTCTTTGGAACCTCCCTCTGTTTGAACATACCTAAATGCTGCCACAGCACCTTTCCAAGATAAAATATTGTCAAAGATATTTTCATGGATTTCGATGATTTAAATATATGTTTCCATGGCTTAGTAACTCTTTTCATAGATCAGCTGTTTAGATAAGAGTCTCATCTGGGAACAGTGAGGTTCTATAATGTCTCCACAGCTGGCAGTATGAAGTATTTCACTAAAGTATTTGAAGGCTCTCTGGACAATTTGTTAGGTTAGTTACATATGAAATGGTCCTCTGTAGAAAGAAATGCCCTAGAACCACAGAAATTTCAAAGAAGAAATGTCTGAATGGTAGGTACTTTATACAACATCAAATGACATTAACTTTTCAATGATTGATATGTTCACAGTAATTGCTAAAGCTATGAATTTAGTGAAGGCCAGATTCAATGAAGATCTTCATAATAAAGGGTTAGATACAGTAGTTTGTAAATTGTAGGTGGTAAAATCTTGAGTAGCTGCTAAAATCCAAAATATGTTTTATACTAAGAGTTCATGGATGAAAATAGACATAAAATAGATTGTAGGTCTCTGGTCTCATAGTTTAGCAATTTACCCACTAGGTGACAGTCACATTTCTCATACACCTGCCTTGAAGAAGAATTCAAGGATCCTAGAGAACTCATTGAAATTATACCTACGAAGTTTTGAAAAAAATACTTTGAGTAAAATCTCAGATGGGATTTCTGGATCACAACTGCCAGACAAAACCATAAGTTCACTCAAATCCTTTTTCTTGGATCTAGCTCTACAGTTACACACATCAAAATATAATAAATAGAAATGAATAGAGACCTTGGCTTCACAGCAAAGGCAGTGCAGCATAAAATACTGGTATGAACTTAAAGACTTTTACAGAGGGCTGCTTATGACAAAGCATGCTAGATTCAGGCCTATAAAAATTCTTAGCAAAGTAATGCTTCTTATCCATAAAGAGTGCTGTAATAGTGTTACAAGCTGTAGTGCTTTTGATCATTATTGTAAAACAGCACGGTATCTATTCATAAAGGCTGCTGCCTGATTCACCACTCTGTAACACCACTTTTATGCCTCATAACAACTCTAAGGGTTTTCCTTTTCATTAATATAGTACTGAAGGCAGGTGCCAGGTTGCAGAATCCAAGGCTCATTATTCAGTCACGGAAGTAATTTCTCAGTGTCTATAGTTTTCCCCACTGCTCAGCAGCTGACCTTGCCCTGTTTGGTCTTTATGTGTTGTTGGTGTAATTCAGGCTGCCTAAGATACAAACAGGAACCACTGAGGAGTCACACTGGAAAACCCATATCTCTGACCAATGAATGCTCTTCACACTGGCCTATCAGTTTTCTCAATGATAATGAGAATCACAACAACAGAAACAACTTAAAAATATCTTAGCAGCAGAAACCAGAACTCATAGATATATAATTCTTAAGTTTAACAAAAATGAACAGCCACCCACCCTGTATCTGACTGCATCATGGGCCATTTTTAACAGCCAGGCAGTAGAAAGTTCTCCACAAAAACATTCTATGATCTAGCTTTGTATGCATGATGTGGGACAATCTGCAATTCATACTTTCCACTTCCTCTGGGATAGAAATATAGAAATACACTGAAAGTGCAGCAAACCATACATCCTGCCACAAACACACCAGGTTTTTGCATTGCATCCTTGCCATTGTATTTGGTCTTCATAACTTTTATGAGGGAAACTGTGTATATCTTCATCTTCTTGCATGGATTTCAATTACAGAAAAGAAACAGAGTACTAAGTTCTTACTTAGGTCTTTATTATAGAAAGGACTCCCAAAATACCCAAATCTACTTCCAGAAGAAAATAGAGAATATTTAATGAGACTCTGCTCCTGTTAGAGCTATCAGTCTTTCAAGAGCCTACTTTGCAAAGACTTCTCTTACTAATTTCCAGATCAGAAGCACAAGCACTCTTAACTGCCATGAAAGAAAAGGGAAAAAAAAAGCAAAATGCTAGACTGGTCCTGTTTTCTCTCCATTTTCCTATAGTTTGGAGTATTGCCCATCTGACAGTACTAAAAGGATTCTTTTTCCTTATGAAATTGCTGATGAAATTGCTGTAGGAAAGTACCAAGGAGCAGTTTTTGTAATTTCTATGAGCATGACCCAAAATGAAAATCAATACCAGATCTTACCCTTTGACTCATCCTGTAAGATCTCACCAAAATTCCGCCTATGAATCCTATGAATGTTGTATTAATTGGAAAAAGAAATCAATTTCTCAGCTGAGACAACTTTTTTGTGAAGACCATTATGGAACTGTCTATAGAACGCAGAAAACTGAATAGATTTGTCTGCATAGTACTTGGTCAAATACACAAGTGGAACAAGACTTAAAAGATTACATTTCTCAGCAATATAACTATATTCAACATCTTCAGCAACGGAACTTTACCTAAGTTTAGACATTACACTTTAGGAAATGGTTACAAACCATGAAGAAACATTTCAAGAATGCTCAAAGACATCAAAGGAGAAGAAATTAAAATTTATTTTAAAACTGAGCCACGCAGTCACAGGCACATACATTCTTTTATAAAAAGTAGACCTTGGAGGGTCAAGAAAAACATAATCAAGTTCCATAAGAAATCTAAAAGTCCAATGAAGCAGAAAGCAGTAATTGGAATGGAAAATTAAATTACACATTAGGTGAACCATTTTTCTTTATATGTGTTTTTTTACTGTGAAGTTGCTCACATATATGCACCTTGTATAAATCTAGTTCAGGTGTTAAAGAGTCAATAAAAGAACGTACCAGAGTGTCAAAACAGACTATATTTGAACAAAACTATACATTGACAAGCAAATATTCACTAAGATCAAAGGCTGAAATATCAGAAGAGTTAAGAATAAAATTATCAAACTGATAACAAAAGTATAAAATTTATTTAATACATAGTTTCAGGAATGCAATCTGAGCTGATGCAAAGAAATCCTAAATTAATGGAGGGCTATTCCATGACAGGGTTGAGCCAATTTAAGGAAATTAAATTAATAGTTATTCAGTTGAAGTGATTCAACTTCTCTGTGACCAAAGCAATTTCCATGGATTAAGAAAATATTAATATTGTTCTAGTTTTAAAATACTCTAGGATAATAAAAGGAATTAATATCAGCTTCCTTTTCTTTGGTGTCTGAAAAACCGTCGTGAACTTGTAGCAAAAGAGGAAATTCAGGACTTAAATAAAAACAAACAAACAAACAAACACAACCCACAAACAAAAACTTATCCCCAAACCAGCCCTGTTCCTCAACCCTATGAGACTTTAATTCCTTTAATTCAAGAAAAATGAACTCATGTGATTTCAGGGGAAAGGGAGATGGGAAAGCAAAAGGGGAGAAAAGAAAAATATAATACATCTTAACTGGTAAATTAAAAAAAAAAAAAAAAATTAAGATTATTCAGACTGAGTACTTTCAGAGAGATTTGAAGCCAGATTATTAGCAACTGGAGGTCACTAAAGTTCCTCAGGAATTTCTATTATAATGTTCACCAATGGAAACATATTTTTTCACAAAGTATTTCAAGAATAGTCTTGGAAGTACTTTTACTGAAGACGATACCACAGTGAACTATGGTATAAAATAAGTGAGACCCAAAGGCTGCAAACTCTAAGATCAAGGTGAAAGTTCCATGATCACTGCATTTCTGAATCCTAGACTGTAACAAAAAAATTCAAGAACTCCACTGAGCAAAGAGCACTATGTTCATCACTTTACACTATTGATTGCAAGTGATTTAAAACAAGTTGGTTTAAAGAACTATGAGGAGTTTTGGCAGAGAATGTTCAAACATCTTCCAGATTAAAAAACTCACACAGAAAATGAAAATTATCTAAATGCAAACTGTATATCTGAATAGGGGGAGAAGAACTTTATGAGCACAGGATAAGAGAGCTATCATAAATTAAAATACGTGTGCAACTGTAGTTAGCATTTCTAGAAACTCAATTCTGTCTTCCTGTGAATTTGCAAGATTTCCATTTAGCTGGCCTTTGCCACAGGGACCCAGATAATCTTCATTTAAGCATTTACTTTCAGGAGCTATGGAAATAGAGTATGTAGGTGTGTAATTTTGGAAGTAAGAGGAGTTTAATCATATGAATTAACTGTAATTGAACATAAATTCCAGAAATCAAACAGAATATTAATATGCATAAAATGTAAGAATGAATAAGAAATACTCATGTATGGAAATTAAAATTGTAGAAAAGAAAATTATTTTTTTAGGTCACTTTTAAGGTCACTCACTAGCCACTCATTAGGGCAGGCACTTTCTCAAAAAGTAAGCTCTTCTTACGTTTTTAGTAACTGTCAGGTGTGGGAAAGGGCGCTATTCCAAAGGTTCCATAGATATGAGTAAAATGACAAAGTAAGGATTAAATGGGAAAGCATAAAACCAGAAAAGATTGAGAGAAATAATACATGTAGGAGGAATATATCTGAAAGGCACTCTGTACAAACATTATGCCACTGAGAGATTAGCGAAATAGTGAAAATTCATCCAAGTATTTTGTCCTGATCGACATTGCTCCTGTCACGTCCTTCCCAGACTTCAGATGATGGCATAGATTTTGCTTAGATGATGACATAGAACAATAGCTAAATCAGAAATAAAATAGAATATGTTACATGACCACAATCATCTATATATTTATCTCAGGCTATATGTAAAAAACATATATCTAGATCATTCATTGGCCCATTATGTTTACATCTCTGACCTCAAACAAAAACTTAGATCAGTTTATTTACAGAATATACCATCCTTCTGTTTGCATAAAAGGGAAAAATAATGGTTTGATTTGGTTTTTTGACATACACCTACTTCATGAAGTTCAAACACAAAAACATATTTGCTTTCCAATGCCCAATATACTTTTTTTCTACTCATTCTCTTGTAATCCTCTCACCAGATTTCTCTTACTGAAATATGATGATGCTACAAAGCTACAAGGCTTCTGAGTTCTTTCTCTGATTGATAGTAAAATAACATAGTCCTGGATCCACTTACTCACATGGAATAGTAATCTATTCAGGCAACAATTTCAATTATAACAAAGTATTACTGAATAAGTTTTATTCCTTTGTAGAAGTCTAGGAAAAACTCAGGCACTGATGAAACCCTTTCTCTCTTTCTGAATAAAAGACATAATTCTTATGTGAACATTTCCCTGATCTCTGAAAAAATGGATATTTCTCACACAAAGTATGAATCTGAGAAAGCGAGAGCCTTGAATTGTAAACACTTATTCAATTCTCTTTTACTCTAATACAGTAGTACTCAACATTTTGAGAAAGTTGAGACTGAAATAAGAGTAACCGCCCTATGCATCTGGCCCTGTTAATATACTTTATTCTCATCTGTATCTTTGTTTTATAATTTTGCAATTCATGAAACCTCTTGAACTCTGAAACATTTTCCTTATTTTGAAGAGACAAATTATTTGAGTTTATTTTAATTTTTTTTGTTATATATCATTCCCCTTTTTTCCTATGCAGGATGCAAGTCTCTAATGTGTGGCCTATGAAGGTATTTAGTTTCTTCAAGCATAAACTACAAATTTTATTTGTAAGGAAAGCTCAAAACCATAATTTATTTTGAAAGGTGTTACAGAAAAAAAAGGTTCAAATATATATTTTTAACATATCACTTTCCAAAGAAACCTCTTTATTGTAAGAGCAGCATAGGACAAATGTAATACTAGGAACTGAGCTAATCAAATACAGCACGTCTGTGATGTTGAGATACCATTTTAGTCTTGCTTATTGATGTTGTTTGGTGAAATACATGGTTTGGTTCAGGTGTTTTCTGACTCAGCTGAGACATTTTAGATCACTATGAGCTATGTTATTTCAAATCAGTTAGTGATAGTTTCCAGCAAATGACAGCTGAGGGGTTGTTCTCACTCATTTTCCCAATCCATGCAATTTTCCCATTAAGCAGCAGTCTCTTCCCATCACTCAGCGTGGGGAAGTACAGAAGGGAAAGAGGGGAGAGATGGAAAATCCCTCTTCCTTATTCATTTACCTTCAGGGAAACCATGCATTTTAAGGAACATTTCAACAATGCCTTATGTACCATGGAAAATGAGATGACCAAAAGCAATAAAGGCCCTCCTTCCCAAGTCTTACTGTATGTAGTTAATGATGGAAAGCTAACCAGTAGTATCAACAAAATTTAAAAAACAAAAAAAAAAACAAAAACAAAACCAACCAACAAAAAAAAGAACAAACAAACAAAAAAAAAAAAAAAACAAAAAAACAAACAAACCAACAACAAAAAAAAAAATACACCAAAAAAAAACCACCTGGAGGAAAAAGGTGATTCAGGTTTCCACTTGTTCCCAAATTCCAGAAGACACATCCTCTGAAATGGATAAAAATTAGTGAAGCTCCCCTGTTCACTCAGTGATCAGCCGAGATTTGACTCATTTTGCAAACCTTGTCTTGGTAAGACTTACACACTTCGGTTGAATCCTTAGACTAAATGTAAAATAAATTCTTATTAGAATACTTACTGTTCTCCAAGTCAAATTGTAGGATAATGCAGACTGACAATGCAAGCAGATGCAAAATGAGACACATCTTTGCCTTTAATAGCAAAACCTTCTAAACCATCCTTAAATATTTTTCTCTTTTTCTTTGTTTTGGCTTTTTTTTCCTTTTCTCATACTGCAGTTCAGGGTATTATTGTTTAAAAATTTGTAATTTACACAGCAAAACAAATTATCCCACATCTGATAATCAAATATTTTTACATCAAGTGAGATTATACAGTTGTGTGATTTGAATAATTAAATACATATATTTAAAGAGATCCCCCAAAAAATTGGGGGAATGAAAAGGGCAGTTTTAATGTCAGTGTATCAAAATAAAATGAGATCATTACCGTCATGTAGAAATAGAGAAGGATGAAAAACTAACAGTTCAGCCATAATGATTTCATTAGGATATGTATGTGGAGAGATAAAAGGAAAAGATCACTAACAGATTGCTAGTAAAACAGAAAGAGTGTGAAAGCAGATGAATGTGGTATACTTAGAGAAACAGAAGTAGAAATGCTTCAGAAAATAAATAAAACCTAAATCTTTTACTGTTTAAGGCAGGGCACAAGCAAATGATAAAATACACCCTTTGTCAATTCACCTTGGAGTCATTGATCTCTTTTGCACATTGAACCTAATGAGGCAAGCAGGAGAAAATTGTAATGGGTCTTTCATGTGCTTATTGCTGGACTTGGATTATTGTGTAGAACTAAATAGTATTTTCTATCAAAATGTCTTTCAAATAATGGCAAGATTCTATTACAAATAAGATTATAAATATTTTTTAAAAAATAATGAATTCCTGGGCTGCTTTAACTATGAATAAATATGTATTATGTCAACTATGTAAGCAAACGCACCTCTTTTAAAGTAGTTCTATATTATTTATGAATATCATATCCAATGGGTAATTTTTGAGGGGCTATGTTTTATATAGACATGAAAATGAAACTGGAGGGTTTTCCATCTTCTAAGTAACTGCTTTTTTATTTCATTTAGTATACTACAAATCTATATGAGATATAGTTCAGCAATGGTTAAAATATCTTCATGAAGATTTATAATTTTATATCACACATCTTTGTAATGCATTTGGAAATGATCAGTAATACAAGTCCCATATATGCAGTGAGTCTATATATGTAACAATTATAAATGCCAAAATCTGTTATTTTTGTGCACCATCATGAACAAATGTGTTTGATTATATAAACTCTTCATATATTCAACAGTGTGCTAAAGTGTCTCCTATAAAACAGTCCAGGAAGCATATTACTGAAGTGACCTAGAGAAAAGCCATTAGGAAGTGCTACGAGCAGGGGTGATTCTGAGCTGCCTTCTAGAGATTGTGCTACTTTCCCCCTTTTTCCACTACACACCATTTCTAACCAAGCAGTGTTTTCTATTGTAAATGTGCTTTTAAATAACGGAGGACAGGAATCAAGCAGTGATCTACAGGTGGCATTATGGGTAGATAGCTTCTGTACCAGTTTCTTTTTGAGGAGAGTCACCCAAAACAAAAAGAAACAAACAAACAAAGATGAAAACAACAAAGCAAAACAAACAAACAAGCTAACAGACAGCTAATTTAAAAACCCAGACAAATAGTAAGTTAAAACCAGTTACAGCTATGCACATCCATGCATATCTTCATTAGAACTATGAGTGTAACTATTCTCTATTTGTAGATTGAGTAGGGCCAGAGCTCATATTTAAATCCTTTCACAAAATCATTGCTTTGGGGAGGAAGAGAATTGAACACAATATGAACATTACTTATATAGTCATACTCTAGCAAACAACAAAACACCTTTCCTGCCTTCATGCCTGAGTTCAAAACCATGTGAAAAAATAAACAAGTTTCCCATCTAAACCAAGTATTTTGAGTAAAAGTTTCCTTTTGTGTAGTCCCAGACCTTACTCTTTTCAGGACATATTAACTGCGGCTAATAGTTACAGTGTCTCAGGGAACTTTTTAAGGCTTTTGAGCATATGTAACTGTAGCAGCATGAATATTCACGTCCAGGATGCCATGGTGTACAATACTTTGTGAACACTGCTAACACTCTCAGTTCCCTTGATATTTCAGTAGCCTATTGTTTCATTGTCTTCAGTTATGCTTCCCAAACTATTGCTCAGTGCCAATCAAAATTCTTCAGGAACCGTCAGCATTAACCTTGACAGACCTTTCCTTGGAAGTAGAAAATTAGAAGGTTTCTGTGTATCAGACTCACCTTATACCCACAAGACCTAGAATATTTTATTGTGGTTTTTTTTAAGGCAATACAATGGGAATGCAGCTAGTCATGCTATTGAGTGTATGCAGACTCTCTGGACTGCTTCTTTTGCACGTCCTGTTTGTTCCAATCTCTTTTTCTCCACTTACATTTTCCCTGGCCACTTTGTCATTATGTCAATTACTAACTGAAAGAGTGATGTGTGTGACAGAAATTTAGAAATATGTTCACTTCATTGGCTGTATTATTTTAATGTCAGAATGCAGGTATGAAAAAAAAAAAAGCAGCATGAGAGCCAGATTTTCATTCCCCAAAACTGAAAAATTTAGAAGCACCAGAGAAAATAACTTATCTTTTCACATTACTTTTCCTCCTACAATAACAAAGAAAATGTTTGTGAGATATTTCTCATATGACTTCATAGTGCCTGTAATTCCTTTATAATGTTATAGCTGATTAAGTGGGGAACTGACACAACAGACTTCCTGCTGAAGCTTTTTATTACATTAATTGTGCTACTTTGTCTGATTGCTCAGAACTTCTGCCATACTTTCTATTAAAAGTAACTGGCTTCAGATTGCTCTTATTGCTGAGATAAAATCAACAGTGATTAGGTGGCAAATGTGCAGCTACATTAATAGGGGCTTGTATGTTAAAAAGATGTAGTTATGTGATTAGTGGCTACTGAATTCAGCTTCGATGGTCACTGGATGGGACTCTACAAGAGATGTGATCCAAAGTTATTTTAATATGTTAATAAAACTGCTATTTTGATTTCATTTTTTTATCAAATAGACTGACTTTTCAATCTGGCAGGACTTTGAGGAATCGGGGTATATAAAATAAAGAAGTCTATTTTTCTCCAAGTAGATAAAGTGTCAAAGGAGCAAAGTAAAAATGTTCTGGTGTTATCTGCTTAACAAGGGCAACAAAATAAATGAAAATGAGGGTATTTGCTTCAGTACATACCAACTTGGATAACATCATACATAGAACAGGGAGCCTGTACTTTGGCCAATAGAAGATGTCAAGGCTTGGGCAGCATGCCTGAAATGCTATTATTAGATTGGAAAAACAGATTTACTCAACATGTTACAATCTTGTCTTCATTTTGTTACATGAACATATATTACACTGTGATGCAAAAAGGCTCTGGTAAGGTTGGAAGTAGGCTCTTTATCAGGGAGAAACAATAACTCTTTATCTGAATTGGAAGATCTGGGGGACAGAAATGGCAGTACCCTAAGCAAACCAAGAAAAGCTTACATAGTATCTGAGCTCAGAATCCAAATAATAAAGTAATAATTATGTACCTCACAAACCAAGAAATACATATATGCATGGATGTTAGAGTTTCAGTTTTATCATGTTAATAAACAATGGACAAAATCTTAATCAGGGAATGAAGGAATCAAGGAAAGTATTTGGAACTGGAAAGACTGGATTAAAATGAAGTTAAAAATTAAGATTAAAATCAGTAAAGGAATATTTTTGTGTAAGCTAATATTTGTATACAGTTTGCATCCATGTGTTTCTGTTGTAAGTTAAGATGCTAAGAATAACATCTCGGTGTGACCACTACTTTGCCCTTGCTGAATAAGAAAGTTTCCTGCAACACCTCCTGGTGTCATTGTCATTTTCCAGGTCTTACTGATGTGGTGTCTGGACATACTCCTAAGCTGTTTTACATAAACAAACAGCAGCAGTAACTGAGTCTGTTGCCCTTTTTTAGAATCAGGATATGATAGCCCATTTTCTCAGCTGGATTTTCTTCACTAGATTACTGCAATGTGTTTCCCTACCAGCTCAGCATCTGTTTAGAAGACATTGGTCTGGGGGAGAAAAATAAAAGTGAGTTCCATTACATCTCAGATAATATTTTTAATGACATATAAAGACATTATTTTGTAAATTCAATGTCTGTCTCCTCTTTCCAGGAAGAATCTAGAGTACTACTTATGACTTTTGAGGGTCAAAATGGCTTTGGGCAATGCATCCAATCCTACCAGCCTTTCCAATTAATGAGAAAAAATTCAAAATCACTTGACCAGAGCGAAAAGAATGCTGGCACCTAATTTTCCATAACATCCCTGTAGCTCTCCTCCTTCTTGTTCAAGAATAATGTAAGATGTTACCCTTATCAGATTTTTGCAATGCCAGTCATATTGAACAGATGCATGCAGAGGGTTGAGGTTTGTTGAGGAAGAGACTTTATCTGGCAGGCTTAAAGGGCTGACAGGTTTCATTGCCAATAAATAGACTTTTGCTGTCTGGTTGTTATATTTCGGCAAAAATTTGTTGCTCTTTTTTTTCTTTATGCTTAGGAATTATAGGGTTTTTTTATTAATTGATGGCCTGGTATCTATATGGGTTTTGTAGGACCATTTCTGCTCTGTAAATAAATACTGCCTGCTCATTCACAGTACTCAATGCTCTGAGAAAATGCTCATATCAGACTGAAGGGTAGAGGATTCATATATGTGAACTGCAACTAAAAGAGATCATTAAATTAAAGAGTCCCTTGGCCATGATATAACATTCCAAGTCACTTCCATGCTGTTCCCATAATTCTTAGGTATATTAATTGTGAGGGAGATGTTCCCTGTAGGGTATTGAAACTTCAAATTTAGGACCTTAGTCAGGCAAATCTTTTACAGATGTTTAAGGGAATTTTCCCAGTTTTCTAACAAAGGTTCTCCCTCATGTATGCAACAAATGCAGAAATATTTCTAAATTATCATGCATGCATGATGAGATGAGATATGTGAACTCTCAGTATAACAATGTAATTCTGTGACACTATGTATGGCAATATCCAATTTTATCAGTCAATAGATGTTTTCCATTGGCATTGGAGATTGAGGCTTCTTACAAAAGTAAAAATTATTCTTATGATTCTAGATTTTGTGCCTAGTCAGACACCAAGACCAAAAAGTTAAGCCTTTACTTAGCTGTGTTGATTATGAATATGTTTGGTATTTTCATTAATTTATTGGCACCTCAAGCAATTAAAACAGGAGGTAAACATTTAAGTATAACCATCAGTGATTGAAATTTCACTTAATAAAAATAGAATAAACCCTGAAAGATTTGATGATTTAATGATTCAGCAAACATATTTAAGACAATAAAAAAAAATAGGGGAAAAAAAGATGAAGTAAGAGAAAATAGTATTGCAAGTCACCATCTTAATTGTAATAGGCCAGTATTACTTTCCTGATGTTCACCAGCCACTCACACTTCAGAGAGGTTCTCTGGTTTGACCTTCAATATGTGGAGGCCAATTCTAATCACAGAGCTTTTCTTTTTCTTTTTTTTTTTTTTTTTTTCCTTTTTTTTTTTTTTTTTTTTTACTTTTTTTTTTTTGGACATTTCTACTACCCACAACAACTCTGAATCTTGCTAAAATCCTGATTCTTAATTCTGTGGGACACAGGACAATTTAAACAGTATATTATTTTTATAAATTATAATTATAAGTATAATTAAAAAATAGCAATTAAATTATAGAAATACAAATTATATCAATTTATAGATGTCAAAATGGTAATGTAATTTAAAATCCCAGAAGAATGGAAGGTGGAAATGGAGCACAACCTCTGTATCTTGTTTATTCTTTCTTTTCTTGATGAGTAGCTTCTACAACTGCAGGTATAGAGAAATGTCCACAGAAAGAAAACAGTGTAAAGTAAAATAAAAAAGAATATCTAGGCTCTCATCTCTATTGCACTTTGATAGGCATAGCATCAGACTTTCCTTTCCCTTCCATTCCCCTATCCCACCTCCCCAAGAAAATAGTTTAGCAAGAGAAACATATACTGGGTTATTCTGATTTCACAAAAACCAACACAGTTGTGATGTAATTACAAAAACATATATTTAAAATTAGCTGGCTAACAAAGTAGATATACCCTTATACAGGGAAGTTCAAATGTACAGACAAATGTATTCTTTATTTAATAATGTCCTACAAATGATACATTCATTATAATTCATTACTTGGACAATTATGTGAAGTCCTATAAGGTTTAGGGGTTTTTTTAATTTGAAACACTGGTAGACAAATGTGACTTTTTGTAAAATTAGCAAAGCAAAAGGTCAGAATGGTAGACACACACATTCATAAATCCATTTGCACACATATCTATATTTGATATCAATCATAATTGCTCTGAATCTGAGTTTCAGACATTTTGTCTTCTATGGACTGCAAGGTTTTTTGATTGTTGTAATTTTTTGCTATGTGTCTTAAAAATGTATCTAAAGGTATTTTTGCTTGGGTTTTAACATTTGAAGTCTGAACAAAATATTTGTATAATTTTTGTGATCATTTTATTACACTATTTTTTTCACTGCTTCTCTGTATATGATTTGGCAATGTAAAAATATAATGACCTTACAGTCTAAGTGACTTTTCTGAGCAGTGAAACTAGTGATTTCATGGGATGACTAAGTTCAAGATTCTATCTCCTTGAAATTTGTTTCCAGGATGTTAACTGCAAAGCAAGTTATATATAGCAGTAAATGCATGCTTAATTTGTGCAGAAATCATGGTGTGATGAATACAATTAAGAGCCTCGGAGGGAATAATTATATTACTGCATAAAGCTGGTGGATCTCAAATTGCTTGGTGCCTGGACTTTAAATTGGCCTGTGTTCCTGTTGTGAAAGTCATTCATAGTAGTAACAAAACTGCAGTCAGAAATAGGGTAGTTTCAAAGTCATGTAAGTATATATACTCATCTGCTGCTAATGACAGAGCATACAAAATGGAAGCAGCATTTAGAAGTAAATGAATAAAAATTTAATTCTATTAAAAATATAAACACATTGAAATATTATGTTATGCAGCAACAGATCTTATATCAATTATAAAATCTTAATGGTTGCATTTTATTTCATATTTACACAAGTAGCAACCTGTAGTTTTTACCTGGTCTTTCCAGCCTACCACAGATACTTTCAAGAGGCTTTAATGAAGATCTATAATTGAATTAAGAGCCACAAACATTGCATAAGTATAAAGTTTGACTAGCTGGGAATTGCCTAATATGGACCAGTGGGATTCCTCACCTAAGGTGTGAGGTAACCAAGGTCAAGAATTGTGGGATTGGATTCTATCATCTTAATAGCCAAGCACAATTCAATGGACTGACATAGGGTTGCACAAACTTAAGAATTATTAATAATAAAGACAATTTTGTAGCATAGCTTGTTGTTCAACTTGGGGAATTTTCCTATACTGAGCATCTAGCAATGGTTTTACAAGATCTCTATGACTTAAATCAGCAATTTTTGAGCACAGGATGCACAAGCTGATGCAGACCACTTAAGGTTTGAAGTTTTAAAATTACTTGCCTTCTTTCAGCATTTGGGAACCATTTTCCTATTCTACTTGGTTTTATGCTTCTCAAACACAGTACAGGAAACCTGAAATTGTGTATGTTGCACTAGAAAAAAAAAAAAAGCAAATAAGTAGTAACTGGTTCTAAGGTCAACGACAGTAAAATATTACCCAAGGGAGAAAAAAAATTACTGAGACCTGAAATCCTGACTATGATGTGAAAGTAAAGGCTATGAACATTATTCCTGAACTGTGGTAAATTTTGTTTTCCCTGGTCAGTATTTTATAAAACGCTTACTTGGAAACAAGATATTTGTTCATGGTGCATTTCTACTCATTTGAAAAAAGGTAGTGTTGTACTGTTAGCTTTATCAAACACCTCTTTATTTGAAAAAATTGATGCATAAATTGAATTGAAAAACTATTATTTTTTAGATAATGATATAGAATGCAGGTGTTAGTTGTCTAGGCATTAAACTAGAATCATAAAAGATATAACTCCAGGTTTGTGTACCCTGAGACATCATGGTGATGCCACAATGACAATGATAATAAAGTATGGCTCAGTTATACCACTATTTCATAGTGATGTCCATTGCCACTATTCTGCTTCTCACATAAAATCAATAGTGAATGAAAATTTAGTTAAGGACTTCATGTAACAACTTTTTCTCTATCAGGTCAAAATTGTGCCTTGTTAGGATTTCATTTTTTCTATAAAAGTTTTATTGAAGAGTGCACTGTGGTAATGGAAAGCCTGTGCCAATTTGCTTAACTGGTCTTTTAACAAACTGGGAAGTGTCAAATATACAGGCACATCATGTACTTGTTCTTTTTGATGGAGAAGATGGCCAATGAAATGTAACATCCATCTTTATGCCCAAAATTTCATTCCCTCCCTTCCTACACAGGTGGAAAAAATCTTCAAGCTACAGTCCTCAAAGAAACACCCACCAAAATTACCATGTGCAGCATTCATTTAATCACTGTTTTAGCCAACACCTTTGATAAAACTTGCATCTGATATGCGACTGCTAGGAAAAAAAAATCTCTAGATGACCTGTAGAAGATGCATTAACATAGCAAGTAAAGCCATGCTCACAAATCAAATAAATTCAAGTATGTGATACCCTCACATTAACTGCCATATTGATTTCAAGATTCCTATCAACCACTCTTGCTAATTCAAACTGAGCACAAAATCTGCTTTAAAGTATAGAGGATGTTTTCCTACATTCCTTTTCTTTTTAAAAAATTCAGCTACAAAATAAATACCTTCTAATGACAGCTCTGTAATAAGAGTATCTGCTGGTGAAATACATTTTAATAAACATTCTCTGTATCTCAGTGTAGAAGAGTTCTTTCCTTCATTTTTGAAAGGTATTCACAGTGCCCAGATGTTAAGCCGTAGAAAATTCTTTTTTCAGCAGTAGCATCTGGCTTATTGGCAGGCTCTACTTGCTCTTTTGTTGGCTTCACTGCAGTTGTCTTTAGGCTGTGAAATGATTAGGATACTGATGTGATGTCTTATTCACTAGAATCCCATTGCTTTTAGCTAGCTCATGGTTTCTGTTCTGTAACACTTCCAAAAAAATCTAAATAACAACAAAATTTCTCCCAAAGATATGTTTATGAGCTGAAAGCAAGGAGGAAAAAACCCAAAATTATTTCTCCAAGGATAAGGCAGAATTAATGCTTTGCAGAATGATTTGGGAAAGGGACAAAAAAAGACAAAAAAAGAGAAAAAGTCTAATACATATATTTTATTACTCTAATATGATTCAGATTTCCATTTTAATAGATATCTTCTTGAAGAAATTGTTGGTAAAATGCTTTATTTTTTCCTTTAAAATGATTCACTTTAATACAAGATAATACAATGTTGGGCTCTTCCTTCTATCCTACATATGAGATACCATATAAATATAATGGAAAGCATGTCAAATTTTAGAAGTCTGTGCACTCTTGATGAAAGAAGTGAGCGTGGACAAATATTGATTGGGTACATTTTAGTGTAAATTGCTAGCCATGTGGGCTCTCAGATATATACTTGGGCTTTGACTCAGCCTTCCTTTTGTATCTGCAGTCTTTCTCTATGGACATATGCCTCTTTGAGACTGAACTTCAGTACAGAGTCTTTTAAATGACTGATTGGTTATCTAATGATTGTAAGAAAACCATTTTGTTATTAAACTTTTTATCTGATATTATGCAATATAATTTCTAAAATATTATTCAAATAGTTACAGAGCAATGATGTAGAGGTCTTTTTGTGGGGTGAGAGGAGTTTTAGTCTTAAAAATGATATATGTAGTCTTTTTGAGATTATCTTTAAGAACTTTAGTCCTGGGTTCTAGTTAAGCTATGAATATTTCATTCTGTTATTTTAGTATTAGATATAAAATTCTGCTATCTGGAAGCCAGTCTTTGTTTTCCTACTTATAAATGTCCATACAAACTGCATGCTTAGTTATCAGTACTGTCCTGTTTTAAAGTCTCATAAACTTAATCTGAGTTTTTAATCTGTGTTTGAAAATTCAGTCATTTCCAGACTGCATTTTGGATCCAAATAGCCATCTGGCCCTATCTCTGTTATGTAATGATAGAAAAGATTGAGCCAATATAAGTAAACCAGATGGTAAAAGGTGCCCACTGACCAAACAGGAGCAGTGGGACTCAACTCAGATAGGTCAGCCTATGTGCAATATATAATTTTCATTGTCATCACACATATCTTCTGCTTTTGATGTTACTCTTTGTCATTTATATGACACATACATACATATATGCCATTTATGTTATATATTACAGCTTTCTTTTAAACCCTTATATAATACAGTTGAGATGCTAAAATACTTACTTTATATATTTGTGTAGAGTTTATGTATGTCACCCTCCTACTTAAGAATTTCATGTCATTGGAATTATTTTACTTTAAATTAAACGAGCATCCTTTTGAAAAGATACAAGTGCGTTAGTTGATATACATACAATTTGTCTTCTAATTTATGAAAGTATAATGATATTGCATTATTGTTATAAAGTTAATCAAGACTTTAATGGGACAGCTATGTTACTATTGAATGGTTGTTTTTTTTTCTTTTACTATAATGCATGCCTTCAACAAGCTGATTATGCAGTGTAGCAATGCATTCTCTAATTAGAAAGTTATTACTACATCTATAATGGACAAGAATTCCAGCTTTGTAACTTGCATATTTAAGATGCTTTCATATAGAAAATATAAATAAAACATTTTAAAAATACACATCAATAGTTACAGAAGGATGTTTAATCCATAGGCACTTGGTCTGGATTATTCTCCATTTTTTTTAAACTGATGATGTATACATCCATGTATGCAAAGTAAACACAAGATGACTTCTCTTAATAACTCTGTATATTGATAATTTCTCAGACATGTTTTGCATAGATGTGACAAACTTGTGCCAAGGCAATGACTGAGAAAAATTGTCAGGCTTGGTTCACACAAGAGGGCAATTTCTTACAGATTTTTAACCTTGTTTTGACTTTAAATTTTACTTGAGGATTAAAATCATACTTTCTCTCAGAGGAAAGCAGAAAAGGCCATATGATTATTAAGAAACAGAAATATGTTAAATATTAGGAAGTTCACATATTAGAAATTATGCTCCTTTTTTTTCCTTCTGTTTTACCTTTAATCGGGATGTTACTTGAATCCTGGTTATCAGCAAAAAACTTATCCTCAAGTCAAATGGGTACAATGCCTTCAACCAGAAACACAACCAGTGTAACTTTACTTATAACCTGAAGCTTCTAGTCTCAAAACTATTCATATAACTATTTTGTCCAGGCTCTAGCACCATGCAAATCATGATGTGAGGCTCTCTTATTCAACAGTTTATAATTTACCACCAGCATTACCTCAAAAATTAAATATTTCACTCAGAGCTGCATCTCTGTGACCTCAAGACTGCCAGTTCTGAAGATCACTGTCTCTGCACATTTTCTAGTTCTTGTTAAATTATCATTTAATGCAAAATGTGTAAAAATACCATAAGGGAACACAGCAAAGGATGATCAAAGCATGCATTGTTTGCAGCTTAGTGACTGAAAATTAAGATGCTGACTCTTTTTCTTTTCACTAACTGCAAGAAAGGAAATCATGGAAAGGCCTCAGATGTCCAACAAAAATATAGGAGAAGGCTAAAAAAGACTGCCACAAGTAGACTGAGAGTGTAACCCTGATGAAATATAAGGATCAGCAGGCAGTCAGTAAAACACTGACTTAAAGGATCTTGGAGCTATGAACAGAGCATTTTCTGGTCATGCAGAATAGATGTGTTATCTGCCAGCTGTTTTCTTACAATAAGTGTGAGTTCACTCATGTTTATGTAGAGTCCTTTTTTAGCAGTCATTCCTCATTTAATTACTGAGTATAATTACAACAAGTTAACTAAGGGGCCAGATTTCAGATCTATATAGTCATGAATTTCACTAAGAATTTAATGAAGTGTCAAGAATTTTTAAATAAAATGTCCTGAATTGTGAAGAGTATCTTCACTGTATGCATTACAAATAAAAAAATTACTTTGTGCACTTCCTTTTTTTTTCCTCTGTGACAGTTTTTGAGGGAGTCATTGGGTTTTTTATGTTTGGGGAAGAATCTAGGGGCAAGTCATACTATTCTAAGGACTTGCTGCCTTGTTTTGGCAGACAGCAGCAACCCTGCACTGCTGTTTGCTGGAAGATGTTATTATAATGGACATTACTCCAGTGAATTTGGCAAGCCTAGCAAGTTGAGAGAGATGCTGCTGTGTCTTTTGGCACTGACATGAAGCTTGGATTTGCACACTCCTGATGTCTCTTTTTTTTTCTCTTTTTCTCTTTTTCTTTTTCTTTTTCTTTTTCTTTTTCTTTTTCTTTTTCTTTTTCTTTTTCTTTTTCTTTTTCTTTTTCTTTTTCTTTTTCTTTTTTATCTTCATCTTCTCCTCTCTTTCTCTTTCTCTTTCTCTTTCTCTTTCTCTTTCTCTTTCTCTTTCTCTTTCTCTTTTTTCTTGAGGCTCTTCTGATCATTATTTGGCAAGAGTACTCTTTTTTTTTTAACTTTAATAAAATATAACCTTCAAAATTTTATTAGCAAAATTATTTTTTACTTTTGAATCTCTAATTTTAATTTCACTCAAACATTCTTCATCAAAACTCAGCACACATGAATTCCGAAATAAAGTAAAAAACAACATGATGTTGATCAGTAATTACATGTTTATTTTCTTCTTGTAGTTATATGATGAATGCATATCTGTGTATCTGTAAACTTAAAAAAAAATCTATGTGTATGTTCTAGTAAATTAATACTATGGACCCTGGGATATTCTTATTTCCATATTAGATGTCATTAAAATCTTCATTATTCAGATCTAACATATGCTTGAATTCAAAGCACCTGCAAAAATTTGTCATTCAGAAGTTCTTCAGAGTGAAAAAGAAATATTTTACCTGTTTCTGATGAGGAAGAGTTTCAGTGGCATGCAAGAGTGAGTATTAAACTTTCTTATTTTCCTTCCCTTCTCCAACTCCTTACATAAGAGATGAGGATTACAAATATTTACTGAAGCACCAAAAACATGAGCAGGCCAAAGGCAAAGATAAAAGCCAATTGCAATAAAAATATCAGGTAATAAATAACATAATTCTTGCACAAATTTCACTCCCTAAATATTCCATATATATCTTTAGCTTTGTGCATTTTGTATGGCAGCAAATTTGCCCCCTAAAAGACAATAAACACATAAGAGAGATTATTCTAATGTTATACGCCTTGGAAACAATAAATCTGTATAAGATTTATCATTGTATCCACACTCACATGTTTGAATATACTAATGAATGGGGTAGAAAAATTACATACAACTGGAGGAAGTGCAAAACCACTCATCAAAATAATTGTTTGATTTTTTGGAAAGACTCTGCTATCCTGTTCCTAATTGAACATTTCTGAATTTGATGATAATTATAAGAAGGATTTTATGCAAAGGAAATTATTTTTGAAAGAAACTTTTCCCACAGTGAGTGCTTTGGTTACGTTATCTGTTGGACTCTTGAACCTACCTCCAAAGAAAAGAAAAGCTCTATGGACTTACCAAACAAGGATGCAATTCAAGGAAGTTCATAGTTGAGGAACTCAGTATTTATTGAGAGTGTGAAAACATGGAAAAGCTTGGCAGATTCTGGTACTAATCAGTAGCTAATGCCTGCAGTGGAATATAGAAATAAGTAGGTACCTAAAATGTGGCTTTTTAGTTTTGTTTTTTTTCTATAAGGTTATGTCCTTACACAAGTACTTTATTGGTGTTAAACCTTTCATCACCTTCTGCTGCTCAGCAGCTGGTATAAGCCTCTTCTCCCTGGAGTAGAGGTGTAAAAAAAGATAGTCACTTGTAATATAGTTACATTTAACTGAACCACAACATTTTATCTCTGATATTAACTATAAAGAAATACACTGTCCATTAGAAAGTTTTAATATAAAAAATATTATTTAATTTTTATTTGTATTTATTTACATTCTATACAATGTGGAAGCAAATTAAACAATGAGGTCATCACAAAAAATAGTAAATGCTGTCATATTTCAGAGTTTGTGAACCCATTTTATTCAGTTACCTGAAGTAAGAATTTCATACACAGAGCTCCTAAGGCTTCATTTTCTTCTCAGATATTTAGGCAATTTACATGGACTGAGGCATTTCAATGGAATTTTTCTGGATTAAAATGTAACTCAAAGGGAGCAAGGACCAAGAACTACAGCAGAGGTTCATATTGTGCACAGATATTCTAAAACTGACACTACAGAATCATGATAGTACACCTGAGACAAAAAAGGTGATGCTGAAGAGCATTCAGAGTGTTACATTTTCCTTTCTGGGAAATGGATTCCCTAAAATATTGGATAGCCTCCACTAAAACAGCAGAGGAATCAATCTAGGAAATTACAGAACAGCAAGTTTAAATTCAATAGCTAGTAAATTGCTAGAACATTTATTAAAGCAGTCAGTGTGTAAGCACCTGGAGGAAAGTAAGGTGATAAAACATAGCCACCATATAGTAGTTGCAGAGAAATCATGCCAACTTAACTATGTCTTACTTTTATAAGCCTTACTAAATTAAGGAAATGTTCACAACACACATTAGATCTCAAGCTAAAATCCTGCAGTATTCTCACGCCATGAGAATTGCCATTCTCACATAGCAATTAAAACACAAGGAGGTTCAAATACTGCATTATGAACATACAACCCCACATTAATATTGACACAACCAGACAATGATTACACTTCATTCCTAGATGGCAGGACCACTAACAAAATCATTTTGTCAAGAGAATGACTGTGATTTTTTAAAATATTATATGTATATGTTTTTAAATTTTCCTCATTATATACTAGTAAGTGAAGAGCCTCTGAATCTGTATTAAAAGGCAAATGCTTTGTACATACAATAATTTTCTGGTTTTTTTCAGCTGAAAAAAACCTCAAAATGTAATCTTGATTTCCACTTTTCACTCACTTGGAAGGGAAGTAAGCATAATTCACATTTTACAGAGAACAGAGGCAAAATCAACTCATGAACTACTTTGTAATATTGCTAACACAGGGATGAGACAGTTGTCCATCTCACTGCCACTGTCTACATCAAGTACAGTGGACTGTATTCACATGGAATTAAATCAGAGTTTAAGAAAAAACTCTCTCACCCCCCCACTAATGATTGCCTGTGAATCTGAGAGATCTGTAAGTTTTAATGAATGGAGGTAAAGGATATATATTCTTTGAACACTGTGGGACTGATAAAACATACAGTTGTCTGTCGCAGTCCATCTCCTTTTTGCTGCTGCTTTTTAGCAAAAAGTTTCTAGAAACAAGAACTTAGTGAAGGGGCAATCCAGATTTCTACAAAGGCCTGAGAAGGTTTTTTCAGTTCTGCATATTCCAGGCCTGAGTTGAGACATTTTTTTCATGTCTTTCTTTTACACTTAAATCCTGGGCACTTTTTCAGTTGAGGCTTGTAATTCAACCTTAGCATTGTTCCAGTCAGAAAAATGATCCCTTCAAAACGCTCAAAAACACAATGCAGGAACACACATTGTACCAGGTAAAATCCAGCAGAAAATTGAGACCTGTCCCAAGTGGGAGGGAATAAAGCTAGCTAGAATGCAGCCTTCTCTTCACCTGCTGCTTAGTTCTACATTTACCAGAAGGCATATTAGTTTTCATATAATTTCAAGCCTGACCTGTCTCTATGTTGAAGTCAAACTTCATTGAATCACTGCAGGATAAAGGAGTCAAGAAAAACTCAGCAAAAGTCACTGGATTTTTGTGTATTTATCTCTCCCAACTCTCTCAAATAAAACTCCTACAAGTACACATTCAGCAGTAGCACCTGACACTAATCTAGGAAGGAAATGACACTAAGATTCTTAAACAACAAAATCCCTTCTCCTACAAGGAAGCAGAATATAATGAATGCTTTGAAATAAAGCCCTCCAATAGATACTCACATTCAGTGACTGAGATATGGATCTATATAATCTCATTTTCTCACACTTACACCATGCTGTTGAGTTTGCTTTTACAACAGAGGCTAGTAATAGCAGCTGAATCCAGATATTTTATCTGGCCCATGGCTACCACAGAAGAAGGGAACCAGCCTTTCTAAGACTGTCTCACATCTCTGAACTGTTGTGGCACCCAAATTAATCAAGCCAGATTTATCTTTATATACATATATATATGTATATGAATAGTTCACCTATACTCAAAGGAAATAAATAGTCACTCTAGAGTATAATCCACCTCTTCTCAGGCATCTAAATATGTTAGACAAATCATATTTCAGTATTTGCTATTTTCTCGGTCTCTCTGCTTGGAACTTATTTGATCACATTCCTCAGACCTTAACAGCAGCACTTTTAATGCAGTACTTCTGACTCACCTTTGCCTCAGAAAATGTGAAGTTTGCTCCAGGCTATAATACATTTGTTTTCTGAACTGACAGTTTAGAAATACTAGCTTTCCAGAGCTGGCTTGGGCATCCATCCAACAGTTTGTCATGTGGTATAGAAGTACCTGACCTGCTGAAGATATTTTGTATTCAGATCATTTAATCACATTTTGTTTTAAGTAAATTAGCCCACTGGTCCCTCACATGTTATATCCATTACCTAGATTCATCTTGCAATGTTAGTGCTGTTAAATTGCCAGTAGCTGCTCTTATTCTCTTTGAGGTTATTAGGACATAGACAGCAATTAAGCAACATGTCGACTGCACTAGTGTTTCAACATACAGTATAAGAGCTTATAAGAAGATTGAATAGTAGCTCCTGACTAACAGAGCATGTGGCTACATATTGTGCTGTAGATGCCAGCATATGAAATCATTTTCCCAGGACAACATAATAAACAAATTAAAATATGACTTGACAAATCTTCAGAGGATGTACTGCAAATATTCTGTTTGGAATTTTGCAATGAAAATTGATTCATTAACAATTAGGACTAGAAATTGTACCATTTGCATGTCTCCTCAGGTAAAGCTCATTCTCTTTCATCTCTTCAGGTGATACAATTATAGCATCAAAGGCAGGATTCTGCATTAGGAGATGTTTTGTCCAATCTGTGGGAAAGAGTACTCCACAGCTGTGTATTTATTATATAAATGCACTGCATTTGCAAATACTCCACAACTGACCTTACAGGAATATTTCATCAGTGATTCCGAGGGTGGATGTTCCTTCACCATGAACCCTCATTAACTATGTGAAAAAAGTAATCATAAACTCAGGCTGTTTTTGATAATCTGCGCTCTGATAATTTTGGTCCATGGAAGGCTCATTGTTGCTTATGGGATAAACCAATTATTTTGGGGTTTTAACTTTTAGTTGCCAATATAAAAATTGTAATTGAATAATCAAAGAAGGAAAGTAAAAAAAAAAAAACTTGACTGTGTGAAAACAAAACACATTTAATATGTTCAGAAAATACTTTACAGTTTCATCAGCTCTTCCATGATTTTAGTCATATGGTAGCTCATTATAGCACAGTTCAGGTGTTTAAACACAAACACTATGTGAGATCACTAGAGTGTCCTACCCCAATTTTAGCTACCATTTTGGAGATATACAGGTTCTCTGCAGCTAGAGTCATATCTGCCAGTTCTATGTGGATTTTTAATAGAAAAAAAAAAAAAAGGGCTTTGTGATTAATTAAAGGGATAAAAAGGGAATAAATCCACTCATAAAAATGCTGACATAGATACAGTTTGCTATTAAGATTCATAGTTCATTATTAACATTCTTATATCTAGAATTCTCTTGAAAGAGAATAAACTTTATAATATAAAATTGTCACTTTATTAATGTATTAACAAGTTATTCAATAATACGTACTCGTCCAACTTACAATAGTATTACATTTGTAGTATTTTAAGTGCAGGTTGGATTTTGACAATATCTGCAAGATAACAAGATGAAAATAACTTGAGGAATATTAATTTGGCCTAATAATATCTCTGGCATAGAAAGATATTAGGTTTTTCCCTATTTAAAAAGAATCATTAGGAAATCTTTCACTCATGGGAAGAGATTAATCTCACCTAAATTAAGACATCTGAAATTTAAGTGCATAGCTTAAGCTGGTTTTCCTAGCTCCCTCTGCAGCCATTGGAGAGTCATTCTTCTCACCTGTTTTATAAAGAAAATTTGTGATCACATTTCTCTCTGATTAGAGAGATTCTAGATGAACTTGAACAGGAAGGGCAGAGATGCTTTGAGAGGCTACCTAGAACAGAGGCTAGACAGTATTAAAGGACTAAAATAGGTATTTATTAAAAAGACCTTCAAAGAATACACCTTGGGCAGTACAAGAGCCTGGCCAAGGCTACACCCAAGATGAACAACAGATCACACATTTTCACACTTCTATAAGTTTTGGTCCATTTACATATTGGACCAAAGTCCAGAGTTCAGAGTTATAAACTAATGCAATACAGAATCTGGATAATATGAAAGCTAAAACTTAAGGGCATCAGGGGCACCTGCTCCCAGTAGCAGAGAATCTGCTCTATACTGGTGGGTCATGGGACAGTTCTTTAAATTGTTGGAGATCCTTGAACAATTTTTCCACAGGCAAGACACAGGCCTGTATCAGGAAAGAGATATTTTCTTCATACAGTTGAGTTTGGTAACCAAATGATCCACTCTTTGTTCTCCCTCTTTCCAAGACATTATTGCCAAGGAGCTGCTATATGGTTATGACACACTCTGTAGGAAGTTCTGCCAAGTGGTTTGTACACACTGGACTTTCCCTGCATTTAAAAGGGGATTGCTCATTCTTTGAATCCTTATAGAGTACCTCCAACGTAGCTAATTCTCTCAAGTGCTGGATACCGTGCTCCATGGTGTTCTGTGTATGTCAGTGCAATAATAGACCATCCTTGAAAAAATACCTTTCAGTCCCATTTGATAGGAGTTGCATCCAGAGGCTGAGTGCTTCTCTACTTTTCTATATTTTTCTCAATCTCCTTGTCAATGTCTGCATACTGGCACAGGGATCCCAGCTGCTTGGCTTCACTACCATAAAAAGCTATTATTTAGCCATCTATTTAGCCTCCTTCATTTAAATATGGAGAACAAAATAGTTTTGATGGTAGAACATAGAATCATAACCTAGCTGCTGATGGCAGCACCCATTTAGATCTCTTGCTTTTGCAGCTAAGTTCTTCTCTTACAAAAAGCTGACTTTGTGAGTGGTATAGTTTTTCTTCTATTTGTTAAGTACTTATTGCTTAAATGTTTGAACAATTATCCAGAGGCTCCCCTCTCTCAGAAACCTGACATGCTAACACATCATTTATTAGACAGTAATTCCACAAAACCAGTCTTTTTTGGAAAATTAATACTGTTAACCTATACCCAAATATCCCTTCACACTCAGAAGAAGTTTGAGAATTGAGTAGGCATGATGCTTCATATAGAATCTCTCAGTATTAATGAATAAGTGAAAAATATATGGCTAAGATATTTCTCTTTTCATTTAAGATATAAGCCTATATAAAACATGGTTTATTATTTTGTTGTTGAGCTTCATCCTTATAGTTTATCCTTATAACCTTAAAATGGTTTCTAGTTACAAATGAAACACCTTTCAGGCTGTACATACAAAAAAGACAAACTGTAGCACACACCTTCTATAAGTTCGATGCAGAAGAGTTAAGATATTTGCTAATGTCTACTATTTGGGACAGAACTTTGGTGTTCACTTTGGATAACACAAGCTCCTTCTGTGAAATGAACATCTTTTAAAAGAACCAACCTTGTTTCAAGAGCCATGGAGTTATCTGCTTGTCACAAGCTGTAGGGACTGCAACCCTGAGACATGAGTGCCACATGCTGTGTGCACTCCTACACAGGTAATACATACCATTATTTGAGATTCTCTGCCACAAGCAAGTAACTCAATAACTACTGACAAACAAAAAACCCTATTCCACATGTACAGTAAAGACAAATTATTTGGAGATTAAAAGTAGAGCTAAAACCACATCCTGCAGCACTGGTGCAATGCAGCTAAAATAAAGAAAGAACAGGAACTTAAACTGTCTGCCTGGGGAAAACATTCGTATTTGAGTGCTCCACAGAGGACTGAAGTACCTATACTGAAAAAATGTACCAGAATATAGTCAGCAATTATATTAGTGATGAGAAAAAGATAGCACTTTTATGAAGTGCAGTAGGGGTTGAACTTAAACATTGTTGCGTATCTTCTGCTGCTCCACAAAAAACCACAATCCTAAATTAATGCTGTAATTGCAGAAATTCTAAAAATGTACCTTTATTCAGAAGTTGCTAGTGATTGTAGAATGTTTACGGACTGGTTAAAGACAACAGAACCAAAAAAACCCAGCCATTAATAAGTTGCTGAATTAAAGAAATGCATTTGCAGTAGTTGAGTGATTTCAGTGAAAAGGGACAATTAAATCTGAAGAGATATAGATAGCATGCAAAATTAAGAAAACACAAATAATCTACTAATTGTGGTTGCTGTCATAAAATGTATATTCAATATTATTGTTTTAATTTGGACTGCTACTGAAGATGGCAAGTATCAGTATCAGAAAATCTGTTTAGCAACAAATACAGGAGAAGAGCAGGAAGTGCAGTGTAGGGAACATTACAGATTGTATATTTTTATTATGAAACACAGTCTCACAGTGCCAATTATTGTTGGTTCAAGGACAAACACTGTGCAAAGAAACTGGGACATACACAGAAAAGATGTACAGGTCAGTGCAAAAAGCTCCTCATGGGGACAATACCTGAGAATTCCAGAATCATCAGCTTGCAGACGACAGCACAGAGTCCATGGAGAATACCCTAACATCTCCACAGCTGTTTAATTTAGAAGTTATTATTTGAATTCCTTTGCAAGTGAAAGCAATGCAATATAAAATTGAGCTTTATCCAGAGTCTTCTGCTTCTTATAATCTCATGGCAGGTTTGTCAGAGGCTACTTAAGAAGTTGAAATTGCAGAAAACTTCAGTGTTTCTAAAACATATACTACAAAACCCCTCACTCTTCTGAGTGTTATACTGGTGAAGGTAACATATAACTGTAAACAACATATGTTAAATCCTTATGTTGTGAAACAAGGAGGTCATGCATTATTTGGTACAGGATGTCTGGGAAAGATTCAGTTGGATTGGCAAAGCGTAATGTGTTTGCAGGTTTGAAAATAACTATGGACTCCAGCCCAAAACAAAATTAAATGTTCTCAGTGTTTATACAATGAAAACTGTCTTTAGAATGGTATCAGAACCACAGACATCATCAAGATTTACCAGCATAATGTAACTGTGACAAAAAGGCACACAGGATAGGTTGGGTGTACTAAGCAAAGTTTGTAAAGCAATAGAAAAACATTGTCATCATTTAAGACAATATTGATGTCTCTTTATGCTAAGTCTCATGGATTTACTTTTCTGATTTAAAAAGGGACTGTTTTCTGTGTGCCTGAATCTACCTATAATTCAAAAATTACCACTTTCTAGTAGTCAGAATGGGTCCATATTGTAAGCATAACATACATTGCTTTTATCAGAACCATTGTTCAACTGGAGCTCAGAAAATTTCTTTTTCGTCTTTTTGATTTGCACTTCCAGTTCATAAAAGATAATGTTGTTTTCAGGTTTCCATCAATTACGTCCAGGATTTCCTTATGGGCTAACTAAACCATCTCACAGGCAAATTCATATAATCTAAGAAATTTTCAGTCCTCAGAAAATTGTTATCTCCCTTTTCTCTGAAGTGTAGTGGTTGATCCAATAATCTTGGCCTATTTCAGTGCAAAGCCAAGCACAGAGCTTAGATCATCACCAGAGTAAAAACTGTAGTATGTCGCATCATTTACTCAGTTAATAATGGTAGTTTATTATAACCCTTTTCCTTCTCCAAGCTGCTCTGGCACATGAAGGCATGAAATCTTTGCTGATAAAGTCACATCAAGAAGAGAGAGACAGTATTTTCTTACCTTTTTCTGATGTGGTTTCAGAATATTAACTTTTAGGAAATTTTACAGCATACATGGAGGACTCTCAGTTAAAGTCCAACAAACACATTTACTTCACATTTGCACTATTAACATCAAAAGTAAATTGCATTTTACTCATCAGTCACGAAGACTTTCTTTTGAAGAGCTAACAAACCTTTTCTTCTTTGTAAGTCATTATCCATAGAGAAATTACTTTTCAATGGGACATTTTGGTCTTCCTCAAATGGCAGTTCCGGTGGCAGATGGGAAAAAAATGTCCTCAAGCAAGGATGTATAAACTAGGTAAGACTGCAGCATGTTCTGTATCATGATAGAATGTATCATGTATCATGCTGTAGTAATGGATTTGTAACTTTTGTGTGAGACTTTACACGGTGAGAGTATTTCAGACGTAGGGATTAGATTAGTCCATGAGATTGACTTAAGGCCTCCTGGAGACTTGTCTGTTTTCTATTACTGCAGCCATTTAGGACCCTGCTAGAGCAATAGCATGTACAAATAGGTAAACTTTGCTTACTTATAACTTGTGAGAATGTACTTATAGTATAGATACAGCTGTCTTCCTGTCTTCATGTTGTGGAAAAGGAAAAGGAAAAGAAGTTTTGTCCTTGTTTCACAGACAGATAAGCCATAGTGATCTCAAAGTCTTGGACTGGATCTAGACTTATTCTCTTACCCCAGTATCCTATTCCTCTCACTGTTGAGGCTTCCTAGGTTTTAGAGCCAGCTATGGATGCTATCTAATCAAGGTCTTCTCAAAATTTATTCTTCGTGGAAGCTGGTTGAAAATTCCCAACAGTAACAGCAGCAATACATAGTAATACACCCATGTCTCACCTAACATAAATTTAGGATACAACATGTGTGAATATATGATCCTGGGATCAGAAGATGCTTTCAGCCTAGAATTTGACACAAAAGCATAATAAGAAACAGGAAAAAAGTCTGTGTGTACTGGGAAACAAACTGCTTTTCTGGATCATACCACCAGCTTTTAAGACAATCTTCTGAATATGTTTTTGCCAATGGCTATTATATTTTTTTCTGGTTAGACTTTGAATACATTTCAAATATTAACTAATCCCTTGTGTGGGAAAGGCATGGTATGAGTATATAAAGGAATATAAAATTTTCTTAACTATAGCATGAAATGCTATGAACTTTTAAAAACTAAGGTGGCAGTCGCTGTGTGTCTGTTCTACTAAACAAAATCCACAGTACATACTTTTAATCATATGATATTTAATTATTGTAGTGGAATTGCCATGATTCTCACAGTATTAGCTGCAGAATGTCTTACTTTTTAAACTGAGATAAGCAAACCTGATTTTCTTATAATTGTGCTGATCTTATTACGCAATCACATAGTAAATAAGTTGTGAATAAAAAATAATGGTAAATTTGTATTTGTAATCTGTTTAATCCAAATATGGGTCATAAACTGGCAGAACTCAGAGTATCTCAAGGATTATCAGATGTCAGTTGCTTTGTTGCAACTATAGTAAGAATGGGATGCAATTGAGATCTAAATATGAAGCTATTACATATTAGAAATATTGTAATTGTAATTTAAAAATATGCTGACAACAAAAATACCCATCAAAATATTTTTGATATAGTCTAGACATTCTGTGTATAAGTAACTGTAAAAAGTATTTTTACAGTTAAATCTCATGTGAATTTAGGAGAGTTGTCCCTCAAGATTTTGAGGTGAGATATTATCTTTTTAAAAATGAATGGTTAAAAAGTTGACCATGTCCTTTCCCTGACCCTAATGCTCTTTTCTTGCTCAAATTTTTATGTATGTCTCTTCAAAAAACAAACAAAAAAACCCCAAAACCAAAGCAAATAAAGCAACCAAGCAAACTTCAATGTAAGTGCATGTTTATCTCTAAATACAGCATGCTACAAGTATATCAGAAGGATACCGTCGCAACTAAAGATAAACTCAAAAGTTATTTTCTCAGTTATGGTTTGGATGGAACAAAACATTCCTTAAATGCTACTCTGCTTAGTTCAAGATTTCTTCTGACAGAAAGTGTCAGCAAATGTGATAACTATCCTGGTGAAACAGCCTTGATGGACATTCTGCAGACTCTTGTGCTGGCTTCTAACTTAAACCCAGTTCATTCTTAATTTCCTTGAGTCCTAACAGAATCCAGGCATTTTTAGTTACTGGGCTGTTTATAAGAACTCTCCAAATAAATGGAATTCATTTCACCTAATTTGAAATATTTACTACATAGTCTAGAAAAGCTAAAGTAATCATCTTGGTTTCCTTTCCAGTCAATGGGAAGAAAAAATGGTTCAAAAGTATCACCTATTTGTAAACCCATTTAAACTTTAGCTGCATTGTCCTTCAAGTGTTTTTCCCCATTTATTATGCATTGAAGAATTTAAGATTAATCTTAAAAACTAGCAACAAACCTATAGATACTGAACTTAATGGGAAATGAATCCCTACTTTTTCTCTAGCACATTCTTCTGAGTCCAGCTTTAGCGAATATTGGTTTTTTAGACATACACACAGGAAAACAAATTCACATACCTTCTAGATGGTCCCCTAAACAGTTTATTCACTATAACAGAGCACTTGGGTAGTTCAAGTCACTGTACTGTGCTGTCCAGAATTTTTCTTTGTAATTCAAGGCATTTCCTCTGAAACAGAGAATTTCACTGCTATGTACCATAAATTCTGTACACTCACTTCCATCACTGTGTTCTAGTAATTTTTTCTGACCTGGGTTTATTTTTGTTTTAAAGACAGTCACCTCGCATGAAAAGTTTTGGGTTTCCTCCCCCCCACACACATTTTTCCTGTTTAGGTTTCAGTTGAATAGGTGCCATCCTTTACTTTTAAAGTACATTTAGCCTTTTTCTCTTTATTTTATTTGCTTATCAAAAATCCCACTGAAATCAAAGATATGACTTGTTGAATAAGATACCATGAACGAAAGTAACAGAATCTGCCTACAGTAAAATTTCTCAAAGAAATCTTTGAAGTTCTTCAGTATCACTTTAAAAACACAGTATTGAACATAATGTATTATAATGTAAATTCCATCAAACACTGTGTCATTAACATTTAGCAATCTTGTTTATTCAAGTCAATCCATCTATATATACAAATCTGATATTTGCCTTTTTAAAAATTTAACATGCCTAAGTGCCCATAAATCAGTTATGACAATCATTGTTAAAGCAATCAATAGTAAGGAATATGCATTAATTCAAATAATATTGATAGCCACATGAACCTGCATCAGTCTTCTGTGAAATAAGAAAAATGATACATCTTTTAAAAATCAATATTTTCCTTTTTATGTCATTCATTTGAAGAGTATCAATAATACATTACTTTATACCTTATGTGTCAGTAGCCCTACTTCTAAATGTAGAGATATCTTGAAAAAATATTGAAGTGAGGCAAAAGAAAAAATCATCAAAGCAATGACCTGCTAAAAAGCTTACATTCATCCATTGTACTGTGGGTATTCATCTGAACTAAAATATGTATGGGCAGCATTACTGGTTGGATATATTATTTATGACTCAGACCTCAATAACAGATGCTTGTATACCACATTTGTCCCAGAGTTAAAGAGCAGGAGGAACAGTAAGAAAACTCAGTATTGCCTTTATCTATCTTCAGACATCAGAACCATGAAGTTAGGCAGGTGTGCAGACCAAAGTGGAAATACAAGATGTGGAATTCCAACATCCATTAATCACAAAAGAAACATTTTAATTGGTTATATGTGGAAAATATCTACTTGACAGTCAGTTTCTCACTTTTCACATAAGTGCTTTGCTGCTTGGATGCCTAATCTTGTTTAGTATAGGGAAAGTAATTTGACATGAAAGTACCTAGATGGCTGCCGAAAATTAATTGCCAATTAAAAAAGAAAAATGTTTGTGCTACTCTATAAACAAGCCAACATATAAACCTTTCAGTCTTGTTGCTTTATTTATGTCTTTGTAGATCTGGTTTCAAGCTATTTGCATACAATTTACAAATTCATATTATAATTCTCCAGTATATTTATGATTTTATAGTTGTATATATTTTACCTCTATGAAAAATATTTATTTCTTTATGCTTCTGTTGCTTATTATTTAACAAAAACATTTCATTACATTTGATAGTTTATGTCTCTTCCTTAGAATGAGGCATTTTTATTTGTTGGGCTCAGAAAGAGAGGTTTATTTTTCTCCCCCATTAAAACAAAAAAGCCAAACTTCAAAACGATGAACTCCTGTCTCATACTTCCCATAGCTTCCTCAGTTTTCTTTCAAGCAAGGATGAATACCCCAATGATTCAAAGTATAAAGGTTAATCTGAGTGGAAAATGAAGGCTTTAACAGGATTGTAAAGCTTAAGGACTCCTTTCAGCACTAAAGAGACTTTTGAAAGTGGCTGAGCCATAGAAATTTCATGAGCACCATGCAATGGCCCGCTTAGATCCAAAATACAATTCAAATGGCACAGCTGGCTGAATCCATGAGTAGAAATGGATATTGACTTCCATTTTCTTCCTTCTTCTCCTCCCAAAATTAATTTTCTACACAAGGGGTAGATTGTGTGAATCAATGTTATGTCCACATAAATGTTAGCAATTATGTGTAGGATAGATTTCTGAATAGCATAAATTCAAAGAAATAATAGAAAATTAATAGAATTTCAAATCTCGTATTCTTTTTAAACTATTACATAAGCATATATCCTTTAAATTTAAAAGTTCTTGATTTTTAGGGAGTTTGTTAGTTTGGGGCTTTTTGTTTTATCTTTAAAACTGAAATGTATTCCCAGTGAGTGAAATTCAGCCACTTTACCTTACATTAGTAACTTGGAAATATCTATGGTTATTCAAAGCTATTGCTCCTTATAATAACCTTTTTATTCAGTCTTCAAGCCCACATGAGTGAGGCAAATCTTCTGCTAAAGCCAATCCAAAAGCCAGATTTTAATGAGGGAGGAAAAAAAACCTCAAACCAACCAGACCAAACCAGAACAAAACAATACAGAACAGAACAAAGCAATACAGAACAGAACAAAACCAACACCCACAGTTTTCAAGACCAAGTTTTCACAATTGTAAATCTCTTGGCAAAATATGAGTCCAAGACACCTGATTTACTGATTTAACCATCATTAAAGACTGACTGCAAGTACTTTGGGAAGATTTTTTCAAGATAAAATTATACAATAGGAAACTCCTGTGCCCTCTTATACATAGCTCAGTTTTCTCACAAAACCTATGGTCCCATGTGAAAATCAATAGTGTGGAGATAATGTCAGGGTCACTTATTATGACTGTGCCAAACAGCTCTGTCTGTAATCCTCAAAAACCAGACACCTACAATAGCCACCATTCAAGGCGTGAATTAACAAATTGTGACCTGTCTTATTTCTCTTTTCTCTTCCAATTAGAATTATAAGAATAAAAATAATTAGAAGTCATATGTAGATTTTATTGACTGCAACTTTTTACTGGAGAAGAAAGCAAATAAATCATATTGAAGTAACAGTTTTTAATCTCATTAAAAGTAATCTATAATATTCTTTATATTTAATATTTTCGATAATTTGTTGATATTATGCCCATTTTGTCATTCTTATTTGTAACCCTTTAAAAAATAGGTATCAGAAAGACTACCACAAGGCCTCTTGAGGTGAAAAGTTATCAAAAACCTCAAAGAAATATGTTCAAATCAGTTCTCAGAACTTAAGAAACATTCAAATTGAAATGCATTTACCACTAATAAGGCTTCCAAAATATTTTCATTTAAAACTAAATATTTTATGAATATGTAATTAATTATCTTATATTGTTTTTCTTTAAAACTCATCATAAAAGTAATTTTTAATATAGGCTTTGAATCACTCACAGTTTTCTAATATGGATCTCTCAGAAAGTATCAGGCAATAGTGTATCTGTCCTCCTAGTATGTGATAACAAAGAAACAATTAAAAATGACAGTCAAGTTAACAAAATCTTGAATTAGATATGCACTCATAATTAAAGAATTAGAGACCTACACAATCTTTAATAGGTGACTGCTTTGGTCTGTGAGCAGGGGATAAGTGCAGACATATTTCTGTGCAATATTCAATTACATTAGGTAATTGCACACCAAATTTTTATTTGACTCTCCAGAAATTTTACATTTTTCCCTCTTTAAATTACATATAATAAAGAATGAGCTGCTGGTTTTTTACCATCCCACGAGAATCACAAGAGCCTCACGTTTCTTATCACAAGACATGTAGAAAAAGATCTGGGATATCCAGAGGTGAAACACAAATCCTGTGTTCCTTCATTTCAGATATCTACTGCAGCTTTTTGGTGATTCTTATCACTAAAATCTACAGGACAATCAGGTAGCCATAGATGCAAGTAAGAATAGCATTTGAAAGGGATTTATCTTGCCCATAATAATCCTCACAGCTGAGGGTATCTTTAAGTTGATTTACTATCTTGTGGTCTTTTTGGTTTCCTTATTTCTGTGAGGAGTTGTATCAAACATTGCAATAAAAATAGTCAAACGTAAAGTATCTACCCCTGACATTCTTAAGAGATTACTGTAGTCTGTGATTTTGGACACAGATCTAGACACAAGATTTAGACTTCATTATTTTAGCTTTCCTCTAGCAACTGAGACATGCATTCTGAAAAGCTCCAATTACTCCAAATAAACACCAGAATTTCCTCAGCTATGTAGGTCACTACATACTACACTTCACTTGCTCTTAACTAGCTATAGAAAGCAATTCAAAGTCCTCTGTGACTGACCTGCTTAAGATATCCTGCCTTCCTGTGGCCCATAATACTGTGTTAGGTTGCTTCCCACTGGAAAAATAAAATAGCATATTGCAGAGGAAACATTGTGAGAGTAGTGAATCTCTTCATAAAATGGAATGCAGAGATAGACTTCACCTGTAGATTCACTTGCCCAGTAACAAATTCACAGCTTTCATCTCAAAGCTTTTTTCTTATGTTTTACTATGGAAATAACAACCTAGCCATCCTTAGCTGCACCTATGCAAACAAATGAACAAGTGAAAAAACAAACAAATCATACCAACATTGTAAACATAGTGCCTTCCTAGGATAGACAAGAAGCGGGGAAAAGATTTATTTTCATGAGAGTACTTAATAGAAATACTGACAGAAATTGATAATCGCCATTGTACTGAAAATGTAAAATGAACATTGGTTATACAAATAATTTACAAAATCATAGGCTAAACTTATTTGTATGTCACACAGAAGTAGCTCTTCTTGTGAAATCTTCATTAAATTATCTTTTCTTAATAAGATTGTGAGAAAATAGCTGCCAGCAGCACCTAGCACAACCATTTCTATTTCTGCCTAAAGAAGAAATTTTAAAAGCAGGGTAAATTTTTTTATCAATTGTTATTATTCGGTTTTCTCAAAAATCTATTTGCTTATTAAATGTCTGGAGCTGAGCCACAGTCTAGCAGAAGTTTTATTCTCACCTTCTTGTCCTATACCCAAGGTGCATTTGTAATTCTCCATGAATGGGGTTGGGTAGTTCAATACGTATCTATATTGGTTGTATAGAATTATATTCTTGAAAACATTCATCAAGTGAGGATAGATTTCAGTTCTTAAGTGTTTGATGATCAAATTCCTTAGACATTGTAGTGATACAAGATATATAATCAGGCCAACATAGGCTTCACACTTACAGCAATGTCTGTGAAAGAATGTTCCGCTGAAGAAATTATTTTTTCAGTAGTGTCAAATCAAAATAAAGCCAACAGTACCACTTCATGTTTCAACCTTCTATGGTTTTTGTCATGTCACATACTGAAAACCAAGATAAGCAACTCAGCAGTCATCACTGTATTCAACCTTTCAAAGAAAACAGAATGCCCAATTTAGATAAAGCAATGTATACAAAATTTCACATAGATATTTAGACTTGACAAATACAACCAATTATCAATCAATAATTCTAGAGCTGTTTTGACAGGACATTGCAGGATTGATTCTTTATTTCCTTGATGAGCATCTTTAGTTATAAATATATATAAAGATTTTTTTTTTCACTTACCTTTCTCACAGAATAATACCTGGTTTTGAATTAAGTAAATATGCTTCAAACATATTTCACTGCTCTGTTCCATGCTAGCTATCAGGATTAGCAACAGAAAAGCTGAAACAGTTCATATCTGAATGGTTTTGAACTTTTTAATTAATTATTGGGGTTTTTATAAAGGAGAAAAAAAATGTCTCAAGATTTTACTCTAAAGGAAGTGCTGTCCTATCTTTAGGAAAAATGACTTCTGACCATAGCAAAATAATTTTCAGGCCTGGGAAGTTTCCATCAAGGTACATACCCACATCTCTTGGTCCTTCTATTTACCATTTCTCCTAATTTGTGATACTCACGAGAAATAATGTCTGGAAGTGACATAATTCATGTTTATTTATGGATGAAATGTGCCCTGAAAAGAGAGAAATTAGAAGCTGTCAATTTTAGGAATAGTTTTATTGATACATTGATCACTGCATTTTTTCTTTTTTTTCAGAAACTGTGATATAGCAACTAAGAGAAAAATTGCAGCATTTTTTCCACTTTTATCACTGCTTTCAAATAAAGCACTCAAAGTCTCTGTCTTAGTTACACACTGAATGGAAGGAATTACGTTCTTACCGACTAGGACTTCTCCATTGAACCTGACTAAAGACAGACTCTGAAACATAAATAACTGAGACAGACAATAAAGGCCTTTAACTAATATTTTGAGATCTCAGATTATGTTTGCAACAAGAAAGAGGATAAAAAAATTACAAACTTTATTCATCAAACCCTTGTTTTAAAAAACAGTGAATTCAGGGCACACAAAGGATGTAATGCAGCAAAACTATTCATGCAAGTTTTCATTCATGCAAGCTTTAGGAACATTTCTTAGTGGAACTGGTATAGCCACACTGGTGCAGAGCCTCATCACTTGTACTGAGCTGTGAGTGAGTTTAGGCCCAGCATCATGTCCAGGCTATTCTTCTTCTCCTGATCTCAAACCTGTTTTTTTGTTGTTGATACTGGTAATGTCAACCCTGCTGTGTGTACAGAAACTACTGACTGTTTGCTGCTCTCCCTGCTAGCAGAAAAGCATACAGTGAAACTTCTGACAATATGTGTTAAACAGCACTGACTGTCATGACTATATCAATCCTTCTCTTGTAAAATCCAGCACCACAGCTCTGATGTTGTTTTAATAAGCAGAGGTGAAATCTAAGTCATTTAATAATTTTTTTCTTGCAGAGCAGTCTGACTTTGTTCTAGATAGTAATGTGACCAAAGTGTAAAAGAAAAAAAAAAGCCCAGTTTTTAATGAGCTGTCTCAATAGTATTCATCAAAAAGCAAGCTCAGGATTCATGAAAATCAAACATGTTTATTTGTGTAAACTGTGGTATTAAGTGGAGCACTTCATGCCTTAGTACACAACTGATGAGAAATCGTGAAATATGAGTGAATTTCTGATGTAAAATGTCTGGAGTGGCAAGTCCCAGCTCAGGTGTAAGGTGCAATTTAAAACATTATCTTCTATTTAATCTATACAACATTCTTCAATACTATCTCTTTCTCACATTATTATTTAACTGTTCATACTTAAAGTTTCTTCTAATGCTGTGCAAAATATGACTTGTGATAGAGATGATTTATTTATGTATCATATTAATAATTTCTAACATAAATAAACAATGCTATTACCTTATAAGTTTTATTTGTATTCTGAAATCAAATCATTCTACATCATACCCTCTTTATTTCTAATATCAATCATTGAAGATGTGTTTTGTCCATGTACTAATTTAACTAGAAAAGCCTGTTAATTCTTCAACCATTTTAAAGACCATGAAAATATTTCAGAAACGAAATTAAAAATTTTATCCAAACTTTAGATGAGCAAGTATTTTGATATTGAAATTTTCCCCGTAACCTTCTTGTACTAGATAGCTCTTTGTCTCCTGTATACCCCAACCATGTAGCCCCTCAACAGCTCAGTATAATAAATAATCTCAGAGTTCTTATAATGTATCAGGATTCAGTGTCCATGTTGCCCTAACAGCTGAAACATTCACCTCAGCCTCAATTTCAGAGAAGTTTCCAGCAGAACTGCCTGAGAATACGCCTTGGCTAACAGGCTAAGGTCTCAAAAAAAAAAAAAAAAAAAAATTATTCTCATAAGTCCTCATTTAAAAATCTTTTAAAAATTTATTAGTAAAAACATATGTAGGGAATAAATGCAATTTCTATAACCTATTTAATAGATACTGCCCATGTTTGAATCCTTCATCTGTTTTTTTACAGTTACCAGTGTTCTTCTCTCCATTCCTTAATATAGTATCTTCTACACATTTATCTGAAATAATATGAAATTATTTTATAATTAGTAAAACTAGGTTAAGCTGTGCATTTTTACTCTTCACAATATATTTTAAAATTCCCTGAAGAAAAAGGCATATTCACAACAGATGAGGACAATGTAAACCATCATTAGGCAGAAAATGAGCTAAGTTCAAGATTCTCACAATCTGGAGGAAAATTTTAACTGCTGAACTGCTGAATAGGAGGTAAGAGAAAGCTCATCTGTCCTCAGCAAATTAACTTAGTCTCCAGTACAACAAAACAATTTAAGAAAAAGGATCCTATTTGCAATTGCTTAGACTCTAGAGAAAGCAAGATATCATTTGTATAGTTTCTCCGCAAATTCTTTTAATTGTTACCTAAAAAGAAAAAAGCATTACCATTTTCTTGCCATCTTTCTCTTCACCATGTACTTCCACGAGTTCCATAAGGATAGTAGTTAGAATTGTAACTGGATGCTACAAAGCTGGTGTCTTTCATAACAGGATACCTCCTTATAATATACCAGTCACTCAAAATTATAATGCCTCATCAGTATTTGCAACAAGGAAATATAGTAGTCCTAAAATTACATAAATTTTATGTATTATCAATGTTTGGAATTCACTCAACCATGTGATATTATCCTTCCTCATAAACTTGAATAATTGTGTTTCAGTTAGTATGCTGTTTGTCCAAGATGTAAAGAGCATTATGGACTTCTGTCAGAATGGCTGGTTGGCTGTGAATGGGTAGTTGGCTGTAGCATCAGCTAAAATCTGCAGGATTTATTAGAAGTGCAGCCATATAATCCTTGGGCTGTGCTCTAGTCAGCCTTTACAAGTTAAACAGTATGAAACGTGTCAATACCTAGATGGAAAATGCAAAAAAAAAAAAAAAAAAAAAAAGAAAAAAGGAAACAAAAGGAAAAAGAGCTACTGTAGGAAGCACAGTTGATCATTCTCTGCATATCAAACTTCTTTGTGAGTCAGTACTCAACCAGCATTGCAGCATTTTGTCAGGATGGTTTGTATTAGGCATACTGCTCAAAACTGAAGGAAAATGAAACAGCTGGATCCAATTTTCAAAATGTTTTATGAGGCTCTCATAGGAAATCTCCTGTAGGATTTAATTATAGCGACTGGACTTTCTGCTCTGGTTTTGAAAGTAGTCTTTTTATTTAGATGCCTACTTGCAGAAGTTAAAAGCAATCTTTATATTCCTGGCCATAAATTTCTCAATCTCAAAGCCATATTAGGTAGTGTTTCCAAGACAATGTAAGTCTTCATAATTGCAGAATGATGGTGAAAATGTTTGTCTTCCTTCCCATCAGCCACTTTCTTTTGCATCCTTCTTCCCCTTGTAGGTGATCTCGAAATTGAGCTGAGCTGAGTCAGATAATGGATAGCAAGAGCTGTCAAAATGGAAACCAGGAGACACCTGTGACCTGGGTGAAATAGAAAGAATAGCAGAGCTTCCCTCTATTACAGGAGGAAGCAGCAGAACTGACCAGAACTTTAGCCAATTTTGAAACTACATGTTAAGTCTCTTAGGTGTTACAGAAAATAAAGGTCTTACCACACATAGTTATGAAGAGCCAGGAGATTTTTTATTTTCTTGAAGTATCATATTTTCCTCTTTGTTCTAAATAAATCAGAACTGGTTTATTTTGTTAATTTATATCAGTTCAAAAGCTTAACTTTGTTATACTAAAATTCACAGAACATGACAATGTAGGATGTTCTGTGCAGACTCTTTTTTCAGAAAACAAGCAGTTCTGTTCAAATGTGTAAGGAAAAATAACCAACTAATATACTCAGGAGAACAACAAGATAAAGCCAAGTTATTTCTGTCAAAACTGTCTTTATTTACAAAGAATAACAAACTCGAGTGTTTCTGAATAAAGCAAAAGTCAAACAGAGAAAAACACTTTAATCTCAACAGTGTCTCACTTGGAGCTTTCTATGTTATCCAGAGTTCTCAGGCAAAATTCTCACCCTCATGCATTTGATAATTTTCCCATTTTTTTAACCTGCACATACCCATGTATATTTGTTTAGAAATCTAATAGCATTCCCCTCCTTTATGTTAAAATCTGTTGCATTTGCCTTATGATTTTATAACTTAATATGATGGTTTTTCAAATTTTTTCTTGAAATGAAAGTTTTTCATAACAATTTATATACTACACAACAATGTTCACTCTCTCTCCACATCTGTTTTTCAACTTAAAAATAATTTCATCCACAAAAAAAAAATAATTAGAAAGAAAAAGAGGTGTGGACTAAATTGAAGTCAAAATGGTGTGGGATTATAAACAAGAGGTAGTATACTTTCACTTGATTGTTATTCTTTTCTGGGAAACTTAAAAGAATATATTTGTTTCCAGTAAAATTGTCCCTTTCCTGATTTTTCTTCTTTTATGTATCTTTATGATATCCTAAATTTGGGTTATGTTTCCTGCTCACACAGGTAACATTAGACATGTACCATAAAAAATTTTCAGCAGTGGCTTTTAGTTTCCAGGAAGTTGTAGCCTGTGGGCCAAGGTGCTGCTAGCTATTCTACATAGGACAGAATATTTCCTAGAAGATTTAGTTCTGTTTTCCTAAGAGTTCATTTGCAAAACAGACCTTGAAAGGATGCACCCATGAATGCTGAGAGGTCTGGCAGACATCATAATGAGGCCTCTTGTTGTAATTTGATAAACTGAGGTAAAAGAAAAAAAGATTCACATACCCTGACATCTTCCGGCTCATCCCAGAATTCCTATCCCTCTTCCTGTCCCTTGACCTCCCTGATGACCTTGGAGCACATTAAGTTCTGTATCCTGATCCCCACTCCCCTGTGTCCCTATCCCATTGGCTGGCAGCCAAAACCACTCCCCATTCCCCTTCCCCTGAAGACCTGATTCCCAGAGGGGCTCGCCCTCTTTCCCGCATGGCACCGCAACGGAATAAACTGAAGTGAAAGAGCCTCTTTTGTATCCCTTTTTCATCCATGCTAAAATACTTTGTCTGATCTCAGGTTAATTAGGAAAAAGACACAGTATCTTTTAGCAGCCTCTCATGATCATCTTTGGAAGACCATGGTAATCAGGGAAGGCGCCTGAGAAAAAAAAAAGGAAGTTTCACCCCAGTCTTCAAAAAGGGTGAGAAGAGGCACCCAGAGAACTACCAGCCAGTCAGCCTCACCTCAACCCCTGGAAAAGTGATGAAGAGCCTGTCTGGAGGCCATCTCTCTCCACATGGAGGACAGGAAGGAGATTAGGGTAGTCAGCATGGATTCACTAAAGGTAAATCATGCTTGATCAACCTGACTGTCTTCTGTGATGAAACAATTGCATTGCACTGCATGGATGAGAGAAGAGCAGTAATATTGTCTTCAATATTATATATGTGTGTATTATTATGTAAGTGTCTCCAGCAAGGATTTCAACATTGTCCCTCACAATATCCTCATAGGCAAAGTCAGGCAGTGTGCACTGGATGAGTGGACAGTGAGGTGGATTGAGAGCTGGCTGAACAGCAGATCCCAAAGGGTTTTTATCAGTGACACAGAATCTAACTGGAGGCCTGTCACTAGTGGTGTCCCCCCAGGTTCAATACTGGGACCAGTGTTGTTTGACTTGTCCCCATCAGTGGCTTGGATGAAGGGACACATCCTCCTCAGCAAGTTCCCTGGTGACACAAAGCTGGGAGGAGTGGCCCAGAGAGCTGTGCAGCCCCTCAGAGGGATCTTGGCAGGCTGGAGAGATGGGCAGGGAGGAACTGCCTGAAATTCCACAAAGGCAAATGCAGGATCCTGTACCTGGGGAAGAACAACCCACCAGTACAGGCTGGGGGCTGACCTGGTGGGAGCAGCTCTGCAGAGAAGGACATGGGGGTCCTGGTGGACAGGACAACAAGCTGTCCATGGCTCAGCAGTGACCTGGGGGCCAAGGTGGCCAAAGGTACCTGGGGGCACTGGGAAGAGCATTGCCAGCAGGTCAAGGGAGGGGATCCTGCCCCTCTACTCAGCCCTGGTGGGGACACATCTGCAGTGCTGTGTCCAGCTCTGGGCTCCTCAGGATGAGACAGACATGGAGCTCCTGGAGAAGGCCCAGTGGAGCACTGCAAAGTTGATTAAGGGTCTGTAGAAACTCTTTAGAAGGAAAGGATGAGTCTGTTCAGGCTTGAGAAGAGACAATGGAGAGGAAACCTCATTGTTTATCAGTAGGACAATCAAGGGAGGGTGTCCAGAGGATGAAGCCAGGCTCTGCTCAGTGATGTCAGCCAATAGGACAAGACAAAATGGGCAGAAACTGATGCACAGGGAGTTCCACCTGAACATGGAGAAGAGCTTTGTTCTGCAAGTGACCACACGCTGGAACAGATTGCCCAGAGAGGTTGTGGAGTCTCCCTCACTGGAGGTATTCAAGAACTAGCTGGATGCAATCCTGTGAAAGCTGCTCTAGGATGACCCTGCCTGAGCAGAGAGGTTGGATCAGATGACCCACTGTGGCCCCTTCCAACCTTCCCTGTTCTGTGATTCTGTGAAAATGAAAAAAAAAAAATTAATCTGTTGGTATATGTGAACATATCTAGGGAGTATCTGTATGTATTGCTGGGGATAGCTCTTCATCATGACAGTTAATGCAAACAACAGCTATAAAAATGTGCAACCAAATGTGGGTTAGAATCTTCCAGAGCAATTAAAAGGACAAAAACTGGTAAGGTTTTAGATGCTAATAATTACAAGGGAATTAATCTACTGGGGTGAGAGGTTATAAAGTCAATGAGATGACAGTGTTATATCAAGAGTGTTACGTGTAGCTAATGTTACACTATCATTCTCAAACACTGACTAAAACATGTATATATTTTGGAATTTGGGCCATAATTTTCAGGAGGATAACAAAACCCATAGCTTAATAGTGACTGAGTACTTAAGTTTAATGAAGAGTTGCAATAATATTAAAATTAAATATGCCAAAAAACAGCTAAACAAACTTAAACCTTCTGGTCCTTGTTAAATTAATGCAAACTTTTAAATTATGAATTAAAACGTATCAATAAGTCATGAAGGAACACTGTTTCTCTGATCTCAAAGGCTCTTCAAATTTATTACAGAAGGAACTACCTCTTTTTTTTCTGTAAAGAGTTTTTGTGTTGGACATCATAAAGTAGTGATGTGATTACACAAAGATGAACAAAGGAGAGACTACCATGACTTAGGTATTAGGAATTTTTTGTGAGTTATAGTCCAATCCTATATTTTGTTTTCTTTCTTCCATTTCATTGATAGAAATCTCCTTTCTTCAGACATTTCCTTGGCCTCTGCCATATTGATCGCTGCTGTTGAGGGAGAATGAGTCTTCTGATTGCATTCTTCTTGAGAGATTGTTAAGGCAGAACAAACCTGGAGATTCTAAGCAGGTCACTGGACAGTCCTTCATAAATATTCAGGAGAAACAAACATTGTGAAAGACACTAATGCTGATAGAATTCACAGATATGCTAAGTAAGAATAAAGTATTTCCTGCAGAGAGCTCCTGTAGGGATTATGTGGCCTTCTGCTTTAATGAAGTTACACTTCTGACTAATGGCAAATGATGTTAACATTTTCCTTTCAATATCAAGGACTATTTTTTTATTGTTTAAAAAATGATGCAGAGAAAAAAAAGGGAAGACAAATTCTAAGCTGAATTGCAAATATTTTTAAGCATTCTTAGGAAGAGGTGGCATTCATTTACAAAGTCAATTTCCATTGAGAGTTCAGAAACAAGTCCTTGATTATGAAATAGAATATTTGCCATTCGTAGGAGTAAATGTGATTATTTCTTTTGCTGCTCCCTAAATAATAGGAAAAATGTATGTAAAATTACAAATAAACTTTTATTTTTAGAATCATTTAGTACAGTAGAAACACTTGTTTATCCACTGAATTATTTGATAAGCAGCGCAATCCAGAATGAGAATTTTATTTTCTGTTAAATTTTACAGATCAGTGTAAAAAAGGAACAAAGGAGGAATGCTTTTCTGTCTGAAAGTCTGTATAATTTTTGTAAAACTTTTCTTAATATGTTTCCAGCTGCCATGTCACATTAATAATACACATTCCAATTTCAATTGAAAGAATCTTTCTAGCCTTTTTCCACAGGTCTGGTACCAAATTTTGAGAATCTACCTTAGCCTTTACTCAAAGAGACAGTCACTCCTTGGACTGAACAGATGTACATAGAAGAGTTTGGCTAGAGTCTAGATCTTGTATCAGACTTAACTTGAATATTTTAAATAGTTTCAATGAGGCTACTCAACCACATTCAAGTACTAATACAAGAAAGGGTCGTAGAAGAGTCTCAGTCTTCCTTTTTTAAAAATTTCTACTCTTTTAACTATGATTAAATAGTAGTGAAAACTAGTTCTCTTTATTTCATGAGATAGTTTTTTTTTTTTTACAAATCATGCTAATGATAAGATTAATTAAAAATTACAGCAAATAAATAAGAATTTTCCTAGAAATAAAAAAATATTGAGGACTGATGGGTGTGTGCAAAGACACATGAACTATCCAGTCTAATAGCAATGAATCAGACAAAGAAAAAAGAGTGCTAGATTCTGTCAACCACCAGAAAGTGTCCACTCAAGTGTGCAAATGTGCTGTATGTGTTAGCATGACATATTATAGGAGCTATAGGTTTCTGGAATTAACTCTTTCTAGTGTCGGCTTTTTCCCCTCTACACTATTTACGTTAACACCAGTTTGGGTCAGATGATAGTCAAATTTTGGCCCAGGTGTCATGACAGTTCTACAGAAGGTGAAAGTCTTGTTTTCTGTGACTTTGATTAATCAAAGGATTGATTACATTGAGGAATTATACGAAAAGATCCTTTCAGTTGCTGTGCCAGTAAGTTTTTTCTTTATTACTATAGATAATAACGCTTTAAAAAAGACACCGAAACCTGAAAGAAAACCCTGTCCCTGCAGCATTTGAGAGTGAGCTAAACTACAGATATTAAGAGGGAGAGAGAGAAGTCATGAGTCCATTTTATTATCCTACCACAAGAGGATGGAAGAGCTCTGAAAATTACTTTTTGAGAACTAGAAGGGCAAATACAAAAGGAGCTTCATGTCTGCTCTCAATTTTCATTGGGGAATTAGACTTGCCTATGACTTTCAATGTTCTCTAAATCTAAAAACCTGACACCCCCCAATATCAATAACTAAATGGAGGTAGGAATCTTCTCAACTGCCTTACACATGTAAGAGTAACTTGTATAAATCCAACCCCTTCACATAGAGTGAGTATGGAGGATTTCTGAAAGAGAACAGACTCAGAAAAGCTGGTTGGTCTCTGTTAAATTTAAACGTCTAAGTTGGGCAAGAATATCCTATCCTATCCTCATATGCCTTAATGATTGTCCTAAATTAAAGGTTTAGGTTAGTACATTCCTACTTGTTACCCAGAAATATATATCTTTCCAATTCACATTTAGGTAGTTGTATTAACCCACAAATATTTATCCCATATTCTAAATAATTTTTTAATATTCTGAGAAACATTGTCAAAGTTTAATTCACTTTAAAATCCCAGCAACTAAATTTGAATGAAATTAAAAATAAATTAAACTTTTAAAATACAATTTTTTATGGTTTTCATTACTTAAGTAAAACTCTTAATTGTGTTCAAGAATAAAAAATATTTTATTAATTCTCCCTTAATTTTACTAGGCAACACAAAGTATTATCTGTATTTCAGAGGCTGATTGATTTTCTACAATCAGCATATAATACCTCTCTCTCGTCCTATACATCCTGTTTATTTTTTCCCTCATAGAATAAATGGGGGGAAAAAAGCATTCCTGTCTCTTTAACTTCTAATCAGTTTGTCATTAAACTTACAAAGAAGAAAATGTTTTCTTCCTTTGAGGAAAAGATACTCTTAAAACTTAGCAAAATACTCCTACGCACTTTTTCTAAATACTTAGTCAGTATTCCATCATCTTAACAGATTAGGGGCAGTACTTCTTTTGCTTAATTTAAATCACTCTGGCAGTTTGTTGTTCAGTTAGCCAATATATTTGCTGTCATAATTTCTGATTTAATTTGAAATGTACTTATATTGATTTTTATTTAATAATATACATTAAAATCTTTACAGGTGTCCTTGAGTCTGTCGCAGTGAAGGAGGTTGAACCAACCAAACTCTGAAGCCTTTTTCTACCAAGCATCCCAGTAAATTATTTAACAAAATTATTTGCAGTGTATTTTACAGTTACAAACATATTGCATATAACATAAATTATTTATTTACATTTCACATTAAATAATTTTTAAAATTAAAGCAAAATTTTTAATCTAGTGGTTGGGCATCTTATGTCCAATGTAAAGTTGGCAAGACATAAATCCATATTCTAATTGTATCTATAAGTGCATGTGTGCAGGTCAGTTTGTTTTTTGTCTTAAAAGACATTAGTATTATTAATAAATAACCATGCATTGTTATACACTTTTTAGATGTATAAATACTTTTCCCATATATTCATCTTGATTTGTCTTTGATCCTTTTAATTATAAATGCCTAAATACCTAGCTTGCAAAATGAAAATAGCTTTGAAGTGGGCAATGAAACCTAGATCAGGTCATTATAACCTCTATTTCTGCTAATTAGGCAGTGGGTGTCCTGTGGCCTTTTGACATTCATGCAAATATCATTAGCCAGGTATGTTTCTCTGTGACAGTAATATCATTACTGTTAGACTCCATCCCAAACTGGACATTTGCAATGATTTTTCTCTCAACAATCTCTGTTCAGAAGTAAAACTTCAGAGGAATGAGGTACCTTCATGCTGAAATTAAGGTGATCAATTGCTCAGTGTCCAGATGGAGATCAGTGATGAGTGATGTCCACCAGGCACCTGCACTGGGACCAGTACTGTTTTACAATGTCACAGGCAGAGGGGTCAGGTGCACCCCCAGTGGGTTTGCAGAAGACACCAATCTAAATGGTGCAGTCAGCATGCCTCAGGGATGGGATGCCATGCAGAGGGATGTAGACAAGCTCAAGGAATGGGCCTGTGGGAACATCATAAGGTTCAAAAAGGCCAAGTGTAAGGCCCTGCAGCCTGGTCAGGACAAGCCCCAGTTCCCATATAGACCCCAGTTCCCATATAGACTTGGGAATGACGGGATTGAGAGCAACCTGTCATACCTGAGGGTATTCCGGGTCAGAAACTCAACAGGAGCCAGAAATGTGTGCCTGCAGCCCAGAAAGCCAAGCTTGCCCTGGGCTGCATCAAAAGAAGCATAGCCCACAGCTTGAGGGAGTTGATTCTGTCCTTCTACTCTGCACTTTTGAGTGTCAAACTGGAGTACTGGGTCTAGTTCAGGAGTCCTCACCACAGGAAAGACCTGGACCTGTTGGAATGGGTCCAGAGGAGGACAATGAACATGATTGAATGGATGGAATATCTCTCCTATGACAAAAGACTGGGAGAGTTGGATTTGTTTAGCCTGGAAAATAGAAGGCTCTGGAGAGACCTCATTGAAGTCTTTCAGAATTTAAAGGAGACTACTTAGAAAGGTGGGGACAAACTTTAGTAACTCTTGTCACAGGTCAGGGAGCAACAGTAAACTATATTCAAGCTGGATACAAGGAAGATTTTTTTTTTTTTTTTTTTACAATGAAGTTAGTGAACTACTGAAACAGATTTCCCAGAACAGAGGGTGATTGAAATAATTATGGACACATACAAGCAGCTAATAAACAAAATAGTCCAAGTTGGAATTCTGAGGAAGTGAAGATAAGAAAAGTTGAGGATTTTGTTATTATGTACAAATAATTTACATTATATGTAACTAGAGGATATTCACAGAATTTTAGCCTGAAAATCTTGATTTACATCCAAATTTTTTTTTCCAAAAAATTATTTAGAAGATAGATTAAGACCATAAGTTATTGCCATGGTCATGTAATTTAACCAATATGGTACAATTTATATCCTTCTTATATTCTTCTTATAAAGAGGGTTTTATGGTGCTGACTTTGTACTAGCTGAGAGATACTAAAGCAATCTGAAGTATCTCCAGTCACTTCAGACATTTGCAGGAAATAATGCAGTTTGGAGATTTCTAAATACATGGACACATTTTTGTAGTCAAGGAATGCAAGAAAATGCAAGGCCACTACTTTTCCCAGCACGTTGTGAAATGGTTCTGTCTTTACGAAGGCTGAAAATGGTCCTGACCTATTTTTTTTTAAATAGCATCACCACATACATACTGCTAAAGTAGCAGAAAAAATAAATGTGTTCCCTTGGATGCAGAGTGCATGTAAAAGCTTTTATGTGTTTAAAATGTTTTCTTTTAGATGATGTTTAATAAATGCAGAATATGGGAAAGGCAGAATTCCCTCCTTCCCCACTCCCCTTCACAGTCTAGATAATAAGAAGGTTTCCTATAGAAATGAGCCACAATAGCTTCCAAGAGCGCAATGACTTTGTAGACAAATGCACAGTCATAACACACAATAGTTCACATTCAACCCTGGACGCAGTAATTATTTTAATGAGAAAGATAATGGCTAGTCAGGACACTGGAGCTAGTCCCTTACTATATTAGAGAAATGTTTTGTGAGTTTAAAGTTTATCATAGGCAGCCCCCCAGACAGTGAAGGCAGACATGCTCAGTGATCTGACAGTTATCAAACCTGGTGCATAGAGCACAATGGGCACAGAGCATTGTCCCATGTGTCAAGTAAAGGACTCTGAATCACAGCATTACAGCAGAAAATAGGTTCTTTAAATTAGTTCTATGCTCTAGCATTGCTACAAAAATTGCACCATGCTGTAAGGATTCATACAGATATCGTCCCAGGAATAAATAGGGAAATTCACCCCATTTAGCTAAACAAAGTTTAATTGTGGACACACATTTAGTGAGCATTCTTGAAAATCTACTTGTGGTGCCCTTAAGTAGTCGTTTGTGATTATGAAAAGAAGATAGCAATGCTGCTAGCTCCATGTGATAGCCTTTTCTTTATTTTGCAGAGAACTAAATGACTTCAGCAGAAAAACATGGTGGTAATTCAGGACAAAATCTAGCATTCATTTTTTTGTTTCACTTTGCTTTTTCTTTCACTAGCAAGCTGGAATAAATATCATTATAGTGCTTTATTGTTTCATCAAGACATTTGCTGGATTCAACAATACAAGAGAATCAAGACTGTTGCTGCTCCCTGCTCCCAGATAAAACCAGTAGCAAGGCTGATGATGATGTTCCATAAGGAACATGCACCTGTATCACACATACAGATAGATCTAGAAATAAATTATATAGATATAAGTGTATTGAGATAGATAGATAGATAGATAGATAGATAGATAGATAGATAGATAGATAGATAGATAGATAGATATAGACAGACAGACAGACAGACAGGTAGATAGATAGACACAGAGGCCCTCCAAGCTCTGGTCTGATCCACTGCTTTCAGACTCTCATACATACATAGATGCACACAGAACACAGTCCCTCTAACCAGAAGAGAATTAGAAAGAAAAGCAATTAGATGATAAGACAGACTCTACTGGGCAGATAAATCACAAAAGCACAGAATAAGCTGAGTTGGAAGGGATTCACAAAGATCATGGACTCCAGCTCCCAGCCCTGCACAGCACCATCCTCAGAAGTCATATTGCATGCCCAAGAGTATTGTTCAAATGCTTCTTGAAGTCTATCAGGCTTTGTGGTGTAACCACTTCCCTGGGGAGCCTGTTCCAGCACCCAACCACCCTCTGAACATTTTCCTAATATCTGAGCTAAACCTCCCCTGACACAACTTCAGGCCATTCCCTCAGGTCCTGTCACTGGCCAGCACAGACAGGAGATCAGTGTGTGCTCCTTGACTTATCCCCATGAGGATGCTGTAGACTGAAATGTTGCCCTCCTTTGGACACTCTCTAATAGCTTTGTTTGTTTTTATATAGAGGTGCCCAAAACTGCCCCAGACTCAAGGTGAGGCTGCCCCAGCTCAGGGCAGAGCAGGACAATCCCCTCCCTTGCCTGGCTGTGATGCTGTGCCTGATGCTCCCAGGACAGGGTTGGCCCTGCTGGCTGCCAGGGCACTGCTGACTCATGTTCAACTTGCCACTGACCAGGACACCAGGTTCTGTGGCACTGCTTTCCAGCACCTTATTCCCCAGTCTATCCATACAATCTTCTTTGCATTTACCTTAATTCTGAGGCATTGCATCAGTTATATTTCTGGTCTTTAATCTGGAGGTATTGAAATGTAATATTGGAAAAAATTAGTACTTCAGTGTTCTTTTTTTTTTTTTTTTTTTTTTTTTTTTTTTTTTTTAATGGAAAACAGGCTAGTATAAAATCTATATGGAGGAGAGAGGAAATCTAGCTGTACTGTGAGGGAAGGGGGGGAGTGTACAATATACCTTTTGCTTTTGTAGCTTCTATGATTCTTGCAACCTTTACCCAGTCTCAGTCTGACACTTCCACAAGTAAACTTTCAGGTATTGAAAGGATGCACAGTGGGATAACTTCACATTACTGCATATTCAAAGGAATCATTGTGTGACAACAATCTTTAAGTATTCCAAACCCATTTTACTGTGATATATAAATGTAAGATAACTCATTGAAAAAGCACTCAAAAACAAAATTGTTCCAACTTCTACCTTCCTGTTCCATCTTCAGATTTCTAGCACCTGAGAAGAAATCATCACGCTCCTAAAAAGAATATTGTGGTAAATAGACATCATAAAAGGACTAATTACACACTCATTTTAAAAAAATAGAACTGAATTTTATACCTCCAATATAGAAGTTACTGTGAAGAATCTGCAATTACTCCCATGTGAAGAAATGTCCATTTTCACCACTTAGCTTATTGAATTTGAAAACTGCAGTGGTTCTCAACCTGGAGTACAAGTTAAAAAAACAATGGTCAGTGTTTGGTTACTTCAGATTATAAAACAGAATCAAAGAAGAAAATTGAAATGTGTCTCTCTTGTCTTGCTTAGCACTGCGATGTGAAGAATAAATTCCCGATTTTATGGAATTCAGACACTTACTATAAAACGCTTGCAAAAAAGAAGCAAATCAAAAAGATAGAAAAGAATTACCAGAATATCCCTTACTTGAATACTTTAAAGAATCTTGTGTTTTAACTGGTATTTATGCTCAAGCTTTGAAATTCATAACTTTTAGAAATTTCTTATGTTATCTTTAGAATTCATATTAGTTATTTCATTCTCATTTATGAACTTCTATGCACATATTGTTATTCATGGTAATACACAAATATCATATATAATATATACATGGAAATGTGTATTCCAAATATTAAATATAAAAATCAAAAAGAACTCAAACATTTGATGGCTTATAGGTCTAGAATTGGAAATTAAATGCCACCAAAATCAGTGCTCAGGGTAGTAATCAATGGACAATATGCAAACTATAGTTAGCAAAGTACTCATGGGAAGTATCCAAGGGCTAACCACTGCTTCTGCAAATGGCAAAGAAAGCTTTAACCACACCACAGATTTAACTGGAATTAGAGTTTTAGAGAGCTCAGTTGAAAATTTAAGAGCCTCCTTTACATCACGTCAAGTACCTAATAAAGTAATTAATAGCTTTTTTTAAAAGTAGTTGGAGGCTGGATATTTGAAAGAGACGTGAATCAACAAAATTTCAGCATTTAGTACCCTCATGTACTTTTGAGTATCCATGGGGAGCTTTCTTGCATTTCTTGCACTCAAGACCACTTAAATTCCAGTTTTATATTACTTATAAAAGGGATGAAGAAACACAAAGAGAAGAGGAATGATATATATATGAACGATTGATTCTTTCTATTCATTCCAAACAAACTGATTTCCTTAGACAAACTGAGGTCTTGAGCTTATTAGTGAATAAAGAGAAGTCTGGCCTAACAGAGATGTAGACAACCATTAAAATTAATGTGACTTCAGTGGAGGCCTCTACAGTGTGCATAAGAAATTATCCATTTTTTCCTTCATTTTCTTTTCATGTTTCTTCACTTTTCCATAAGAAGAATATCCCCCTTGTATTCTGAGATTGCTGCTGTTTTATTTTTACTTGGGCTTAGTACAGTGCAAAGACATAAACTCTCCCATGCTTTCTCACAGATGCTTGCCTCTGTTCTTGTTTGTTTTGTTGTTCAATTAATATCAAAGAAAGGTCAATCTGACAAAGTATATGGTTGGTGTTTGTGTACAGAAAAACATAATGGGAAACTTGTAGTAACAGGAGTCCCATGTGCCAAAGGAAATGTTAAAAAGCCTCTCCTTAGTGACAAAGTGAGCTTCATTTGTACTGCATAAGTACCTTACAACAAAAGCAGTCTTGGACTTCCATGGGACTACTATGAATATGTTTATAATATGATTAGGCAGGCAAAGCACTCCTAAAGTGCTGCATCACTAGTCTTGTGACTGTTATACTGCTGTAGTGGGACCTCTTAGACTTCTAGTGGGATGAAATAGCATTACTTATAAGTGTGCTTATATCTTACTTAAAATGAAGAGAATCTTGGTGGGCTGATGTCACGAGGCTTGAAGAATTATATTAGTTATGAATGGGGACAGATTTTTTCTCACTTTAATTCTGTGACTCAAATGGCAGCATTACTCCACAATTTTTGAATCCCATAGAATGGAGTTCAAAATAAATCCCTGTTCACCAAAAAATTGAAAACACTTACTGATCAAACAGATTAATTTAATGCACATTTGTGAACCACTAATATGGTATTCTCCTGGGGGCAGTGGATGTATTGCTGTGGGACTACCAGACATGGTGCTACACCACAACTGTTAGAATTTCTAGAGACTTCTAGATTTGCATTTTCTTTGTAGTTTCATTAACATAATTTGAAAACAGACTTAATTAGTGTTTTAGCACTATTCATTTGGTTTTATTTTTATTTTTTTAATTTCTGAAGAGATATTTTTTCAATTGGGTAAGATATTGAGTTGACAACCCTGAAAAATCAACCTCCCTTTGAAACTATACAATGATTTTGTATAAAGCTAGTACAAGGTGGGGGTTTCTTTAGGTTTTGTTTTATTGCTACTTTTACAATCTCTTTGTTCTTCATTCTCTACTAGCTTCATTCTTCACTCTAGCTGTTAAGCAAGGACTTTCAGGAAAATAACCTGTTAAGCTCTCTCAAATCAGGCAAACAGAATTGGTGAGACTTCTCTAAATGAATAGGCTATTTTCCTAAGGGTGGGATAACACTAGGTATTTTTATGCCCTTCCTCTCCATGATAAGCTATGTTTAGCATTTTTCCATGTATTCTGTTCATGAAGTTTTGCAGTTTGTACAAATATATTGCTCTAATAGAATACTGCTAATAGTCTCGAAAATGCTTTTTCCTCCACCAAAACTTTTATCTTAATTTCAGTTTATGATTTTTGCATTTCTGTTTTTTCTCTAAGTTTATTTCTTTTTCCTTGTGACCAAACTGATCTTGACAGAAAAGTTTTTCCTCTTTATTTACATTTTTTTTATTAGTCTTTGCTTTTACAGACAAAAGTATCAGTTGGTATCACATATGATGATTTTACTAGTCCGCCAGAACAAATAATCAGATTTTCTCCTCATTTTATGTAGAGCATCAAACAACCAACAGATAGAAAAACTTTGAAGTTAGGTATTACTTCAGCAGATATGAATTAAAGACCTGAAATTGAAAGAGTGTGTATCCTTCTACACTTTTTTTTTTTTATGCAGTTTTCTACTTAAATTAATTTTGCTATTATAGCATAAAAATAATTTTTGCAAAAGAACAACAAATCTAACCACCAGAGCAGTAAAAATGAAAGAAAAAAATTGTTCTACTTACAAATACACTTCATTATTTTATTGGCTCAATAAATGATGTTGCCTCCAAAACATCAGTTGTGAAGGATGCTGAGAACTTAGGCATAAAGAAAGTAAACAAAAGCTACAAGATATTTGCAAATGTCACATAACTAACATTGCCCAAGAATTTCCTGTATGGTACCCTTAGCCTCATTTAGACAGTAATACAGTACCAAAATTTGTGTTCCTTATGAATCACAGATCCATAAAATCCTCATGCTGCCAGACCACATGTCTTTGAAAGCCTTTAGTAAAACTATTTCTGGTTTACTCAGAGCACTATTAGGCTGTGGAAAGGTGTGTTGCATTAGATGCTGAAGACCAAGTGCCAGATTTCCAGCAAGACTCACCTGCTGTAGCTTCATGGAAACTAATCACAGTGGCCACTGCAAATGTGATAGCAGTGGGAACTGTGGGGAGGGAACTGGCGGAGCAGTGATCATCTGAGGTACCTCTTGTGTATGTTAGAGAGTGGCTTGTTAATCAGAAGTTGTTAAAACAGTTGTTTGAAATGTTGCAACTGGACAGGATCTTTCTAAGCAAATGACTAATCCCAACAGTACTAATGATACCAATTTATCACTGAGGTTCTATTTGTATGTTTTGTAGTTTCCAATCTGTTACAGGAAAATGGTGGTGGCTGGTTGAGTGCCTTCTTTTATTTTAATGAACATTTAAAGTACATAATTTTACTTCATTTGTGCCAGAAAATTGCCCAAACACCTTCATTAGAAATAAGCAAATCTGTTCAATACTATCTGAACAGCAGGCAGTAGATGCCTTATTGAACAGAAAAGCTTTAACAAACCTTATCCTGTACACGTTCTGTATTATCAGTCTGTTTATGTACTCACAAGTTTAAGGAAAATATGGGTGTTGCTACATAATAAACAGTGTCTGACTACTCTTTTTTATCCAGGTGGTTGATTATATGGTATGGGATATTTTTGCAGGTGGTATAGAAAATCATATATACCAGCTGCTGTACCCACTGAGCAACACTTTGCTAAATGACAGAGCACCAATCACATATAACAGCTCTAATGACTCTAGTGGTATCTTTACTAGATGTATTTTTTGTTTGTTTGTTTGTTTGTTTTTACATTGAGAAATAGCCTTCAAAAATACTTTTACTTGTCTCTGGGTTTTGTTTTGTTTTTTTGTTTGGTTTTTTCTTTGGGTTTTTGGTTTTTTTGCATTGTCTGTTAGGCAAAAGGAAAAAATATTCAGGAGAAACATAAATGATTAAAAAAACCCACAATAATAAAATGCCAGATAGGATAGCAAAAATGATCTGTGCACTGGATGCCTTGGCATCCTGCCACCAATCCTTGGCAGAAATCACTTGCTGCTGGCACTGGAGATGTTAGATGTACTAGCCACTGGGCCCCTGCTATAAACATTTTACTATGTAGAATCAATACTGACATTCTGCATAAACAACTGGATGAACCTTGGGCAAAAATGATAGCAAAAAGCACTTCAGTAATTTCACATAAATCTGAAAATACAATTGTGCTTGACATTACTATTAGTATTGTATCTGAAGACCCTGATTATCACTGAGCACCATTAAATTTAGTCTACTGAACATCAGTTTTGTACTTTCTTTTCCTATGAGTATCACTGGTGTAAAGAACGAAGCAGTACGAAAATTATCTTCAGTTGGTACCCTATGGGAAGGCATCCAGGGTATTTGTTGTCCTTTGTGCAATTAACAATCATATCGATCACTTGCTTATTTCAATTAATAGTAGATAAGCTGTCTGATTCCCATCCTGGTTGTAATTAACAAAAGTAGACATTAACTGTTGCTAGAACAAAGTAACTGCTTCTCTACCACCTGCACTTCTTGTTTGAAAGTGTGGCATATGTTATGGCCAAGTTTGTTCCAGGAGTAGACAGTAGATTAAGAACTTTTCATAACTAAATAGTGCACGTTTGTTGTAGAGCTCCGCCACTGCTTACATATTTTTCTCAATTTTGATAGAGTAGTTAATATATTTAAGGAAATGATTGTCAACACTTGGATTCCCTGAAATTCCTTGTATTTTAGATAATGAGAGCACTGCCTCTGTCTCATAAAAAAAAAAGCCAATAGTGTTGCTTCTTTCTTGTGAAACACCATTATAACAGAGCTCACCATTTTTGCCAGGTTTATGTGAAAGACTCATGAGATCAAGTACTTGTGCTGTAACTCCGAATTCTTGAAGTCTAAGGCTGGTGCTCCAAGTCCTCTAAATCCCTTTAAGGATGTGGATTCTTTTACTCAGTTGGAAGCTGTCAAATCACTGAAGATTTAAACTACCACATACAGTATTGTTTCCTGCTGTGGCTGATGAAGGAGATACACAGCAGCTTTACATTGTGACATTATTATTTTCTTTCTTGTAATAATAAAGTGTCCTCTTCTGTGCAAAAAAAAATTCAAAAGGAAGCAAGCTTGCTTCACATCTAACATTGCAGTGGGCTGGGTGAAAATAATGAATGCAAACTGATGTTGGCAAGGACAGAAACTGATGAAATAGATGGACTGTGTGATGTCTCCAAAATATATAAAATGAAGGGGAAGAGCTACTCCTTGCATCAAATTATTCAGATTACTTAAAGAAAGAAAGAAAGGGGGGAAAAAAGAAAAAAAAAAGAAAAAGAAAAAGAAAAAGAAAAAGAAAAAGAAAAAGAAAAGGAAAAGGAAAAGGAAAAGGAAAAAAAGTTGAAGCAGCATATAAAAATATACATTCATTTATATGAAACTAAGCGGTTAAAGACATTAAACTTCTTCTGATTCTGGTCACACTTTCTATTTTTTAGGTATCTTTCTTTTTTGCCTTTCTTTCTTTTCTACCACTAACAATTCTTTCAGGAGTGCATTGACAGCTTTGAGCTGATAGAGAACCATTATAATCAATGTAGAAGATATAAAGTCACAATAAGAAGGGAATTAATGTTTACAGTAGTGGGGACCACACACTGTGATAGTTTGCATTAGAAACTCAGCAGGGGGAGTGTGAAAAGCTGTAGCATTATAGTAGATATGAGGGCTTTTGGGCATGAATAGGTCATGTGTGTTCAAGTACCTGTCTAACATGTAGCAATCAAAAATATTATCATATTCAGCAGGACCATTATTGCTGCTGCATTGAATATGTAGCCTCTTAAAATCCCCCATGCTCTCAAAAAATGAAAAAGATACAGCATCAAATAATGGATTCCCCCTAACCATATCAGCAGTACATTTCCAAGTACATTGCCACAAAAAGTGGAGACAGAGACATACAAGAGAATAGATCAAAACTACATGGAAACAGTGCTATGTCAGAGCAAGGTTATTCCTTCAGGTAAATAAAATCTTTTAGCCAAAATGCAGAAACAAATGCATGAAGCAAAGTGAACAACAAAAGATTTACATCTAGGTTCTAAAAAAAAATAAAAAAAAAAAATCATAATGAGCAGAAGCTTATAGAAGCTCAAAACAGGTTCAAAAATCCAGGAAATATTTTCTGGGGACATAAAAACATACAGCAAAGATTCAAGGTTATGATAAGTCCCTTTAGTTTTCGTTTCTTCCTTCTCTGTTTTTACATAAGCTTATGAGATGAACTGTAGTTCAAAATTACTAACAAATCTCTAAGAGACACAAATCAAGCAGCAGAAGTTTGACCTCAAAGTCTTTTTTTATGGTAGCAAAACCTATATTTTATCCCTGTTATTACAACACCATGTTGGAAGAATGTTGAAGTTACACAGAAAGACATTTAAAATTTGAGACATAGCAGAAATACTTTTCTACATTGCCCAGCGAAATTGAGTGTTACTTCATTTCACAAATGAGCAATTCTAACAGGGAAAGGCCAAGGGATTTGCTTATTTTGGCTGCCCAGGTGGAGCTGCACTTCATACCCATGCACCTGATGGTCAGAGCACTTAGAATTTAAAGGAGTAGATGATATCTATTTAAGGTTGTACACCAAAGTGGCTTGGAATTAGGCATCTTACATTAGTGGAGGTGAATCACAGAATCACAAATTCCCACTCTAAGTGTTCAAAGAACTTCTCCCATTGACTTCAGAGTCAACAAGCATTCTGGAAAACAAAGCTGCCACTGAGAAAGTGGGGAATAGCCCATCAGAAACACTTTTGAAGAGATAGCTGTCTACAGCATGAGAGACAACCTGCCCACAATGTTAGTGATCAGCTGTCTTAACCAACCACGTTGTCTTTTCTTCTCTGTCACGGCTAATCTCAGTAAGCATCACACTACTGTACAAGTACTTGATATTGTATAAGAAAAAAAAAATCAAGAAATCAAGAAAGGAGTGTAGGTAGATAGCTAAAATTAATAATTTTTCTCCACAGCTTGTTCTAAGAAAAAAGGACAGAGGAAATAAACTTCAAGACAGGAACCTGATCATCCCCACTTCTTAATTCTTTGATTTTCTTTGTATCTACTTTGATCTGTTCCAAGTAGATTTCTTTGTTACATGTTGATATAGTTCTTATTAGAGTGGATGCAAGTTAACAAGCTATTTGTTCTTTATTTGGAGGACTAGTTGCCTTTTATTTAGTTGATAAGCATACTAATGTTTACAAAGGTAAGCCTGTAAGCCTGATGTAAGCCTGTAAGAGCCATCTTCTAGTCATCTTCACTATCAACTATCTTCTGACAAACCCTAATGCTCAACTTCATGGCTACATTTTAGCATCACTCACGTAAGCATGTGCCAGATGTGAACTTACAGACATGCTCAGAGTTCTGACTTTAAGTCCCAAGAAAACACAAGCAGCAGGTTATTCCAAAATACTATTTATCCCTATAGAAGTTTGGGACGCTTTTCCAAAATGCTAAACTTGGCCTAAGTCTCTTTTCTACAAGATGAGATGTAAGACCGTGTCCCAAGGGAACACAATAAAAGACAGACTACAAGGATTTCGGGAGCAGGCATTTCTCATTCCTGCTTGTGCAATTTGCTCTGCTATGCATCAAGTAAGACTCACTGAAGCAAAAAATCCAATCTTTCCAAGTAAATGTCCTAAGCACTGGTTCCTAGGAAAATAATGTAGGGGAGGGCATTTCCACCTACCCTTCCTTTTTTAAGAGTGGTCTGAAATGCCAAACTCTCAAAGGGCTTTGATGCTTATTCCCAGAAGAAAGTGGAAAACAAATGAATCCTTTAAGGGAGGGGAACTGGTAGTGAAAGTTAAGGGTCAAATACCTAAGATGGAAATTAAATATTGGCATTATTCAAAATGCTTTCTTCATATTTAATTCTAGGATGGAAAAATTTATCATATAATATTATATATATATATATATATAATTTAGGAGCTGAGAATTTCAGGAAAATGAAATATTTCTAAAAAATATCCTAAATATTTTTGGCAGCCTAGACAGGGGAAGAAATTTGTCAGCAAAGTATATTCTATACACTTCATGGATGGAAAATGTAGATACAAGTTGCTATTAAACAAAATAAGGTAAAAGCACACGTTTTAGCACTGACCCTTGATTATCTCTAAGGTTTAGACAAAAAAAACTGCAATTGAGAGAGCAATACTTTCTGCTAAGGAGGAACAAGGACCTGTTGCAGGTAAGTAGTGATTCAGATCAGGCATAGTGTCCTTACCTGAGAGAAACTTCAGCTTTTACTTCAGCTATTCCTCTCTCTTCTTCCACTTCCTATGTTGGTAGAAGCTGTGGCAGACTTCAGTGAAGATTTATATTATCCCCTTCATGTTTCACCATATGTGAGATTCATTCTAGATGTTAGATGCATGGGTTTTGTTTTCTCCTTGTAATTCTCCCTAGCTCCTAACGTTTCATTCTTCTATGGCTATGTATGAACTGTGTTTATACTTTTATGGCCTTTAACACTGTCTATTGTCAAGGTCTTTGCTATCTTCTTGAGTTTTTACTCTTGAGGATCACTGTTATACAGCACACAATCCTAGAAAGAATGTAAGAGTAATGTAAGGCGGAGTCATGACTTCAATACCTTTTCTTAGTGTTCACAATTAAATTTTCTTGCTCCTGTGAAAATGAATTTACCACTGTGCTGTACTAGATAGAGACAAAAAAAGATAAAGAGTTACTGAAAAAGGAAAAAGGTGGAGGACAAGCTCTCACTATTGGCTGTTTTGGTTTCAGTTGGGCTTTTCTGTTGTTAGGTTGGGGTGTAGTTTTTGGGTTTTTTTGTTGGTTTGATTTGGTTTGGGCTTGGTTTGTATTCTATTTATATTATAAAACAACTACATGGGAAGAAAGCCACAGCTGCAGTTCCTAAGACTACTAGTGATTGCTATGTGTTTAATTGAAATTAGGTCCCAAACTCTGCAAAACTCCTCCCATGATTCTCCATACTTGCCAAAGGTCCTAGCAGGAAGGCATAGCAAAATAGGATTGGGTAGCACCTAATACTACTGCAATTCTTTAACCATCAGACCATGCTTCCATTATAATATTCTTGAAATTAAACTGAACTTACCTAATTAAATGGAAGTATTTTAATAAACTCTGTTAAAATGGACTTCAGTATAGAATTTGTGCCACATATAGAGTTACACTTTTGCACAAAATTAAAATATTTATTTTCCTCAAGACAGTTCTGCATGAGTTCTCATTGTTAGATGCCCAGGACAGTATGCTCTGTGTTCAATTTCAGAACTGGCAAGTATCAATAAAAAAAAACTTACATTTGTAGATAACTAAATAAATTAAACATGCCACAACTCCTAGTTACTGACACAACAACTAAAATCAGGTTTGTATAAGCAACCTTCTATGTGCTACATTCATCTGTGCTAGCTATCCTAATTGCCTGGGCTGAGATTATAACTTGGAGAAAGTAAGGTATTATGTTGTACTACTCCATAGCTAAGAGATTTTTTTCCTAAAGGGTGACAAAGGAACACTATTAGAGCCACCCATTCACCTCTATCCCCATTAATATTGATATTTAGAAGAAAAAAAAATCACGTTCATTGAAATGAACCACGTTTGATATCTGAAGGCTGATTTATTTAATATGAAAAACCAAACTGTGCCGTAAGGATTTGTGTACAATGCAAACCTGTTAAATACTTAACAGGGCATAACAAAAAAAATGTGTTCTTTAAGGAAGAATGCTGGCAGCAGCACTGCTCTGGCCTGATTGGTACATTAGCAGTTCTGGTTGTGATAGAAGAACACCAGTGTCAAGGAAATCTCATTAAAAATCCTTTCCTTTAGTAGATAATGGACTATGTGGCTAAACTGTGCAGCCATTGGCTTTCTGATCTGTGCTTTCCAATTTTAGTCTCTAAGTAAGCTTGCCTTATTAGCAAAATCTTCTGTCCAAAATATGCAGAACTGGATTAAACATCTGAAGTTTACAAAATGTATTTGATTACATTTCTCATGCCTTTTCAAAAATGAGGGCTAAATCTAGCTTTCTTATAAGTGAATGAGTAGCTGTGGGCTGAGGTTGGTTACAAAACACCATGTGGCCTTTGCCAATAATGTGATGAGGATTATTTTCTGAGAGACAATGAAGGCCCAGGTTCAAGAAAAAGAATAGACCCTGATTTACAAAATTACACAGAATTAAAAAATCAATGCATCTTCTTAAAAAAAGAAAAAATATATATCTTTTGAAAACGGATATTGAGAGAGCTGGGCTTTTCAACATGGAGAAGAGAAGGCTCCCTATAGCAACCTCACAGTACTTGAAGGGGACATACAAGGCAGTTGGAAGAGGGGCTTTCTACAAGGGCATGTAGGGATAGGACAAGAGGAATGGATTCCAACTGAAAGAGGGTAGATTTAAATTAGATATTTTGAAGAAATTCTCTACTGGGTAGATAGTGAGGCACTGAAGCAGGAAGTTCAGAGACATGGATGCCCCATACCTGGAAGTGCTCAAGACAAAGTTGGATGGGGCTCTGAGCAACCTGGTCTAGTGGACAGTGTCCCTGCCCATGGCAGGGGCTTGGAATTAAGTGATCTACAAGGTCACTTCCAACTCAAAACATTTTGTGAGTCTATGATTTAATTTTATATCGGCAATAGCAGTTGGTGAAGCTAACTTAAAGCTGGGAGCCTTCAGGGAATTGGAGACAAAATTCTATTCCTCTACTGAAAGACCAGGACAGAAACATCGGAAACAGAGTATTTATTTTCAAATATCTCTTATTAAGAGCCACAATTGTATTTCTGCAAAATATAATCAATTTTCTAAGTAAAAATACAAGTTAAGGTTTATGAGAAAGGAACTGAACTAGACAATATATTTGGCAAGAAGTAAACGAATGAACTAATAAAAAGACTGGGCTTCAATCACAAAGAAGTCTCATTTTTCCAGACAGATTATTGAACTAATGATAGATATTAACTATAAAATTTCTTCCTTTAGAAAGGATATCCTTTTGGTAAAAGACACACAGTTTCTCAAATTGTATTCTTTAGATATCATCTGTAATTAAACTAAGGAAAACAATGCCACAAGATGTTCTGAAGGCCAAATGTCTAAGTGAGCTTAAAAAGAAATATGACAAGTTCATGGAATATAAGTCTGGGACTATTAAAAATGTCATGCCTGACTTCATTCTTGAGAATTTCCAAAGCCGCTGATTCATGTACGTTAAGAAAGCTAACCAATAAAGTAGTTTCTTTGCTCCTGTACACTTTCACAGGCAAACTGGAAGAAAAATCTTGGGTTGCATTGACCCTTTGTCCCTTTCTTTATAGTCCTTTGTAATTATATTATCACCAAGGCCACTTAGACACTTGGACATTTAAACATTTGAAGTAAGCTAGCTGAAGCCAGGGATTCAAGACCTAAAGGTTGACATTGCTAAATTTACTTTGTGAGTCCTACAAGAGTACAGGAGCACTATGTGAATTGGTTACTGATTAATTCTCAAATACTCAGCCAGCAAGATCAGCCACAATCAACCCTTCCATAGACCACAGTTGCATTCTACCCTGCCTAAAATATCACATATACACCTATATATATATATGTGTGTGTGTGTGAAATATATATTAAATAATATAAATTATCATATTGTGACAGATTAGATATAAAAATTATTGCTCCTTGAAATGTATGTTCATCTTAATATTAGACAGTTGCTGAATAAAAGGGAAGAAGAATCAACATGAAAAGAATTCTCAACTTTTCCTTCTTGCAGCAATACAGTAATATCTGAGCTACTTTCCAGTTGCATTCGCATCTCTCAGTCCCTTTGTCTTACCTTCTGGTTTCACCAGGATCTAGCAGTGAGGGAATAGTTATAATAGTCCCTTAGCCTCTTTGGATCACCTAACCTCTGCTAGTAGGAGCTCAGAATCAGTTCCATAGCTACTGTACGAAAGGTGGGCAGTTCTTCCTTATCCTGTTGTCTTCTGATACAGAAAAATCTGATTATTTAATCATGTGTCTTCACATGAAAAACCCAAGGTCCTAATTCACATAAGGAGGAAACAGCTCTAAAGACATTTTATGTAGCTATTTCAGTAAAGCTCTAAATCTCCTCCTTGGGGTTTGCCATTTGAACCATCAACCTAATAAAACGTAACGTGGTGCAATTTGGAGCTTCTCTGAAAAGTAAGCATAGCACTGAGTGTAAACTGATAGCACTCTGAATCCAAAATTAAATCCACCCTTCCTGCTGCAGGGATAAAGGATTCTAATAGGTCTGTAGTTCAAAGACTTCCAGCAGAGTGGCATTTAAGAAGCTTTTTACTTATTTTATTTAGGAACATTTTTACTTGGTTAGCCACTATTTCCAATTAAGATACTGAAATTAATGGGTTGAAACCCCAGCTCATTTTTATAAAAATAGGCTTCCAGTTATGAGCTTTATTGGGGTTTTTTTTTTGTTGTTTTTTTTTGTTTTTTTTTTTTTTTTTTTAATCTGACCAGAATTGCTCACAAAATATTTCAGAACTAAAAGTAATTTAAGAAGCTGTTCCTTGATGCGTTTCAGCTATTAAATTCCAGCTCCCAGCTTTGACTCCGTAACTGACTATGTGTAGACAGGCTTAGTGTATGTTAACATATCAAACATGGACATAAATTTGATATGTTAGCAGGACTGCTCTGATTAAACTTAAGATCAAGAACTTAATTGCATCACTATATAAGCACAACCTTAATTGGATTACTAACTTGCAGAGAAGGGCAAAAAGACAAATGTGTCTCTGTACATATGATTTTATGTTGTTTAGTCTTATTGACTACACCCTGTTCAGCCTCAGGAACACTTACATCTTTGGAGTGATTGCATAGAGAGCATAATCCCTCAATTTATAAAATCTGAATAAACTTATCTTGCACCTGTCACCTTCTGTTAAGTGTCAGAACAATTAAATTGGTTCTGGAAAAAAGCAATCTGGATCTTGTCCTACATGGTTGTTATTATAACTGAAATTAGAAATCTGTTTATGAGCCCAAAACCCTGACCTTTTGCATAGGCTATTTGGTAACAGAGCATTTTTTTAACAGGATTCTCCTTTCCTCTGAGTGGGTAATTAGGCAGCATGGAAAGATGAACTCTAGTGGCCAAATGGATGAGACTTTAGCCAGGAGAGGACCCTGGGAACCTGCTGAAAAGAGGTTGTATTAGAAAACAGCCTCCAGCAAGGTGTGAGGAGACTGCAATCTGACTCAGAGGCTTTGTTCTAGTGTTGCTAACTGCCTTGGGCAGCTCAGTGAGATGTAAGATGAAAGGGAAAGGTGTGTCCTTCCTACACAGAAGACTAGATTTTATCCAACAAAAGACTATTTTTATTTTTATTTTTCTTGTAATAAAACATAGATTTGGAAGATTTCTGTCTCTTATTACATTAATTTCAAAGAAAATATGTTGCAGACCACTAGAGGACTGTGATTCTGAGTGCCATAACAAAGACCCTTGATCAAACTAGATGCTCACAGGTTTCAACCAACAGGGCTTTAAGGGTATTCATATTTATTTAAAATAGTTCCTGTCTCCAACAAGAAAAAATTCAGGTTAATTTAATAGTTACTCCATGAATGAATACTTTATCACATGGCTCTGATGCCTGCAGTTTGCCTCCTTTCATAATCTATGCCAGTCTGGCTCTTGAACTTAGGTTTCTATCTTCAACCTGGCTCCTGCGTATCATTTGGTCTAAGGACAAAGGAACAGATTACTAAATCTCCAAGTTTCATATTCACTACATTTATTTAGAAAAGAATATCAATAATTTATTAAAAGTAAATGTTCTATTAGAAATGGAATTTTAGCTTTTTTGAAAAGAGTAGAGTTTGTACATATGTTAAACTCTTAAAACTTATTGCATATTTTAAGATAACCACAATAAAAATTCTAATGCTTCAACCAAAGATGCTTTGCCTTGGTAGCCTCTAATCATTCTTAAAGAAAGAAAGAAAAATTAATGGAATAGTTAGTGCTGAAAGAATATTTTACCATTCATAAAAGTATAATAAATTATTAGTCTTTTCTGTGCATAGTGCTTTAATTAAAAATATAGTTTTCTTCTCAAATACGATAACGTGCTTTGTGTGATGGATTAAAAGCCCCTGAAATTCTACATGTCACAGAAAATAAACTCCTTTTTTTTCTAATTAGAAAAATTAATGTTGGTTACTGTTACAATATTAAATGTTTGATGGACTGAGTGAGATGACATTAGATTATCTCTAAGCCTATTCATTATGAAAGATGAACAGCAAATACAAACTCAAAACACATCAAAGTGCACAATAACATTATAGAAAAAAAGAAGCAAATAAAATGTCAATATTTTTGTTACATTGTGCCTGCTTTGGCCTCTTGTATATAACTAATTTCGATGGCTTAATTTACAATGCAGAAAGTTTTAAAATATTTATGTATTTTCCCTGAACTTTCTATGGTAGTTCATGGATTACCATGTAAAGGCAAAAGATTGTCTACATGAAAGCAGAAAGAAAATATCCTTACATTTTATTTCCTTTTTTTTTTTTTTTTTTTTTTTTAACCCATGGAGTAAACAAAGGTAGCTGGGTAATAACAGAGAAAGATAAGGAAATTTTATAAAACATGGTTGGGATTACTCCCACCTAGTTTTTGAGGTATGTGAAAATCTATTTTGCATTGAACTTGATTTTCCTGTGTTCCTGCTGTAATCAGTAAAGACTAGCAGACATCTCTGAAAGGCAGGGGAGTGGTGTGCAGAACATGTATGCTCTTCTGGTTCTTTTAATTTTATCTAAATTGATTTTCAAACCAATCTCTTCCAGAGTGTATATCTCTCTCTGCATATGCAAAGGTAGGCAAAGACCTCATTTCAGCTGTTCACATACTCTCCCTTCAGTGTCCTACACTCTACTTCTGGCTTCCATCAACATTTCCAGACACCTCCCCAAAGAGTCCAGCAGCATGCTAGACTTGGCAGATATTCTTGGGCATTTAAAGATGTATTAAAGTCTCATACAAGTCAAGCTCAAGATGATCAGGTAAATCTTAGTTGAATTGAACAGGAATCGGTTTGTCTACATTTAGATGTCTGCAGCCACATGTCCTCTGGATTATCACAATTCCTATGCAACTCTAGCGGAAATAGCAGATGAAATTCACCTAACCTCATTCTGTTTGAGCTGTCCTAAGCTCTCAGAAGCAATAACATGAAACTTGACTGACAGCCAACAAGACTTGGAGGAGACTTGAGCCCTTCTCAAGAAGCAGTTAAGAAGCCAGTCAGAGCAACTTCATGCCATGTAAAATTGCAGAGTCGCTAGATTAATTTTTTTCTTCATCACTGCAGTTCATGAGGTGCAGAAAAATAATTTTTCCCATCCCACAGAAATCACCTATATTTGTTCCCCTGAATGGGTCTCCAGCTTTTGGTGACTATACAGTCTAGAATTGCATTGGTTGTAAAGGAAGCTTACACATTCTGCTTCAGGGTGGACTCTGCCTTACTCTGAAAGGCAGTAGGATGAGCAGAATCACTCCTCCGAAGTGACAGCAATTCCATCTTTTTTTTATAAAGTAAGGGTCAACAGAGTTACAAATATTTATATAACAGGAAGTGTTAAAACATTTGTGGGCTTGGAGAGATTTTGAAGCTGCATTTATCTGCTGAGGGACATTACCAACCAAATCAGATTAAGGTCCTGTTCAAAACTATTATTCTCATTCTTGTTTTTTCTGAAAACCAAGGTACAGAGAAATGCTGGTTAATCAAATTGTAAGCATTTTATCGTCTGGCAAAACATATCTCTAGCTTGAAATTTTTCCATTAATTCTCTACTAAACCTAGTAAGTCCATCTGAAAACTGAGGATTTCTCAAGGTAAGGTTATATAAAATCACAAATCTTTAAATTTTAGATAAAACTATCCAACTTTTATTTCAATCAATGCACTATAGGCAAAGTGTTTATATAGAAGTAAATACCTCCATCTTACTTTGGGAAAAATAAAATTTATGGTAGCTTTTTCAATAACTTGAACTATCAAGTGTGTAATGCTTCATGTTTTGTTGTTGTTTTTTTTTGTTTTTTTCTAAATATCATATTAAAAGCAGAGTTAAACATACATCACATAAACACCAATGTAATCATATGAGTATGCTTGTATATGACACATTGTCCCACAAGATAAATACAGCAACAGAACTCATTGACATCAAAAAATATTAGTATTTAAAACTATTGCATGCCTTTATCTCCTGCTGATAAGGGCTTTCCTTAAAAAAGCTGTAAGAGATATTTTGAACAGATGGTAACTGGTTTGTTCTATCCTGCATCTCTTCACAACTGCCACACAGCTTTACCATTCATTAATCTTCCATAGACTTCCAGTAGCACAGCAACTAAATTACACACATACACACTCTGAGGCCAGGATTGCTGTCAAGCCTAAAATTAAACTGAAGTGCACTGTGCCAAGTCTTTTAACAAAACTCTCCTATAAAACAGTTAGAAAAATAAACATTTAGCTTGGAGCCTGACCCATGAACATTCAGCCCTAAAAGAGAGAGCACCAGTTGGTCATTACATTTAGGGCATTCTACGAAGCAAGTAGAGCTGTGATTTGTCAGTGGGAATAAAACCAGAAAACATCTGGTTTGAATTCACCTTGACTCATTAAGGTTTAAGGAGAGAGCTATTTCCTCTATGTTTGAAGTGACGAGGGGAAAAAATACATTATACCCACAACATCCCCTATGATCCTTGCATTTGTAACGAGGTCTCTACACAGCAGGTGATAACTTAATAAAATTGCAATCTATTTTTTTGGATTAGAAATTAGGCCACAAAATCTAAAATATCCCTGTTGCTTGTAGCACCAACATATGCATCAAATTCCTAATCTTCCAAGCTTCATTTACCAAAAAAATGCTCTAGCATTTCATTCTCTGAACTCTCCAAAGCTTCCACTCAAATTTTTCTCAAACATATTTTTTAAACCTAGAGATGGTTCAAAAGACTTTTTTTTTTTTTTTTAATGTTGAATTCTTTCTCACAAAAGTTTTCATAATTTTGCTCTCCAGCATTTCTTAAAAACAATATTGGCAACTATAGAAGGAATTCAAAGAGAACTTTGATCTCAGTATTGTAAAGTGCTGAAAGGCTGGCTTTGCCCTTTCTCCCTTCTACCTCCTCCATCACTTTTGGCTGAGGTTTACCCAGAAAGTACTGTAAAATGACAAACTCAACAATACAAGCAGCAGCAGTTTGGAAGCCTAACTTATCATCTGTCTTTTATGGTAGTGTACATATACATATTACATGTGTGAACAGATGTTCCCAAAACCCAAAAGTGAAGTGCTGCAGTGACTAGGAGAACAAAGCTCTGTTGTAAATAATTACATTGTTCCTGCAGTCTCTCTCTTCTCTTCTTTATTTCCTTTGTTTTTCCATGGGAAAATAAGAAAGATTATATTTTTACTTCACAAAGTTTTATTGACTAATCTAATTGTTATCTTTCAAATGCAAATTTGAGGTTTTAATTTAGAACTACTACTATCTTTTAATTGCATCAGTTTTAGAGGAGAATTAGTATTAGTGTGCAATCTCTATAATCTCTATAATTATGGAGATTTCTGCAGTGGGAATCATAGAACTCTAGATATTATGTATCTGAATTTCTCTGTTTACTTTAATACATTTTTGTTGCAAAATACCTCCAGGTACAGTTATGCAAAGTTGCAATATTAAAAGACAAGTTTTCTTGAAATTTATCTTACACACTGAATAATTTTAAATATCTTTGCTCATATTATTCTGTTTAAATCTGTGTTTCTATCTAGTGTGTAGCTTGTAGAGGCATTTCAATATCCAGAGTCTCACACTAATGCAAAGTAAAGGAATTAAGACGCTTGGTTAAACCATTCACATGTTCTCAATATACATATAATGCAGCATACAGTGTTCCTGAAGTAGAATTATTAGAAATCTATACCAGAAAATTACTTTTCATTAAAATGGTACAAATTCCTTTTCAGAGAAAAATAGGAATTTGTTCCTATTTCTATATATATGTGTGTTTCTCACATTTTATTCATTTGTTGATCTTAAAAAGAAACTCAAAATCCCCAGCACAATGTGTGAAACCAGCCTGTGAAGAGCTCCTGAACATGACACTTTTCTAAATTTTCAGACAGAATGAATCCATGTTCAAAGATTCATGATCTGGTTATTGCATCAGCCTAAGCTGCAGACTTAGAGGACCTATGACCAGTTGAACTCTGGTATTGGAATTAACAATGTGTCTTGGCTTACCTGATAACATACTAACAATATGTGCTTCAATTTTTCTAATGTACGTGAAGAGGAAGAAAGATATATATATATTTACATAAACTATAGAGCACACAGTCATGGTCACACTTCTGCTTCTGAAGTTTTTTTGTGGTATCACACAGAATACAACTTTTCAATGCAAATTTAGTTTGTTACTACATGCATTAGTGGAAAATAAATAGTAGTGTATACACATACTTAATACATTTACTTCTCATAGAATTTTCCTGGGGAGAAAAAAAAGGGTGTTTCTGAGAAATTTCTATCATATGGCTATGCAGCAGGGAACACAGGGTAAGATTACTGAATGTTTACCAGCTCCAAGTCTTTTTCAGCCTTTCAGAGCAAAAATTTCTATTTTCATCTACAGAAATTACTTAGCATTTCGATCTACAGAAATTACTTAGCATCTAAGGCTGCATCTATACTTGTGAAAAAACAAATGTAATAATTCTTTGGCATTCAGTATTAGTAATGCATCCATACCAAAACATTCATTCTCCAGTACCAGAAATTATATCTGTATTATCTTTTGAGAATTGTTCCTTTCTGAAATTGTCATTTCAAGCTATTTGTTATTTCTTTTTGTAACAAACCAGAAAACATATAAAGGAGTATTATAAAACAACAGTACAGACAGATGCATTCCAGTGTTCTGCAAAAGATTTCTTGTCCTGTTTAATTTACTAACATAGTTACATGCCAAAGTATGAGGAGAAACTAGACAGATTGCTGTCCAAAGCTACTGCTGGGAAGGAAGGATAACCTTTTGCTCTTTTGCTGAGTAAACTTTGAGTGTGATTTGTATTTAATAAGGGACAATAAAACTGTTCAGTATCTGAAGTAGATAGGGCAAATATGTAAAACCAAGGCAGCCTGCTTTGCTAAAGTAAATGTGTTGTTTTGGGCATTAAGAACTACAAAAGATACCCAATTACTATTTTTTATTGAATTACTAATATAACCCAGTAAATATGATGGCACTTTACAGACAAATAGGAGCCATATCACTGAGTTGAAAAGCATGCACTCTAAAACAATTGAGGTAATAACATTATGAAGGTGTTAAGACCTGGATAAAGGGTAAGAGAGAGAATATTTTCTTACAACAGATTGACAGAGACTGACAAAATAATGATGTAATTACAGCATTTTGCTATTTTGGTACCAACATTATAGGTATTATTTTAACTGTATAGAGTAGGTTTTTTGGGTTTTTTTCCTGAAGAAAGTTCAAGAAAAACACTTTATCTCTTAAGTTTCTCTGCATAGTATGACTATTTTTTAAAAAATATAATTGTAGTAGTATATCTTCTAAAACGAACTTTGTTCAGCACAGCTCCTGGTAGTTGTTTTTAACTCTAGTTGAAATTTAAACAGCTAAAGGTTAATCAAAGACAAAATGTTTTGACGAGAGATCATAGCAAGATAGCACATTTATCTGCTAATTGTCTGAGGACAAATTCACAGAAAGCTACTTCTGTTGGCTTTTGTTATCTGGCTAAGGGCAACAAATTTCAGATGGTTTGTTCTGCTGATAATCAAGTTACTCATCAGGCTCTTCAAGGATTAGGCATCATTAGATGTTTGATAAATATATAAATTTTAATATTAAAGCCTTTTTTGTCCTTAGTGTGAAATGTATACCCCTAACCTTGATATTCAAGGGCCTCTGTGTGATAAAATAATTTTGTTCCCTTCCAAATGGATGTACTTTGGGCATCATGTATGGGGAAAGATCTGAAATATTTTCTCAGTTTTATTAGGACCTTCCAGGATAATCTAAAGTGACGAGCTTCCCTAATGTCTTTGGAAACTCTTTTTTTCTTTTGGGCATGCATTCCATGATTTTTAAACATAAATGAGCCCAAACATCTCAATGCATACTTTGAGCAAAAATTTTTGTATGTCACAGTTCACATTTCAAATCATAAACTTTCTAGTTCTAATAAAAAGCTTCATTTCATACCCTTATTCTTTGCTCTAATTGTCTGTTCTCTGATAGGAAAATCCAATAAATTTTAACAAGTGTCCCCTGTAATTTCTTCCCCAGATTTTTGGAGTGTAAAACTTCCTTGTTTTCAATGTTCAACAAGGGCTTCTTTCACTCTTCAGAATATATCTATGGTTTTAATGTCATTAAGGACTGGATTGTCTAAGTGTATCTGTAAAGTTACCAATGTATGAGTCAGATGAGTGAGTAACTGGAGCTCAGTGACGAGCAATCCTTCACCTGATCTGCAGGGGGAAATCACGTCACTGCTTTTAGGCTGTCTTGAATGCAGCATGAAATGATTTCTTTTATCAAGGTATTTCATATATATTAGTAATGGTCAAACACCAGTGCCCAGTTACTTTCTCATCATTCATTACACTGGAGCAAACATTACTAAGGTTTTAAAGGAAAAAAAGAAACTTCATCCAGCCATGCTTAAAGCAGTTTAGGTTGACAATTCAAAACCAAAATTCACACAATTTTCTACCAGTTTTTGAAAGAAGTGTGATGCCATTGACAGTGTATTGAATGGAAATCACATTCATCCAAAATGTCCTGCACATTAATATGGAAATCATATTTCTGTAAAGAATAAGACCCAATGCAATTACTTACACAACCTGTTCCACTATCACTATTTTCAAGTTTACCTTCACAAGTATGGATCAGATCCAAGAATGTTAGACCTCAATGTATATTTACTGTTTATTCTTTGAAAATGTATCTCTGTTGTTAAACATCCAGCAAAGATTTATAAGTAATTTAGTCTGTTTTAACCAAGAGGTTCACAATGTTGAATCCCTTATACATGCATCAAAACCATGTCTTTTTCCTTGTTCATTCAGTTCTTAGAATTAGAATTCAGTTCTTGGTTACAGGAAGGTAACTGCATTGTTCCTTCTTTCACTGGCCTAGAGCAGCCTAGGACAGATGGAATTAAATGGCTCTTGTTATTCTGTAGCCATACTTTATATGAGTTTCTATTATTGCTATTTACCAGTCTCTACACTGCACTGTCAAGCTAAGGTTTCTTGACTGTGAGAGGTTTTTGTGTATATGGTACATCAATCTGGATAAACTGAGGTCAGAGATGTATGCTTATCTTGCCTAGGTTGTCTTACACTTTCTTTTTTTCTCACACAATTCAGATGCTAGCTTTAGTTTCCTGTAGAATGAAGTGGAAATCTGATAAAGTAAAATAAACAAAAAAAAACTTTAGGAAGGCTTCTATTATTTTTAAGGAAGAAATGAATTTTAGTTGAACAGAAATAATTCAGGGTGCCTGTAAAGACTGTTATCACCCTTGAATAAAGGAGCAGAATGCATGGAATATGACACAAGTTGATTTTTAGGGAATCTTGCAGAATTTTCTGCTTCAGGTTATTATACTGCAAAACAACCTCAATGAAAAACATCACCTTTTCTGCATGAATGAGGTGAAATATCCGTAACTGTTTAATAAAATTACCCAGCTGACCAAAGGGATATTCCAGACCTTATGGCATCATGCTCAGCATATAATGCTGGGCAAATAAAAAAGAAAGGTGAGGACGTCTGGAGTGATGGAGCCCTTCTTTTCTGGAGAGAGTTGGACACCTGCCTGTTCATAGGGAGTCATGAATGAATTCTTATATTGCTTTCTCACCTACACAGTTTTTACTTTCTGTATTAATCTCTATTTTTCTCAACTCATGTGTTTTCTCACTTTTATTCTTCCAGTTATCTCCCTCATCCTACCAGGAAAGGAGGGCCTTTGAATAAGTAAGTGGCTGTGTGGGGTTTAGTTGCCAGCTGGGGTTAAACCAAGACAAGCTAGAAGCAGTTGGATTTAAAGCAGTAGTTCATGCTTGATTCTACCAGTTGCCCACTGCACCATATTTATTACCTATTTTATGATATTTACATCTAGTGTGGAGACCTTTCACACATTTTAAATTGTGTCAAACTTTCAGACTTTCCTAAAATGTAAAACATGCTGATTAATACATCATATACATTATTCGCTGTGATACATGTTGTCAGTATACAAATTACAATAGTTTTGCCATCTGTATAAATTTAGCAACCACTCTTAAAGCACTTTTAGTTACAGAGTAACTGCTGATTAGATAGATATTCAAAGTACAGTATGAGTACAGGACAGCAACCTCAAGCACGCCCTATTAGAAAATTTAGCCTGAATATATATTGTCACTTAGCAGTATGAAAGCAAAATCTCTGCAGTGGAAAAAAGAATAATGCAGTATCTGCTATATTAATATATATTAATAGCAGATATAGATCATTGTTGTGGATGTTCTCGCTACCAGGCAGTCAGATACACATTTGACACATATTCACACTCAAAAAGGCAATGACATACTACTACCTGCATTTCAATTAGCATTAAAACTCTAGCCTTAAGGTATCTTAAAGGCAGATCTTTTAAGGTATGTTGGCAATGACACATAAAAAAGGTATTTAAAAAATTTCAAGGAATGCAATGATTTTACAAGCTGGATTTTTAGAGGTAGTAATGATTATTGCCTGCTGTTCTTTAAAAAGAAAGAAAAAAACACCAAAAAGAAGAAAATCAAAGAAAAGGGTTTTACAGAATGTCAAAAAAGGCTTGCACAAATCAATAAAAAATGGGGAGATTTTCTGAACTGATGAGTATATGTAAACAAGAGGTTAATTGCAAACTACAGTACTGTAATATCTGTTTAATTGCTAGAGAAGGAAGAAAACCTTAAAAGCCAGACAAAGTATTTTGCACAGCAGTTGAATAATTATGATTAGCACCATAGAGGTACTTTTGAACAGGGAGAAAAAAGGGAAAGTAAAGCAGGCAAGCCACAAACTCTTCAAGCCCTCTATCGAAAATTTAAGAAAGTTTAATTTTGAAAAGGAGTACACAGAAGTCAGAATAAAATTATACAAGATGCAACAGTAGTAGAAATAGAAAATTAAAAAACTTAAGAAAACTTGAGTAAAGATGCTGAGGGTGATCGGATCTTACAAGGACAAAAAATGTTTTTGAAATATTCTTGCTAATGAAAAATAAGAATATAATAAGAACTGGAATTTTATGATTATTATAAAAGAACTCCTATTTCAAAAGAGATATTTCTGTAGTCAGAAAGTGTTTTGATATGACATACACAGCACTGACCTCATCTTCTTTCAAACTTCATAACTGTCATCAGATAAAAACAGTTTCCCGAATGTTGCTAACTCAGCATGGTGCTACTGGCCGCTGTATTTATTATAGCATGTTTAAAAGCGTTGCAGGAGGAATGCAGGATTTTACAAGTGCTCCAAGGTGGATTAACTCTCCTCATCTTGACACCATGATAAACTCTCAGTGCATCTAGTGCAGAATGCTGACTGTAGATTCTTCTTGTCTAACTGTATCCTTCAAAGTGCTAGGTGTCAGTTCTAAGCAAGTTACAAGGGTTCCCTCGAAGTTAAAAATAAAAATAAAAGGACAGGCCCCCTTCAGAAGTTAGATTACCCTCCTGCAAGATGAGTACCTAAATGTACAGCTGCAGACAAAATTCCACAATTTCTAAAGGCAGTTCCCTTGGGAATGCAGATGGAGACAAAGACAACCAAGGGTTAGGAAAGTTATGTACATTTAATAGAACAAACCTCAGCAAGATAATTTTTATGTTATCTGAAAAGCCTCTCATTGTCATATTTGACCACTAAGAATATGAATGCAGGGTCCCTCACGTTCAAAGATCCAGAATTTCACTTATTTCCAAGCTGCAAGACAGAAGATATTATCTTTTTCCAGAACCTTTGTTTCAGGGAATCTAACAGAAAAGCGGCATTACAAATTTTGTTTATTCCAACTGATTAGCATACGAAAGTATTTATTATTCAAAAAACCCAAACAAACAAAGAAAAAACCCAAACTTGCCAAAAAAATTTACATTTTCAGATGAGGAAACTTAGAGAAAGAAGAAGAAGAAACATATAACAGAATATCATAGAGTCATAGAATATCCATAGTTGGAAAGGACCAAAAATTTTTACTGAGTCCAACTCTTAACTTGATCAAAATCACTAGGAAAAGCATGAATCTGAAAAAATTAGAGTTTGTTCTTTCCTTTTAACTCACATTCTGTCATTCAAAATAGGTGCCCTGTGTTTCACCACTCATATTTTCCCTCTATATTTCAACTAGTTTCCTGTATCAAAGCTAAAATTAGTTTTGTCAAGTCCCAAGATAATTTTAAGCTGGAAGCCATGGCTAGGAAAATAAAAGCATCATATATGAAGCTTAGCACACACACACACACACACACACACACACACACACACACACACATTAACAGTTTCCATCCACATATTAAGTTTAGAACTTCAAAACTGACTGTAATTTTTCTTTAGTTCACTGTGTCTTCCAAATTTCTGAACAGAAAGACAGAAATAGTCAGGGATGGCACAGCTAAAAGGAATTTCTGCTTCAATTACACCTGAAGCTTTAGATCAGTTTAGACTGATCTATTTCTTAGGAGATTTGGACAACAACTTCAGACACCCATCTTCTTTCTAATCAGTTGGTGACTCTTTTATAATGCTTCTAATCTTGAGAGACGGCTCTGTATATTAGTCCAGCTGGATTCTGTGCAAACATTTGTATTAAATTCAACTGCTGTGTGGAAATCTGTTTTCTACCAACTGAGAAACATCTGTAGATTATGTCCTAGTAAATGCAGAAGGGCTTTGTTAATTTCTTTGTTTCATCTTATTTATATTATCCCTCTTTTTATTAGTTTTCCTGCTGTCTAACAAACTTCAATTGACATAACACACTGCTGTGAACATCTAGACTGCATATACAGTTACTTCAGTTTTCACTTGCTTAAGGTTATATTCTCCCTGCACATTGCACATATAATTCTCACAAATGTTAATGGTCTTTAAGATTGTGTACTGAGGGCAAACTGGAGCTCTTATATTAGTTGCTGGTTAAATTCCATCATGCTTCATAAAGCACTAACTGGTGAAATGTAATTGTTAGAACAAGGTCCATAACACAAAAATAATTTAAGAGAACAAAAACTTTTTAATTCTTTCTTAAAATAAAATTGTGTATGTATGGTTATGGGATAAGAATTCTAGGGTACTTATATTTAAATGCATGTACAAGCAATTAGTTGATCCTGCATGGATTCTCTTCTGTAATACATATTGTGGACTGATGAAGCAAAAGCTGTTATCAAAGTGAAAAGGAACACAGGCTTTTATAAGGTCAGCAATTTTTCAATGAACTGGCAGAGCAAGGATTACAGCTTCAGACATCTTGGTACCTATTTAAATATCTAGAACTTTGAACATTTGTTGGTGTTTCTGGGGATAAAATAAATCATTTAGGGAAAGAAAAAGGAAAACGGATGCTTTATTACATGTATTTACTTCCCCTTTGAAGTTCGTGTCAGATTTGCTCGTTTAAAAGAAAATAATTCCACTACAGTCATTACAGTAATTCAGGTTCAAACAGCCGATGAAACCGAGCTATATTCTGTCTGCTTTGAAGATCTTCAGTTGGTTTTCTCTCACACATTTTGAATAAATCTCCTAAAACACAATGCTATGAAAAAAAAAATGACAGAGTGGAAGGGAGTAAACCACAGTATCAGGATATTAGAAATTAGAAAATAAAATCTTTCTCAAGAAGGTCATGTAATCTCTCCCTCACTACAGCAGAATTTTTTCTTATAAAGCTTGTTTCAGATTCAGTTCGAAAATGAACAAGTGGCATTTCCATCACTTCCCCTGGGAGGCAATTTCATACTTAATGTATTCTCAGTGTATATAAGGTAGGGAGGGACACCCACATCTCCCACTTTGTTGAAAAGTGCTCTAATCATTGGGGGAGAGGGCAGGTGGGAGGGAAGGAAATGTATTCCACCCCTCTTGTTGAAGCTGTGTCACTATGCAGAAAAGATTTCAGGATATCATGGGAGGGAGGAGGGAGACCGAGGGGAAAGAAGAGAAAGAGCTGTCTGCTAGTTAGCACATGCAGTTTGGTACAGGGAATCCTAGGTTATTGCTATGAGTTTTACTCTAGAGACTTTATTTTATCCACTGGTCAAGATAAAATAAGAAACATTTCTAGCTAATTTGTCTACAGATCTTATTTTTATAAGCTCATATATAGAAATGCAAGATTGGAGCGACATGGCCATCTGTTTTTCTCAGATGGTATTTTGCATCAAGTGGATAGATCTGGAAAAAAAATCCCACAACTTCTCTGGACAATCTGTTGGTGTTACACACGGTGCCTCATGCAAATTCTAGATTAGATGTTAATTTCACCTGTGCTACTTAGTAATACATATTTAAAGGTAAAATCGTATTATGTTAGTAGGAAAATTAAATAATATTTAATTTAATTTATTTTATCTACAAAAGTATTTTCTTGGCTTTGGCACATCAGTATCCTCCTTCCTGTACTACTGGAATTAAAAGTCCAACAATGTTTAAGCAGACTGAGTAAAAAGAGTGAAGTTATGCTGTGTTTGAGCTTCATGCTACAATAGTGTTAGCATTCCTTGAACAGTAGTTCAGATTTGCTAAAGGTGTATTCCTTGTGACAAGCTCTTTTCTTGACACATGCAAATGCAGACACTACTGCAATACCTTCTGTTATGAGACAGAGATAGGACAGGGCTCACTTTAGAAAGTGTAATAAATCCCCATGGATCCTTGAACGATTAGGGTTCTCTATAAAAAGTGAACCTTGTGTTTCAATCTGTAAATGTTGAGTAGTGGTATGATTCAAGTTGTAACTCTACCATAAAACTAAACTAGCTTGCTGGAGTTTTTTTCTGTTCATATTCTGATTTTTTTAACAAGAGGTTTTTACTGAATTTCTCATCATTGGAGGATTTCTGGATTTTGTCAATGAAAGCACCTCTGTGCCTAGTAGAATACTTTTCCAGTGAGTAAGTGTCAGGAGAAAGTAGTTGTTGGGGGGGGAGAGGGGGAACTCTATGAAAGTCAGAAGATGAAAGTGTTATGACACTTAAGCAAGCTCAGATAAAATACTTGAGAAAACTCAATTTTAGCTCCTGTGATATGTAGACTAAAGTTGACTATGACTCTCATTCAGACATAATGATAAGTCTTTGGCTCCAAACTCTATCTCTACACTTTATTCTTCTCCATCTGTTCAATCAAGTGTCACTCTTAGCAACTTCCTTCATATCTTTCCCTCACACAAACTTCCCTCACACAATTCCAGAATGGATGAATACATTCCAACTACAATGAGGACCCTCTAGCTGTTTTCTGTACCATCCTCTTTGTTTTGTGCTGAGCCATCTGTCGTCCTTACAATGCAAGTCCTTAGGAGCAAAGTATTCATTAGTCGTTGAACAATGATTTCTGAGCAAAATTTATACTTAAACCACCAACATTGTTACACTTAGATTTTGGAGAAGTTAGAAGATATCTTATTAAATAAGTTCAATTAAGTCCAATTATTAAATCCAATACCTATGGAAGTGAAGTTGTGCATGATTATCTGTGCTATTATATGCAGTTTGAATGAATCTTCCATATCTCTCTTCCATTTCTTCAGTGCTTCACTTCACAATATATCTTCGGACAAAGGCTGTTATTGATTCTGGAAGTCACATTCCTGCAAGTGGCAGAAAGATGCTGTGCACCACTTTCTTTTCCTTCCATTCCAAGCACCCATTGTTGCTGCAAAACAGATGAGACTCAGGATATTTACTGCCTACTGTGCATAAACTCAAAGTAGGCAGCACAATCCTTACTTGTCTCCTTGATAGTGAAGTAACGCTTCCAAGAGTGAACTCATTTGTCTGAGTGCTCATTTCACTTTCTATAGGCACATATCAAGATTAAGTAGGAAATCACTGTATCGTTATGTGCTTTTACAAAGAATGCCTACAGACTTAAGATGACAACAAAATTCCAAATTGATATTCTCAGTGCAATGGCTGTCAATACAAAAACAACTAAATTTTTATACACTCAAAAAAAAAAAAAAAAAAAAACAGAATAGCAAATTGGAATAGTAAAGAAGGCAGCCTCATCTAACACAGCACCAATCTCAAAAAGCACACTTTGATCTTGATCAAAGGTAGAGAAACTGGATGGGTACCTATCTTCACATCATCCATAGCATTCCTCCTGTAGTAGCAGATAGCAACTGCTGACTTCACAACAGTGAGTAGCTGTTACTCACAATGAAGTCAATGAAATTGCTCATGTAAGCCCACCAATGACAGGGAGCAATTAATAATCTGATATTAAGTGAATAATTTCAGACCTCCGAAAAAGGTAGTTGAAAGTGATTTTTAAAGAAACAGCTGCACCATAAAAAACAAAAACTAAACTAGAAAAAAAAGGCACATAACACAAAAACAGTGAGAAAAAACACTGAAAACCTCCAAACCCTCAAAAAAACCCCAAAAAACAACAAAAAAAACCAAAATCAAAACAAAATTTAAAAAACCCAACATCAACAACAAAACAAAACAAAGCAAAACAAACAAACAAGCACCAGCAACAAAAAAAAACCCCAAACCCACTCCAAACAATAGAAAAATTAAAACACTGAAGAGTAGAAAGAAGTCCCTGGAAGTAGGTGAGAGATCTTACTATGATAAGTTACGATAATTTTGTGGTTTTCAGTACCTGTGTGAAGCAGATAGGAAAGAGAAAATTTGGCACAGATTTTAAATTACTGTGACAATAGGGATCCAAAAAGACTTTATTTAAACTGTCAGATTTTAAATGCATGAACTGTACAGTGCATGCAAAAGATACATATTGTTCATGATTTTTTTCTGCTTCTTCTTTCAAAATCCTAAAAGGATACCCTATAATTTCTCACTAATGTCCTTGATATGAGTTAAACAACACTTCATCTTAATAGCTTTATCCACCAAAACACTTCTGAACATACCCTCTTCTTTAAAAAAAAACCTTCCTCCTCTAACTCTTAGCCAACCGTAAACACCTTCCACAAGTGTTGGTCTAGTTTCTCCCACAGTCCCTTCACTGGAAAATTGAACAACATGCTATAAATTCAAAGTGATGCAAGCCACAAAATATGTATTCAAAAGACAAGACTCATGTGTCTCTAGGTATGTGCTCTCTTACTTGCTCTAAAATTAATACATATAATATAAATCTATTCCAATGTATTTGTGAAGACAATCAAAAGCATGACATTAATTTTGAAGTCCTGTTGTCCATGGCTATACCACAGCAGAAGTATTTGAGAGGCTCACAATACTAGTAACTCAACCTTTCCTTGCTTTGGCCAGAAGGATCAGCTGCATAGTGCTATACAAAGCCAGCACATGCCCAAACCTTCATGCTTAATACCTCCTTGAAATGTTGGGCTCCCCACTCTTAAAAGCCTAATTCAGTTTCTCTCTCATAGATTTCAATTCCCTGATTGTCAACTGAAACTCAGAACTCATAATAGTGTCTCCTACTGCAATTAGGGTAGAGAAACTACTAGAGCAGCCTTTGAAATTTATTAATTTATTTAATGCAGCTGAACCAATGGGATTGAATTTCATTTTATAAATTCAAATTTTTGAGTTGCAAAAGTTATAAAAGCAATAGGTGTTTAAAGAATGTTCCACCTTGAAGTCATTTTTCTTTTCTTTTTTGTTTTTGTATAATTTTTATATGAGTCTTGGAATTGACAGGAGCAGTTCAGGAAGAAAAACATGAAAAAAGAGAGGTGTTCAAAATGTTTGAAAAAGACCACATATCAACTATAAGCACAATTTTTGAGGATTTCCTTGTAAATGTGATACGAAGCCATATTTTTATGAAAACTCAAGTTTGGAATATATGTTGAGTTGAGATTTGATATGCTAAACTATACTTATGTCCTATTCAACCAGACTATAGAAAAGACAATATAAAGGAGCCCTTGTCTTGCAAGAGTGGAAAGGACAATGACAGTACATGATGAGGATGGTTTCATATGTTTGCCTTAATGTCTCTGCATTTACTCATAAAGATTTACTTCACAAAGCTTTCAATGCCTTCTGTGTGAAAACAGTAAAATAATGCCAGGTTACACTTAATGAGAAGCTGCAGTTTAATCCTTGGACTCCTTGGACACTGAACTTTAAGAAACACTTGAGCTCCCTAATATCTTGGTAAATATATCTCAGTAAATATGTCTTCACTGCTCACAAGTCCATGTATTATTTGCATATAGTTTTTGTCTTCTTCTTAAGCCCACTAAAGTTTACAGTACACTATTCAACTGAGTTCTTTAGTTTCAGTGAAAGGCATTGTTCAATGCATATATCCATATGGTACATTATAGGGGAAATTACTTGGCCAAAATTATTCATCTGAAGGAATTTGTTCTACTAATGATTTTTTTGTTTCAGTGCCCCAATTAGGGAAAGTGCTTAGAGGTCATGCCAAAATCAATCTTTCTATACTCTAAAACAACAGATCTTCTGCACAATATCCTATTATGAAGATTCTGTAACATCAGCAATTTGAGCTTTCATCTACCAGGTGGTTTTGTGTGTCATATGTGTCAGATCTTTAAACAAACATTGAAAAATGACATTTTGAAGTGCCTCTGTTCCATTTATAGCCTATGTGGTAAAAGAGTGTTTAGCAGAGCAATGGCTTGTACACTATGGAATGAGGAGTTTAATGGCTCATACATACTTCATTTGAAAAATATCAATAACCATTCACAAGTCTTTTCTTGCATAAACTCCATGAAAATCCCCATGTAAATGGTGCATAACTTCTTTATGATTCATGCTATGGGTTGGTTGGTGTTGTGTAGTTTTGGTTTTTTGTTTGGAAATTTTTACTGTTACATCACTAGTAAAAGCTTGGTTATACCTGCAAAGTTTAAAGTAAATTTCCACTGGTGATAAAATACATGTTTTGCTCCCTATAAACATTTTCAGTTACATAAATAGGCCGTAAGGAATGCTTTGTTTTCTCCCATTATTAAAGTTGAAAATGCTCGTATAGTGTATTCAAAAATACCTTTTTGGTAGAATGACAATCTGATTCATTCAGCCAAATCCAGAAGCCAAAACCAGAGCCGCATTATAAAAACCTTGACCATTTCTACAGGGCATTTAACTAAGTAAAAACGAGACTCAGAACACTGATTCTCAAGTGTTCCCTTAGTAGACAACCACGAGTTAAATGATGTTAAGCCTTGGCCAACAGTAGCATAGAACAGTGACTTGGACAAGTCTGTGATAAGCAAAACGTGCAGTTTTCAGTTTTTATTAACAGTACTCAACTGTAATCTAGCTATCCATTCAGGCACACTGTTCTCCTTTGGATTCAAACTAGAAATAAGTAACTGATGTGTGGAATGTCTGACTTTTTCTCTGTTCAAGGACCAACATGTAAGTAGTTTTGCCTGCACAGCCAAAGTGCATTTTTTTAAAAAATACGTGACAGTGTCATGTAAGGATATTAAAGGATACTATACGCTTCTTAACCAAATCCAATACTTTTATAATCCTCTAATGTAGATTTGGGCTTTCTAGGGTAAGATTTACCCTATCAAATTGCAACATAGTGTTTCCCAGTGAAAGGGAAAAATAGATCTCTTGAATGAAAAGAGACATTGGGATTGTGTGTGTGTGTGTGTGTGTGTGTGTTTTGTAACCTTGCTTGTTACTTTTCTTAGTTTTGCTGAATAGATAACTTAGACAATAATATTGTTACACAATCACCAAACATTAATAACTGCAAGAAGTATTAGCAAATAATTGTCTTTCCTGGTGGGCAGGAAGTTCTTTTTTTCCCTTTTCACTACACGTGCCTGACACATTTCCACTAATGCATCTATCAACTAATTTCAGTGTCATTTGAGCCAGGCTAAAAACTTCAGTCCTATGGTCCAACATCTAGCAAAATACTGGAAGGTGACCTTTGGAGTTTTGTCATTCCATTGGAAAGAGGAATAACTTAAGTACTGAAACCCACCTTTAAAAGCATCAAAATTCTAGGTGAATTTAAGATTAGACTTTACGGAATTTTTTTCCACTCACGTATGTGAGAACCAAAAATATTTTAAGATGAAAATTAGTTTTTACTTTCCTTATGAAAGTTTGGGGTGCTGAGCTCTAGATATATGACTACAAAATTATTTTGTTGTAAGATAGAACCTGGACTTTTGCACAGAAGAGCTTATTTTTTTTTCTTACAAGTTATAATTAAGAAGGGTGTGGTCACAGAAAAGTGTTAAATTTTTGCCCAATCATGTCTGCTTTTGTGCAAAGTGAAATGTTACCTGGTATTGTCCCATAAAGCTTAGGAACAGAAGGTTTGATTGAAGATTTAATAAAATTAACACTACTTTCTTATTTTCCTCTTTTCTTCTTAATCTTCTCTTCAAGATGAAACTCATCAGCACTTGACAAAAACTGCAAATAACAGCCAGATGCAGGAGCTGGTTTTATCTTTTTATGCAAGTATGTGGTGCTAATTAGTGCAAATTGATTAAACTTTAATTGCCTGATCCATGGCTAATTAATATTTATAAGATGAATGAGCAAGAAAACCAGACATTTATTAAAACACTTTAATGATTTTTCATATGTTTTGACAAAGCAAAGCAAATAGATGTTATGAGTTTAGATGTGCCAGACATAAGTACAGTATTTCTTACATTTTCCACCAGCATCAGAAAACTAATCATTTTCTCCCGGAAACTATGAAAGTAATTTTTCTCTTCTACACAAATATTATGGTGCAATGCTCTAGTTTCTACTTCACAATGCAATTTGTAGAAAAACAGAATGACATAAAACTATCATGCCTCATGCCACCAAATACACAACTACATCAGAAAGAAATTTGTGCTCGTCTGTTTTTTAAAATGTACTGAATTGAATAGACTCAGTTTCTTCTAGTTATGTCTACCTCAGCTGAAAAAATATTATTTCAACCCCAGTCTAACAATATGGTTTTGTAGCTATCAACAGATGATTTCTTTCAGTTCTGTAAAAGAGTATCTCTCATTGACATACAAAATTAGACAATTATTACCTAACAATAACCCCAGTGCTTTGAATGCACTGTGTGAAAAAAAACCAAACAAACTTGGCTTGCTATCATAGTGTCTAAATTATTTAAAATCCATTTTGTTGCTTACTTTTTCTCACTCCAGCAGGAAGATCTGTTACTGCTTTCATTCATTCTGATCCACCTGATAAAAATTGTTTTTAGTAGTTCCTTCTTGGAGATAGCCCTTATCTAATAAGGCTTTCATTTCAGGAAAAACATCTTCACCTTCCCTCAACCTTCCTACATTCTCTGCCTTCGGACCAGTTTATAGTTTAAAAAACAAGTAATTGGGGTGTCTGGAGGTGGGTGTTTTTATATAAGATAGGAAAAATAAAATATATTTGGTTTCCAAAATCAAAAATTATCTAGATTTGTTTCAGATATGGCTAATTGTTAGAGGCTAGAAATGAAGTCACTTAGGACTCATTGGTATAAATGACATTTGCGCACATAAACATCACCAAAAACTTGTGACACCTCTGGCAATCCAGGCAAAACAATCTCTATCATGTATAATTTGGTAGCATAGATGTCACCTTCTCTTTACATCTTCAAAGAGTAAACCCAGGCTTGATAAGTACAAAACCCCAATGGAACCCTTGGGCTACATTTTATATGGCAAATAAAATGATATTGCCTCTCTTAGCATAAAGAGATGAGCTAAATTCATTGACATTGTTAACTAAAAGAGGGTGATCACTGACCACTGGATCATTTTGTACAGGCTGGCTCACATACATGCTGCCGAAAACTGTTTCCATCTTAACTGTGCGTCTACATGACACATCCAAAATAGTGACAAGGAGGATAGTTCAGCTGGTAATCAGATGCTAACTGCTTTCTCCCTAGTCCTCTTTCAGCAGATTAAACACAATCAAAAAACCTTACTACTTCAAGACCAAATGATCTCTGAAATTCCCATGCACTGCAAGGTTATAATTTTTAAACTTGTTGATAAAATTCCCTTTATTTTCATTGTATCTTTGCTTCTTTTTTTTTTTTTTTTTTTTTTTTTTTGGTGCAGGGATGCAAGTTAACATAATGAATCAATTAATTTTGTTTAATAAGTGGTCCCCAAATAAATACATTTGAGAAATAACTGTAAGTGAAAAGCACTGAAAACTTTCTCATAAATATATTTCAAAAAATGATTGCAAGTGAAAAACACTGAAAGCCTTCCCATATTTAGTGCAGTCAATTAGTAATTCATTTCAGATAATACACTTTTGAAGCCCTTCTGCCCACATACTCACACACCCCACACACAGAGTTTTTTGATCCACTAAAAACATTCTGTGTTAAAAATTTTAGTAAAACACTTACTGTGATCCAATTAGGCAATGCAAAAGAACCCCACCACACAAATATATAAAAGAATAAAAATGAAATCCTTTCAGAAAATAAAAATCACCTGGACTACTAAGTCATTTGCCATAGCAAATTATTAGAAGATTAAATTAACTTTCACATTCTGAAACAATTTAAAAATAAACACATCTAAGCATTAGAGAATGCATTTTAAATGGATGAAGAAATGTGTTAGCCTATAAAGCAGCAACTATAAAAACTTGGAGGGCAAAATATAGTAAGACATTCACTGTGTACATGAAGAACTCAAATTTCCTGCTAAGCTCAAATACAGATATCATTATGTACTATAATTTCTTAGTAAGAATTTAAATTATACAATAGATAGTGCTTTCTGGAGCAGGTGGAAAAGAACTGTACACATATTATGGGGCTAAGAATCACAGGGTCACAGAACAGTTGAAGTTGAAGGAGCATTGAAGGTTATCTGGTTCAAGCCCCCCACTTTAATAAGGCCACTTAGAGCCTGTTGCCCTGGCCATGTCCAGACTGCTTTTGAATGTCACTCTCACAATAAAAAAGTGTTTTCTTAATCTTTAGTAATCTGATAAACACAGTGACATCATCTGCTTGCTCATACCACAATGAATGCTATGCACACGTGTTTTCTTCCATGGCCCTAAAGCTCAGTATCTATAACAAAAATATAAAAATACATTTGAAATGGAAATTCAGTGGAATTTCACATATCACATGACAATTACACAAAGACTGCCGCCATTTGAATCAATGAAGCTCCAGAAAAAAATTAGAGCAGACTAAATGTCGAAGCTTCCCATTCAGACAATTTGCTACTAAAATCTTGATCAGAGTTAGGATCATACTGTGTTCAGTACTAGCATGTAATTCCAGACAGATTTGTCCAGTATGTCTCCTAATTAAGCATTGTTGTAGTTTACAATCCTGAGGGATAGGGTTCAGGTAGGAATGAAATTAGATTCATAAGTTTTAGGAAAGCAAACTTCCAGCTCTTCAAAGAGGATAGTCAATAGGGGGTCACCAGCTTTTGTGGTGTCCCTCAGGGGTCTGTACTGGGACAAGTGTTATTTGGCATCTTCATTAACAACACAGACAAAGGGATTGAAGGAAGACTCAGAAAATTTGCAGAAGACACCAAATTGAGTGGTGCAGTTGCCACAGCTGAAAGATGGGCTGATATCCAGAGGCACTTGAAAAAATTCAAGTGGGCCATGGGTATCTCAGGAGACCAAGTGCAGGATGCTGCACCGTGTCAGGGCAACCTCTGGTATCAGCCCAGGCTGGGGAAAGAGCAGATGGAGACCAGCCCTGCAGAGAAGGGCTTGGGGATGGATGAGAGGCTGGATGTGACCCAGCCATGGGCACTCCCAGCCCAGAAACCAAACGTGTCCTGGGCTGCATCCAGAGCAGCGTGGGCAGCAGGGCAGGGAGGGGATTCTGCCCCTCTGCTCTGCTCTGAGACCCCCTGCAGTGCTGCACCCAGCCCTGGGGTCCAGCACAGGAAGGACAGGGACCTGCTGGAGAGAGCCCAGGGAGGCCACAAAATTGATCAGAGGAATATGAGGATATGAGGAAAGGCTAAGAGAATTTGGATTTTTTAGAAAAAGGGAAGGATTTAGGATGACTTAACTGTTCCAGAGTCTGAATAGAGTCGACAAGAAAGACAGAAAGGACTTTTTACGAAGGCATGTAATGATAGGAGAAGGGTAAATATTTTAAACTGCAAGACAGTAGCTAAAGATAGGCAATGTTTGAGGTATGCAAGTGTATCCAAAATACTGGTGGGGAATAGCATGATAACTATGCAACATTCGTTGAGGGTAGTTTTATTTTGGTTTCATTTCCTATAGAAATGTGATTATACAAATTAATAGAAACGCAATGATTTCTAGAGTAGGGGCTTTTATTGATGTTAGAGAACAAAATGGACTATAAATGTGGGACCTGTTGCATCATTTACACATTACTGTTGGAAATTAATATGGCCAAGTGTTTGACATCATAATGGCAATAATTTGGGATAGATCATTTTCTAAACTGTGTACAATGTCAAAGGTTTAGTTCATATACTCTGTCAATGAAACTTCACTTGTCTAAAATAATGTGTCAGGCTGGAATCTGATGTATGGGACATTAAGCGCCGCATATGCACCTACATAATGAATACTCTCTTCTACCTCAATAATATGAGAACATGTTTGGATAATTTTGCATTAGAAATAAATATTTTCAACCAGCTCAGTTGCAGTTAAATGCTCAGACCATTCTTTTTTTGTTGTTTTAAACTCCGTTCTGAATTTTTTGCAGTTACTAATACTTCAGTCATAACGGTGAAATTGACTCAAGTCTCTAAAAGTGTATCATAACTGTATATTTAAAATAATCCCCAATTAAAATCTGATTTATTGTCTTTAGGTAGTTCAAAGAGAAAATAGCAATCATGAAGTAAAAATAGGGAGGAGAAAAGAGAAAAAGAAAGAAATGTTCCTGCCTAAACAAACGTGTTGCAAGTTCTCAGAGGCTTCCCACAATTTTTAAAAAGTGATAAAATTTGCAGAGTATGACAGTTCCAAGGAAGGAAGAAAATGGGCTCCTTGAGCTGACTGACCAAAAATGCTATTGAAGGCAGTGCCATCCTAAGACAAAGAAGTAAAAATGCATTCAAGATTTTTATTAGCTTTCTAAATCACTTCCTTTGTAATAAATGAATAACATTAACAGAATTAATAGAGGATTTTAAAGGACCCTAAAATTAAAGGATCAAACCTGTCCTCAAACTATTATAAAACATAAAATAATTCCAGTGTAGTGTCTTTCACAGGGAAATACTGATTTTGCCAATATGCTGACTGCTTTTAATACAACATTCAATGAATGACAATTTACATCTCTGTTTTTGAAGCAACTTGAATTTTAGTCTTTTATGCAATAAGCAGCTTTTTCATTCTCTATGTTTTCCTCATTAAAAAAATAAATTTAAAAACAAAATATTCCTTCTCTTGAAATGGTCTGTTCCTTCATCTGTAAATAAGGGCTAGAAATCAGTTTCAGATATACTTTAGGAAGACCACGGTTTAGAAGTTAACATGTTCCTAAGTAGCCCAATGGCACAATCTTTTTCTCTTGGCTTTGGTAGAACAAATTCAAAACATCTTTTCGTTTGTTTGGCCATTTCATTATACAGATGACCTGTAGCAGACCACATGAAAAGGAAGTATTTTAAGGTATAAGAGCATATATTCTTCTGTGTGTCTATGTAAGTATGTATATGTGTGTGTGGAAATCCATTTCCATTTTTATTTTTTCCAGTAATAGAGGGAATTTGGATGATATTTTTTACATCCAAGCTTCTTTTGAAAGACTCTTTAGTCTACACTCACTTCTCCTGATTAATGCAAGGTACAAAATATTTGAAGCCCTGGTCATCTTGTCAGTCATAAGACTGTACTCAGAAGACTGTCCTTCTGTTTGTGAGTCTGGGATTTCTTTTCATGAAAAACAAAACTGGACAAGGATGGGGGAAATCTAGCACATACCTGGGTATCATCTGAATGTGTTTGGAATACCACTGAATCAAGGAACCAGGAAAAAGTCAAATATTCCCATGATCCATAATATATATTAAAAAAGCAGAAAGAGATGATACAGGAATAGAATGAACTTCTAACTCCAATATAATATTATTGCAAGAGACTGTTATGCACAGTTAAATTTATAAACTTATCAAAATTTATTTTAAAAGTAGTTAAAGTGCTTATAAATTTTTCATGTTGGAAAAGAACCAAGATATCTTTCAGCTCTGACAATTAAAAAGGTTGCTAAAATCCCAGTTTAATTTCGTTACTTAACTGTTTGTTGACAGTTTAGTAATTACAGGCTTCTGATACATCCTTGCCCATTCCCTTATGTATTTTAACTCCTTCACTCATCTTCAGTACTTCATACATTTGTCAAAGAGTATTAAAGACATTTTAATATTCAAAAGGTAACATAGTCCTTTCAGTTTCTACATAGTTTCCTTCAAAAGTTTATTCATGTTCCAATAGCCATCCCCCTTTGATTAAGAATTTTCAACATTAAGTGGTGACATCCTGTTACAGATGTAGAGGTTATTGTCAAACTGAGAAAAAAAAAGGGAAAAAGAAGTCAGGGCTAGTCTTTGACCTAGATCCCAGAAACACACATTTTCTCATATACACATATCTAATCTTCTAACACCTAAAGGAAATCTAACTGGAGCAGAAAAAGCTCCAGAGTGTGGTTAGCCACTGGAACAAACTCTCCAGGTTAGTGGTCACAGAATCAGTTCAAGATGAGTTTGTACAGTACTCTGGGTCATTTTGGGGATGCCCTGTGTAGGGCCAGAAGCTGGACTCAATGATCCTTGGATGTCTCTTCCAACTCAGAATAATCTGTGCTGCTGTGATCATGGTCTTTTTTCACTAAGCAGTATAAAAGTACCAAAGACAATGATACACATACCATGAAAGCAACTTTTTCTAAAATTTACAGAAGTGGATTTTTTTAAGTATTTAACTGTGTGAACAGAGGTTTAGACAGGTTGGCTGTAAAATTTCAGCAACACTAACATTTATTTTTCAGATTTTTTCTCTGAGTGTATCTATGAAAAGTGGAATATGATGCTCTTCCTCTTTTACTGTGTTTTCTTCTGCATAGCTGACTAGCAGTAAATTTTCTGTAGCTAATGTCCCATCTAAAACAGTCAAATTACTGCAGCAGAGAAGTGTCCAAGAAAAACATTTTGACTACCTGCTTTCAAATATCAGTAAGTTTGATGCTTTTCTTGTAGGAAAAATAATAAAGACAAAGAATGAAAGATCACAAAGAAAAAAATTGTAACTAACAATCATGTCTCTGTCTTCTTTATGAGCACAACTCCCTCTCCCCATAACAGATGAATATAACTAATTAATTGGATCAGAAGTTTGCTCTCTCTTACCATCCTTCCCCAGTTCTGCTTTCTACTTTCAGCATCAGATGTTCAGCTGTGTTTCTTCAGAAAAAAAAAAAAAGCTACTCACAAAACAGTGGGAAGCTAAGATACTGATATTACAAAATTCTGAGAGCTAAGACCCATCTCTGTCCTCAGTCAAACTGATACAACTCTCTCCCTAGTTGTGTCAAGGGTTGGGTTGCACTAGAACTGAGCTGAACTAGAGGCACAACTGGACTTTAATCTTTTAAAAGACTCCTTAATAACTTGAGTGCTTAATTCAAAAACTGTTCCACAGGTAAATCAGTTACTGTGTTAAGTGAGTCTGCCATTAGAACAATGAGAAAATGTACCTCTCTATATATATCTATATATATAAATACATATATATTTATATATATATACATATAATATATATATATCTGTTTATGTAATTCCACATTTTTACTGAACATAGTGAAATTTACTGACTATAGGTGTTTACTTTTTAAAATTATTATTTTATTACTGTTTGTTAACTTTTAAAAATTATTATTTTTGAGGACCAAAGTCAGAAATAGACATCAAAATTGTAGAACACATTTTCAGGCTTTGAAAAACAGCTATCACTTTGACTTCACTGGATCTATTCATTTTTCTCAGGGATGTAACAATTAAATAGATCTATGAAGAACTGAGTATGAGGCCCTCGAGGTCATGCTGGACGTGTTTTCTCAGTTCGCTCATGCTGAGCTAAAAAGCTGTTGTCCAAAGCAGTAGCAGCAAAAAGAAAATGCATTAAAAAAAAAAAAAAAAAAAAAAAAAAAAAAAAAAAAAAGCAGGCTCCTGTGAATTTATGAGGAGTGCATCACAAAGACAAATATTTCAGCCATGCAATTCCATTCGGCCTTTTCAGCTGTGTGTCCATAGCAAGTCAACGGCTAAATTGAAAAATCAATTCCAATTTAAATTATTGGAATAAAGAACACCAGGAGTCAGAGATAAAATGGCTTTGTTCTCTTAGATCCTTTTTAATTGGAAAGTTATTTCTTCAGGGTATTCTAATGGTTCTGAGGAAAGATTGCAAAACAAAGTTGATCGGCTGGGGGAAGGTTAATAGCTAATGTGCTTTTCTTGCTGCACAGCAGCCTCCTGTCTTTATGACAGCCTCCATCGTATGTGAAAAGAACCATGATTCTAAATAATTTGATGCATGTGACTGTAGCGTTTCCTTCCATTTCCCAAAGAAATCCTGTTATGGGTGCTACTCTGGCATGTTCATAGCAGCCTGACTGACATTCTGACCAGAATTTCTTTGCTTACAGGCGTTTATATGGTCTTTTGCTTAAACCTTTCATGGTGCTGAGTGCTTTTGGTGAAGATTAATATGATTTTGTAGGCATCAGAGATATTTTAAATAACACAATGATAGCTGTACATATGGAAAGACCTTTCCTTTTATTTCAAGACTACTGAAACAATAACCAAGTTGGACTACTGGATACCACAGGCAGAAAAATTGCAGTGAAAATTATTACAGAAAGGAAATAGGATTGTGCTGACATGGGACAGTGTGAGAAAGGAAAGACAAATCTTTTCTGGAAAGAAGAAAAGAGAATTAGTAAAAAGTCATTATGCTTAAATCAAAACAGAGCAGAAAAGAAAGCCTTGCTTCTCATACAACCAACATCTAGAAGTCTCCTGGTTTAGTAATAACATCAGTGTAACCTTTGCTCTGTTAGCAGGAAACTGTTTAGGGCAGCTGTAGATTAGAAATCTTAAATGGGCATTTAATTTGAAATTAATAAAACAGTTATGGTATGTGTTAAGAAAAGTTACTGAGGTTTGCTTAGTATATTTAATTAGTGTAAAAGAGATAAATCTAGTTGCCATGTAATGAACTGAGAACTGCAGATACAGTAAATGTGTACTTACGTTCCTATTATTAATGCATTAAACTTGTAAGAATGTTTAGGAATTTAATTAGCATTTAATAAGATAGCTATAGCAAATTACAGTAGTTAGATGTTAAATGTAAATTAATATTTTTAGTATTTAATTGATATTAACTAATTAATTACTGTTTATTACATGGCAACTAGATTTATCTTTTATAGAGTTATTAAATCTAAATTAGAAGTTCTATTTTAAGTGGCCTTTACTCAATTAAAAAAATACTGTATCTGGGATTATCAGGGTTTACCTTCATGGAGAAATTTGGTGAGCTTGGGATATTAAATCTAAAACATAAATTATACACTATATAAGTAGATTAAGTATCTTCACACAGAGGGAACATTATTCATGTGCATAGTCCCAGGAAAATGAAATTATTCAACTAGACTATCTTTGTGACTAGAAATCTTTTGTGGAAGTATTTCCTGAATTAGGCAACAGAAAGGAAAAAGTTTTCAAATAAAATATTTTGAAAGGTCAAAAACAAGTTTTCTCATCCTCTTTGGAACTAACTTTCCTATAGGTCGATGACATGTTAGAGAAGGGGATAGACAATGAGGTTCTAAAAGGCCCTCTTCATAAGATAATTGCTTTTAAAAATTCTGACCACAGACAACAAATTATGGGGTTTGGATATGGAGTACTTTGGAATTTCTAGTCCTTACTTAAAACACTGCTCTGCATCCACATTTGCACCTTACACTCACAGCTATGTAGTACTGGTGTTATGAAATAGTTTATGTGGAAATAATAGCAAGATCTTATAAGAACTTGTTTCTGAGAGAAAAACAATTTGCACAAGGAAAAGAGAATGCGTTCTAAGCCATCCCTTCCACTGGTATGCCGAACAAGAATTTGCTGTGAGCTCTTGGGGCTGTATTTCAATAAAAGGCTGAGGTATCTAAAGCATGAATGATAGGAGTTTGGGTATCAGCTTTAACTCAGCATGTGACCTCCTTCATGACTTCAAAGTCCTACAAGTGCTTGCCCAGTCATGGACATAGGCAGAAATTTTGCTGTATGAGAAATCCCACATAACCATTTGTCAAGCATGTAAAGCTGGCTGGGATGCCTCAGCTGGAGGTGTCAGAAGCATTAGGACTTTCAGGAAATTCACTTCAGTCCCTGAGCCTTTTGTTCTATAGCTGTGAAATACAGAATATTTTTACACTTGTGGAATAATCTCATGTTTATTTAACAATTATTTATAAAGCCAAATTTATCTGAAAATTCTGCAATCCTTGTATATTTTGTTACCTAGGAGTTTTTTTTATTTTATTTATGTCCTTCTGGATAAGAAATAAAGATAGAAAAATCAGACTACAGAAAGGTCTCTGGGGAAGGGTCTCTAAATCATAGAGATTGTAGAGAGTTGCAAAAAAATCTTACGCTCTGATTTTTTTTATTACATTTATTGCTGTCTGGATCCTTTTAACCTTTAAGAATTTTATTGTAAAGCTACTCTGGCCTTTTATAGTTTCTTTCATTTTCCCTTGTTATTAGAATAATACTTTCTTGCAATTTAATCTTAGTACTTCTTATATGTCAGTTTCTCCTCCACAGACATATTCAACTACTTCTCATTGCCATTATCCCAATATAAATAAAAATCTGATTTCACTCAAATCATCAGCAAAACACAAGTGGATTTGAGTAGGCCAAGGATTTTGATTGTTCTTTAGTTCTCCACTATTCTTCATTCTCCATTATTCTCCACTTATATCAGCCACTTCACTGACCACTTAGTTTACATCCAAGTATCTGAACAAATACTATATTCATGCTCTTTTCTACCAACACTTCCTTAATGACAAAGGCTCTGATTTCTGGATAACCCTTCTGCCTGAATCATGATGCTGTCCTCTACAAATCTAACTCAGGAATGTCTTTGGTGATTCATGGCTGGATGTGCTTGTCACCCACCAGATGGCTGCACAGCAAAAGTTTCCCATGAGTGCAGTGCCTGGAGATTTCAAGCTCTATGATAGTTGGTCCAGGAATATTTCATACTTGCTCTCATCAAGCCTTCAGGGTCTATAGCAGATGCTGCTGCAGTTTATTTATTTGAGTGCTACCATACCCCTTCCATTATCTCACTGCCCTAACTGGTTTAGTAAATATTTTAGATGTATATTTCTAATGTAGAGTAAGTAGCATTTAAATTATAGGTTGATACATCTGTCAGCATGTGAAAATGAAGCCTTTAAACTGAAATTTCTACTCATCCATTTCACAGGGGATTACATTCTTTAGGATGAAAAAAACCCAACAGAACCAAATCCAACTGAAACTCCAATAACATGAGAACATATGAATTTATTTAAAATTGTAAAAAAAATGTTTCAAGCTGGATTGTTTCTTCAGTTACTTTACAATTCATAATCTACTAAATACAACTGAATTTAATTGGGTGGGGAAGAAAAGAAACTGAACTTACTTCTGATAATACTGGCACTTTTTAGACAATTTCCTGCTTTATTTGCAATTAACATGCACTTCTGGTATTCATTTTGCCATTCACCTTTGCAACAAAACTTGCTTCTGATTTTCACAACTTTATATATTGATGCAATATATGTATATATGTATGAATTCACAAATATATATACATGTATCTGTATCTGTATCTGTGTATGCTTATGTGTTTATATGTATATATGTATATTAATGTGTATATATATGAATGTGTATGAATATATATATAAACATATATTATTAAAGTCCTGTATCTACTAAGTTCTTTGTTAAAGACAAGGATAATCGGATGACTCAATGGCCACTCAGTCACTGTGATTTTAGAAAGCCAGATTTTTAGCCTGGGTGTATTTAAGGAAGTTGTATTGATACATTTATGTACAGCTACTTTTTCTGCCCCATCAGGACTGATTAACATTTTACAATAGTCCAGACAAAGTCTCCTTCTCATAATAATTCTAATATGATATGACTGTCATGTACAGCCCGTGTACACCACATTTAACTTTGAGAGGCAGAGAATGTATGTGCCTGAGGTTACAAAGTGCAGCATCCAATCATTCTACACTGTGCTGATTGCCCTGTTTGGAATAATATGCATTTGGGGAAGCAGATATATATTTCCTTGGTTTCACTTAAATCAAGACTTAGAAACATTTAGGACAGACTGTAAGACCTTAATAGTTTTGAAATACCGTTGAACATGTTAAAACTGAAACCTGAAAACATTTGACATGAATTCTTTAAAAGATTTTGGACTCTATAACCATCAATCTGCAATGCAGAACTTAGAGACAGCAATCCCACCTGATTCATGCTACAGTTTATATGTACTTGCTAATATATTTTATCAAGTATTCTAAACCCACATGACACAAATATACAGCATTCAGTCTGAAAAAGTTCATCAGGAGTTGTAAGTAGAACTGAATGAATGTATTATAAGCTGCTTCCATGTGGTGTTTTCCCCAGTTTGTCTCCTTAAAACATTTCACACTGAATGGTTTCCTGCGTGCTCTGCTGCAGATTTATTCTTCTCCTGATGCACGCGTGTAACTCCCCATTAATGTTAGTAGGAATGAGATTTACGTATGTGCACTGAGAGGAGAACAGACCCCATGGTATTTTATTCGCCTATACAGGATTATAGCCTCTGAGGATAGATTTGATTTTTTTGTTGTTAGCAAAAAAGCAGCTTGACAAGTAGCTTTTTGATTGATAATACACTGGGAGTCATAATTTATATAATCTTACACCTGCTAGGGAACATAAAGGTCACTTTAAAGGTGTGAGTTGTGTGTGCTGGGGCAGAGCATAAACCAGAGGGTCAGTTTCCAGTGCTTACTGTATGGCAGAGAAACAGACAAAAAATCCTACCAATGCTGATAAAATTGAAAATATCATGGCAAGCATTGTAATTAACAGCAAGTTTCCAGAACTTGACATTCTGAGCAAGTGTCATTCCCTAGGTTATTACAGAGGGAATTAGAGTGGCCTTTCACTGTCAAACTGATATATACCATTGGAGCATTGCTGAAGAAAAAGTACCATTTGTGATGTCTTTTCAGGATTTAAACGTCTGCTGAATTCCATCTCTTTCTATCATTTTCTGAAAATACATACACATCTCAAAAGGTCTCTATCTGGGGCATTGAGAGGATTCAATATTTCAGCATTTTCTACTTCTTTTTTTTTAAGAAATTATTCTATGTGTAAAAACTGTCTTGTACACAACATCAGCAGGACTTTCTTAAAGCTTAAATGTTTTTGCTTCCTGAAATGTATTCTTATGATTAATCACTGGATATATTCATTTGTCCAAAGTATCCTGTTTGTGCACTAGGGTAAAATAAGAGAAAAAAAGCTTTCATACTATAAAATAGTGATATTTGTTCTCATTCTGTTTTTTTGCTTATCTCTTTTTTTTTTTTTTCCTAATAGTTTTGCAAATATATAAGGAGATGACTGAGTTTTGAGCAAGGCATAATTTGATGCTTTCTTGTTCTAACCTTCATCACCTGCTGGAACAAGAGGAATAGGAGCATATTCATCCTTTCAGGTTTTCAGTCAAACAGTACTAGTATGTGTACTAACATAGTTGCATTTTGTGGTTCTAATTATATAATTTCCATGATTTGGTATAATTATTAATAATATAATAGATGGGTTTAATTTCACTTCAACTTCCATCTGGGAAATAATCCAAAGCCAAAAAAAAAAAAAAACAAACGCCAATGTGATCCGCTTAATTGCGTTTGGGTGCTCTGATCAGTTTTCTCCAAGCTCTGAATATGACCCAATCCTGAATGTGTTTGGTGAATTTGACTTCAGTATTGATGTTTAGGACTTCCAGTTTGTGCTGAAAACTACTGGAGTCCTCTAGGTGACTGGATTCCTGTAGTCTCTATCGATTTGAATCATTTGTTTGGGTCAAGAACAGAGGCTTAGAATTTGGAAGTAATATCTTCAACATGGAGTGTTCATTGTCTCCTGTCATGAGAGGAGAATGTATCTCTCTTCTCAGTGTGGGGAAATGGTTGCAAGAAATGACTTCTGACATTAATGGAACACGGGAAAAATTCACTTTCCATGGAAATAACTGCTTTTAGGCCTAGCTTTGTCTTCATAGATCACCATGGTTTACAAATGACCTACAATAAATTAAGTCGACACCTCTGCAATGGGGATGAAAATCTTGGCAACACTGATTAGTTGTGGCAATTATTTTAGAGATTTATGCAGTGTTTGCCAGAACCTTCTATGTCTTTACCATTTTATCTGTGATACCACGTTGTGACAAAAATGAAAAAAAAACCCATAAATAAGAACTTAAAAGAATTTTGTAACATACAAAGTATCAGTACTTAAACTAATGAGGGAATCAAAAACATTTTCCTTACTAAATATATACTTAGGCTATTTTAACAGCATTTTGTAACTTCTATTTCAGTATCTTCAAAAATAGCACTGACTGATATTATCGAAAAAAATCATGCAGAACCACAAAGGAAGCTAATTTGAAACAATATGGTAATATATTTTGTTCATATGTATACACTTAAAATTTGAGTTGGTATTATTCCACTTAGTTTGCCCAAAGATATTTTTTCCTACACGATGTTAATTCAATTAAGTTAAAATCTGGTTATCAACCTCTCTACTGACTAACAAAAGCTTTTATGTGTCACAGGCAATATTCAACAAAACCTGCCATTGTTGGTAAAATTGCCATTCAATATTGTTCACAGGAATTTAAATTTTACTCAAAATTGACAAAATAATTGTGAAATACTGTAACATTAATAATCTTAAATGGTTTTCCATGCAAAATATCAGAGATTATTATTTTTATCTATCCAACTAAATCTTCATTAATCACTCAATAAAATGGCTAAATAGAGTACTATTTATATGTATTTGTCATTTGGGATGTATATCCTCCTATAATAGCATTTTTGTCTGCTACTGCATGTTCAGGGGAGGATACAATTGATTCAGGAAGGACCACAGGGATTTTTCATGGAAGTGCAAATGTAACACCATATTTTATGGTTGAGGATAGTTTATGAGAGAAAGCTTTCTGTGCCTTAGTGTGGAGCGTGAGAGACAATTTTTAACACTAGCATTGCTGATTTTCAGGCAGATGATCAAAACCTTGTGTTTATGCAAAGTTATTATTCATTACGTTAATTTAAAATACAGAACAACAACAACAAAACTACTTAGAGAATTGAATAATGACTTCATGTTTTCTAGAAAATCAAAAATGCTGCAATCATTAACCAAGGTCAAACTGACAAAAATACATTGCGGATCCACCAGCTCAGGGAAGAAAATAATAGATTGAGCAGATCATGCAGGAAGATGGCAATTCTTTAAAAATTTCAATTTAAAGATTTCTAGTAGTGTCTTATTTTTTTTCCAGTTCATGAAATCATTGAAAGCATAGCTACATTGTTCTTTTGCAGGTATAGTGCAAAACATCTCCCTTGTCAATAATTTTTTAATTGTCCTAAAGGACACAATAGTGATCATATTATTTCAATGCAGGAGCAGATACCTGCCTAATCGTATATAAAAATTAATTTCCTGCTTATAGAAGCTAAAAATTCGTCTTTTTATTTAAAAAATACAAGTAAATAGTTAATGTAAAATGGCACTCATATATTGCAGAAGAATCACTGAGTTTGGAAGGGACATGTGGAGATAACTTAATCCAAGCCCCATGCTCAAGTTTTCAGCTAGAGAAAGTTGCCAAGGGCTGTGTGCTGATTGCTTCTTGTCTTGTCATGGGCACTACTGAAAAGTGTTTGGCTGTTCCTTCTTCAGTTCCTCCCATCAGGTGTTTACACATATTGATAAAATCCCCTTGAGCACACTCATTCCTAGGCTGAACAATTCCAGGTACCTCAGCTCCTCCTCAGAGACAGGTTCTCCAGTCTCTTAATCAGCTTTGTGACCCTTTGTTAAACTCATTCTTAGATATCCAGCTCTCTCATGCTGGAGACCCCAGCACTGGATCCAGCAATTCAGTTGTGTCTCAGCAGGGCTGAGTAAAAGGTCAGGATCAATTCTCCTGGCTTAGGAGGGATGTGTTTCCCAATACAACCCAGGATTTTCTGTTGGTGCTCATTACTGCAACATCACCAAACATTTCTATAGCTCCTGGTTGGTTCAGGGTACACCAGGATTTCTAGATCCTTCTCTGCAGAGCTGCTTGTCAGCTGGTTAATCCCCAGCACGTGCTAGTGCAATGCATTTTTCTTCCCCAGGTGCAAAGCTTTGCATTCCCTTTGCTTGAAGTTCATGAGATTCCTATCTGCCTGATTGAGGATGAGACAGGTTAGGCATCCCATCAGCCTCTGTTATGTGGTACTTTACTTCCAGTCACCAAGTTTTAGTTTTGTCCCAAGGGACAAATATGTTCAGAAGTAATTCTCAAATACAAGAGGCATGGTTCTTGCTACCAACTATGAATAAAATTACAGACCTGGAAAAAATTGTTTAATGCAAGTGTTGTGCTTATATTTAACAGTAAACAAAATCTGAAGCAGAGGTTAAACACAGGAAGATCTGAAAAATGCTGGTTTTTTTTCTTGAATTTCAATCATGCAAGCTTTGAAATTTTTGCAAGGGGAAAGATGTTTTTTATACCGAAATTGGTATGGTTTATCTCTGATTGGTAGTTATATAAGTTTTAAGAAATTCATATAATCCAAAGAGTTTGGGTGTTTCTACTGAGTCTCAATTGCAATGTTTTTTTGTTTTTTTTTTTTTTTTTCTTTTCTCATTTGTCTTACCACACACCCCTTTACATATAGTTTTATATGCCTAGAATGTTGTCCTCAAATCCACACCTCCCTCCAGATACATCCTAGCACAAGATAAAGCTTTTTCAATTTTAAATGTTTCTGTTTCAGTATTCAATTTTACATAGTTTTACATTGAAAAGGAGAAATTAATGTATTGTAGAAAGTGCTGTTTTATCTTGTTGCCTTGACAGCTATGATCAGCAACAGAGAACAATATGTACTTGGATTTTGAATATTTTTAAAATCTTTTTATACTCTTGAATTATCCTTTTTTTTTTTTTACCAAGTTAAATACTGAAGCAACACATAAGAACAGAGATAATGTAGTATTTTATGCACATCAAAATGCAGAGCATACCACAGTATTGCTCTAAAAAAAAAAGTATGTCTATAAATTGGGAATTAATGTAGATTGTAAAGCAAATATTTTTCTCTGAGGTCCATCCACATGTGTTAGCTTCTCTTGATATTAAATAGATTTTATTTTTCAGAACAAATGAAAATACCTGAAAATATAAAGCATGTTATGCCAGAACTCAACTCATCCCACTTCTATGCATCACAGATAAAGTTCTTACTTTATAAGAAAATGTCATGTGAATCTAGTCATGGACATAATAGCATGGGACTCCCTAAGGAAACCAAAAGCCCTTTTGCCTTCACTATATCTTCAAGCATACATTACACTAAATGCAAAAGGCAGTGACATCAACGGTCTATAAAAGCATGACCTTCAAGTTGATGGATTTTGAGTAATAAAAGGCCTCAACAGCAGCTGACATATAAACATAAAAGGAAGTTTTAAGGACAACCCACTTTGTTGTATAATGAGTAAGAAAATTAATACTGTGTTTACAGATTCCACAGGTTTTGCTGTGCTAGTTTCACCTGTGAACACTTCTAAATCCCAGAGGAGACAGGACAATGAGTGTGGGATTTAAGATCATGCAGGTATACATTTGGGAAGAAAGATGACGTTGAAAAAGATGAAGGTAATCTGTATCAGCTGGGTATCATCTGAAGGTAATCTGTAGGAGATATATATATATATTTCTGAGAAAAAAGATTATGATCATATATCACAAATAAGATTTTGCAACCAGGTTTTCCCAATAGCATCTTTTAAGCTTTTAAATTACTGTCTTGAAAATGTATTTCTATGTTATGGGTGTTGAGCTGTTCAATGAAATAAATCTAAGAAACTAATTGACTAAATCAGGAAGGCAATGTAGGGGCAAGGCTTCCAAAATGATCCCAAATGAACAGTCCATCCATTCAACATGCTTGTGAACTCATGAAGTATCCCAAGACATAAAAATTGCCAAGAGGGGGCAGCAGCGTGTTGAGTCATGGGAACTCTCCTCCCTCCAGTGGAAGTCCACTGAAGCTGAGGTGCAAGCACCTATTCACTTTGCAGATCCCTGCTAATTTGGTGCTGAACAAGAGATGATAGTGTGATGCTGTCAATATCTTAGGGAAAAACCAATTGCTTCCACTGTCTAAGAATAGCAGGACTTGTCTGATTTTCCAGAAATTCTTAGGGTGAAGCCCAATTAAAAATCATAGAAAGTTTGAAAAGCCTTCAGTAGTCATACACTCACAAACAAAATGCCATAAATAGTTATCTACTAATTCTGAGTCATGACAGTATGTCATCTACTATCAGAAATTTAGAGTAATCACAGGATGAAGTTTTATTACCTAAATGCATGGGCGATTCTCTTTGAATAGACAGGAATCAACAGTTTTACATGCATTTTAAGTAACTACATATGCAATACATATGCAGATGTAATGCAGATTTTCATATGCAAAAATGCAATTTCTTGTCCACTGACAAATTTTGACTGTCTATGACTGCAACACCACTTTGAATTCTTTGCATACACAAGACTTCTATATTTAAAGATATTTGCATGCAGGGAATAAATTCCTACAGTTCTGATAACATGCAGTGTTTTCCCAAAGCTTTCATCTATCTATATAGTTTCTTATGCAATCACCACTTTCACAGTATCTAAGAGGCCTAATGACTCCTTGTTCTGCCAGGTTTGCACTTAGAGCTTTTTATTGCCACTCTTTAGAAAGGTGTTTGAACTGTGGCAGGTAGGACAATCCAAAGACAGATCTCATTTCAAAGTATTCTGAAGGGAATAGCTAGTAAAGAAGAGCAGTGATTGATGCAATAGAAGACATAAGAGGATTTTCTTTTTTTTTTTTTTTTTTTTTTTTTTTTACCAGCTACAGAGAAGTCTAGACTCTTTACTTTAAACTTGAAGTGTTAAAGGGGACTCTTAGATCTGATCATCTCAAAGTCTCTAATCTATGCAAAAAGTGGGCATTGATGTAAAAATAGTACATGTATGAACAACTCAGAAGCATAGCTGGAGTGCAATGTGTATTTGTGGGTCTAAATACTTTGAAAATGCTTGTTCCTGTCTGTGAGACTGGCAGAAGGTGAGAACAGTCAAAGATCTCTCCTGTGAAATTTCAGCTCTTTCTTCCTTGCGTACTACTTTTCCTTTCTTATTAGAAAAGTAAAATCAGAGAAATTGTTGAAAACCACAAAATAATTTCCAAGATTATAGGTGTATATCTAAGTCTATAAATGTATAACAAAGTGTATTTATATTCTTGCAATACAGATGAGTTATATAATTTTAATTTTGTATTATTTTAACAGCTCAGTGTTAAGAATATTGGAAGAACGTTACTCATTGTCCTAGTCACAACTAGTTCTGTAAATATATTTTGCCTTATCCAGGAAACTGGATATACATCTTACTTTAATTTTCCCACATATCCTGATTTAAATATTTCTGTGATCAGAAAATCCAAACTTTAACTGCAAAGAGTGGGGATATAACATTTTGATGGAAGAAACATTCACCTTCCATTACTTTAAGGGATGGATTATTAGAAAAAAAAATAATGTTTCACTGTTTCCCTCAAGAACTGAAACCAAAGTGAATTTTCTTGGCTGACACTTCTGAGATACAATCTCATCATTGCTGCATTGGAAGTCTAAACATTTTCTCTCAGGCCATCACAATTGGATTGGACAGAGGAGACCCAAAACATACAATAAAAAGTGGGTTACACAATCACCTTATTCTTTCCAGATATAACAAAACACAAAATTAAGTTATAGTAAATTATTCCTCAAAGTTAGATGCCAATTGTCCAGTTAGCTGATTCAGGTATTCTGAAAAAAATGCTTACTAAATTCCTAATCATGTAAACTTTATTATTTTTGTAAATTTTCAGGTAATTGAAACATTTAATTGTAAGGTATGTCTTTACAGAAAACATTGCATCACAGTCCATAGCAGTGTTCCCAAAAAGCAGAAACCTTCAAAGCATGAACGTTCACTCACATAGATCCATAGAGATGTAAAGAATTGAAGTACATAATTACAGTATTTAATGGTACACTGTAAAATGCTAGAGCTCTTTTTTCCCCCCCAGAAACAGCTCTTGCAGTGTGGCAAGACTCTGGCATAAAATACATAAATAGCACACACTCACTGCAATTGTGATTTCTTTGATAAAATATCTCAATCCCAGGGATATTTCCCTTCAGGTAACATTTCACTGTGGATATACACAGCATGAGCCAGGAAATTTAGCAAGACTCTATCATGTCACAGTGTTACAACAGCTAGAGACATGCAGAAAGAAATGTTCTGGTTTTGTTTGTTTGTGGGTGGGTTTTTTTGTTCCTTTTCTTTTACAAAACCATAATCCTAACATACAAAAGCATATTTAGCTTTTTTTTTTTTTTTTGCTTATATTCTAGATATGATCTTACCTTAGTCTGACTTTATTAATTCATATCATAATATATTAATGTATTTTTATTTCCTTGTATCTGAAAAAAATACATTCAATACTGTAGTATATAGTTAACTAACTGAATAATTTTACTATGGCACCTAAAATCTGCATTTTCCCCTTTCTTTTCCTTTCCTTTCCTTTCCTTTCCTTTCCTTTCCTTTCCTTTCCTTTCCTTTCCTTTCCTTTCCTTTCCTTTCCTTTCCTTTCCTTTCCTTTCCTTTCCTTTCCTTTCCTTTCCTTTCCTTTCCTTTCCTTTCCTTTCCTTTCCTTTCCTTTCCTTTCCTTTCCTTTCCTTTCCTTTCCTTTCCTTTCCTTTCCTTTCCTTTCCTGCCCCTTTCCTTTCCTTTCCTTTCCTGCCCCTTTCCTTTCCTTTCCTTTCCTGCCCCTTCCCTTCCCCTCACAGTTTTATACAGGATCGTTACTCTAGAGTAATGTGGAAAGGAATATTTGTAAGGAGACACATCAGTCAAATTGAAAATTTGATGAGTCAGATCCATCACTGTACAATTAGTAAATCATGTATCTGTTGAGTTGAATCAGTTCAGGCTTGTTGAAGTTTACGGTACCACTCCAATTTTAAGTAGTGGTATACTAATTTATACTATTTTAATTCAAACAAGATCTGATAGAGCCTTATTTCCAGTGATCACAGGAAGGGCTGATAAATTACAGCTATTTCTTTTGTAAGCATAAGGTCATTTGAGAGCTCAGATTCTATTACTGTCTTACATGTGTTGGGAAATACTGACTTTTTAACAGCAAATAATCACTTCATGAAATTTAAAAATGGTATTTGTTTTTGGCTAGTTATGATCCTGTTGCCTAAGGCTAGATCTTGTTCTCATTTCAGTCAAATGGAAACTAGTCAGTTCCATTTTTCAAATTCTCTTGCATTAATACAGGCTGCAATTTTTGAATTGGTGCTGAACAAAAGAATTATTATTGGGGAAGGGAAAATGCTGTCCTGATTTTTATTTAAAGAAATACTAATTAAAATTGTTTCACTGTAAGTATTTTAGAAAACTTTAATTCTGTGATAATTTAATTTGTCTTTTCTTGCCTAAAATTACCATGTGATATGTCTCAGACAACTTTTGTTTGCTGCTCTGCCTTCCTTCTAAAAAAATAAATTTTCAAGGAATATCAATTATTATTATATCTTTAAATACTGCATGAGCAAGAGGCCTCTCAAATACAGCACCTGCCTACCCTTCCCTCTCCTAAGGAAACTTGTGTAGATACCAGCAAAATGCACTAAGACATTTACATTAGCATCCAGTAGTCACTATGATTTAAGGGTATGTACAGCAAAGATTTTAGGGACATGCTCACCCAACTTCAGCTGTCCATGATGTAGACATCTACATATGAACTACTTGTCTAAATTTTGTCAAGAGGCAGTGCTCAGAAACAGGCACTACTTAAAGTACAATTCCTCTGACCTATATTTAATGGCTGCAGTAGGTTTAGATGAATGAGGAGAAGTGCTTATTCCTCTCTACTGGCTATGTGGGGAATCTAAATGACAAGTTGAAATAAAGACATTTATGCTCCAGACATCTATATTTTCTGAAGAATAATCCTACTTTAGATACTGATACGCTCTATCACAGGCTGCAGAAAGGGAATCCACTTGTCACTGAGCAAGTCAGTTCATCTTTCTCTTTCAAGGGAAACATAACAGCGAAGCACTTCAGAGGTAAAGTGACTTGCCAATGACACCCATACTATGATTACTAATTCAACAGACATAGACAGGTCTTATTTTCTCCTGTATTATTCTGTAAACTAGTTCACATCTCTTCAGTGTGCATCTCTGGAGACTGCCAAAAATTAAGCCCATGGAACAGGTGTATCACTGTTGAGCTACATAATTTGGATGATGGAAGATGCTTTGGTCCATTTAAGTATGTTACTGTGATAAGTGATGAATGTTATTGGTTTAGGAAAGAAGCATTCATATATTATGCAATTGGTGGTACAGAATTTATTTTAAAATTATAAATATTGACTTGAATTGAATCATAATCTACCGCAGATCACCACAGCTTCAGATGTACTAGTGTGTCCAGACAGATATAAAACAATTTTATATAACAAAAATTATTCTGCAGGCCAATTCTTCTTATTCAGCTTCAAACTTCCACTAATGACTATAGGTTATTTCCCTAAAAGCAAACTAAAAAAAGAAGAAAAAAAAAAAAAAAAAGCCAAGGAATTAGATTAGGCCATATGTCAATAGCCTGTTACCAGAATGTTTATATAAGCAATTTTCAAGGGTGAAAGAAAATATGCCATTCACTTGGAAAAATGCATTTATTTCAAACTGTGAGGACGTATATCTTATTATGGAACATATGTCATGGGAATTAGAACTCTGACACTTGGGAAAAAGCTACATATCATTTTCAAATAGTTACCAATGGTCTTTAATGTCAAGTTAGGTAATTTCCTGTGTCTTGTTTCAAGAAGATTTGTTTGGGTGAACATAAATAAGAACTCACCTAAAATAAATTTTACTGATTAGATTACATTTTATGAACATTCATTAAAAGCAGGGCCCACAATCCATATGAAATTTGCAATTATATTTGCCCACTTACATTTGCAGGTAAAATTACTGCTATGATTTATTTAGTTTACATAGCAGTGCGTGCAAAAGAGATCTAGGAATTCTTCACAGAGATGGGAACACTAGTGATATTCATCTAATTACTTCACACAGGTTATTTCACAAAAGAAATGTCACCTTTACTCTGCAAGAAACAGAATCTCACCACTAGAGGATTCCTGAGAAGAGCAAAGACCTGAATTCTGCTGCAAATTATCATGAAAATAAACTACAAACAATGTAATCATTTAGAAACTTTCGGTTGTTCACTCATGAATAAAAAATGTAAGTTATGTCATGTTGACAGTGGAATTCAATTTTGTTTTGTGTGAGGTTTTTCTAAAAATACTTGTGAATTGAAACAAGTTTCAGAGGAGGCCATAGCCTTGGTTTTCCCTTGAAGACAACTAGATATTCAAGTTTAACTGAGTATTTTCTAAGAATGGGTGAACTGAGGCATGGAGAAGTTAAAGGATATCATGAAAATGACAGTAGGGACAAGTCAATCACCAATTAGAAATAAATGCTGTTGCAAGTCTCAGTTTCCTTCATTCACTACCAGAATCCTCTGCCCAAAAAAATAGATAAGTGAACTACACTAAATTGTTTCAAACCTCAAAAACCGATTGGGTTCAGGCTCTGGGTGAAAGTTGAGATTTTATTTTATTTGAACCTATTCACCCATTCTTAATTCAAAAGTAGGTTGATAAAATTACCAATTTTGAAATGTGCAGAAATTCCAAAGTAGTAAGACTGAGGAAAATGCATATATATATATATGGCTTGGGCTAATGACCAATAAATTTATTAATGGAAGAAATTATAAATGTTGCTGAATGTTGTTACAACATAGAGATGAATCAAAATATAACAGAAATATAGATAATAGAACATTTAATCTGATATTTCACAATAGTTATCTAGTCAGAGGAAACTGTGAAGCTTGATTGAACAAAAGATAAAGTTAATACTACCTAATCAGAAGAGACCATTATAGATCAGTGAAACTGCAAAACAGAATTATATGACAAGGGGCAAGCCACATTATCTAAATTAACATTTTTCCAGCATGAACAAGAAGGGCCACTGTAGGAAAACGAGAGCTAAATACTGTGGCCTGCATTTAGTCAACCTGAAGTAATTATTAATTTATGGTTGTCTGTGATTTTAATGAAAATGAAAGCTGAGAGGAAAGAATTGAGAGAGATAATGTGCCGTGAAATTGAGTTTCATTTATTTTGGGGGCCACCTTTTTTCTTTTCTTTATTTTTTATATTCTCATTTTGTTTTTGCTAAAGGAAAAGAAGCTAAGACAAAATTTCCACATTAAAAATTTTACCAAGGTTATGTAACTACTCATATACTTCCATTGCTTTAAAAACGAATGACTGAAAATGGCCAGAGACTGAACTCACTGGCTTGCTCTGTTTCTACCTGGAATGACTAAAGATGTCTTTTCTACCTTTTTCAGAATTATCACTTTTCAAAGACAGTATTTTGCAATAACAGTTTTGTCACCAGACAGCCAGATTTGCCCAATAATATTTACATCTTTCATGAATACTCTATCATCAATAGTCCCTTGTGGGATTTTGGAATTCAAAATTATAGGCAAAATCATAGGCAAGGAACATGGACACTACAATAGCTGTCTTTGAGTTTCACTTCTTTGTCTTGTTCTCTTTCCACTAAGAAACTTCAGTAAATAAATCAAGAAACTGCTGTAAAATAAATCAACAGATGCTGTTTTGACTGGTAAAAAAAGCCTAAAAGGGAGGAAAATCACATTAGCATTTCTAAAATGGATTAAGTTTTGGTTAAAGGGAAGTTTGAGAGGCACAAAGAAGAACAGCTTTAACAGCACATGACCCACTTCATTGTGTTTGGGATTTTATAGTCACCAGCCTGTACTACACCCACAGCCCTCAGTACAATTCAAAAGCAATACAGAAATTCTGTACAGAATTTGTTCATTCTGAACTGGATGTGACTTCCTTACCAAGTTTATTTTCTAGAGCTGTGTGAGAATAGTTAAAGGGTTTGCCCTTTATCCGCCTTGTTTCAGAAATTATTTTCAATATATTCTGAAAGCCAGACTCCCTATCAGCTATCAGTCTGCTATCAGCTTTTAATGATATTTAAGATACTCTGTGGTATATCAGACTTAGATTCTAGTCTGTCAGATATAATACAGTACCTATGGGAGATCTTTGTCCATCTGAAATGGTAGCTTGAGGTCTAGATTATCTCAAGCTATCTCAAAAGGAACTAAAGAGCTGTGTAGGATCAACCAATCCATGCCATGCTGACTGCACCAATTAGATTTTCATTGACTTTAACAGAAACCCCAGATCCTCTTGATTGCCTAAAAGCTTTGGAGACATCTGAAGAAAACACCTTCAAGACAGAGAATTCTACATTTTTAGCTACTAATTTTGACCTTAAAGATACTTCTACATGCAGGTAAGCTGAATTCTACCATTAATTAATTAAAAAAATATTTTAAAAGAATCCAAAAAACTTTTTCTTATACATTTCATCAGGATTTCTCCATCCCAAAGAGGAAAAATAATGTACATTTTGGTTTAGTGACCATTGAATTGCATATAAATGAAGTGCCCTGTTCCAGCCAGGACAAGGTTAATTTTTGCAGCAGCCAGGAAGGGGCATGGCTAGGACCTGGAGGTTATTCCATACCACCTCATGGCACTGCCGGGGCAGAGGCAAGGAAATCTCTTCCAGGAATTAGTACTCTTCCAGTTGAGTAAGCATGGCAGAGGAATCAATTGGGTAAAACCAATGCTGAGCATTTTGGATGTGAATTGCTCTGCTCTCTCTTGTACCCTTCTGTTATTAATATGGCTGCTGCTACACTTCACTTTTCTTATCCCATTGCTGTTTCCAGTAAATGGTTCTTTTCCCAGCTGGTAAGCGGTACCTTTTGAGCCTCCATTTCTCCTCTCTATCCATCATGGAGGAGGGAGAGAAGGAGGGGGGAGAAAGCAAGCATGATTTGGACACTCTCATTGGGACCACTGAATTGTGGAGTACCATTCCCAAGCCATGATATCAAGAATGGGCTTTTTTGAAGGAGGGGGAAAAAGAGGGAGGAAGGCAGGCAGGCAGGCAAGCAGGAAGGAAGGAAGGAAGGAAGGAAGGAAACACTGATTTGTTATACAAACTGAAAAGACAATTATGATTGCTTTGCGATACTGTCCTAAATTCATGTCAAATCTGAGGTTGCACATGTAGAAATACATGCTGGCTGATTCAGTAATGGGACACAGGACAAGGAAATCTGATGTGATCGAAGCTGACATTGAATACGAGAGACAATGTATTTATTTACACCCTGATTATCATCAGTTATTACTGATTGATCAATTGGCTCAAGATTGAGGTTAAAATAGTGCAGAGATGTGGAGAGATTATCCTCCATAACGTAATGTACAGTTTTGAATCAATCTATAAGTTTTGTATCAATAGTGACCAGGCTAAATAAGTAATTTTTCAGTATACTGTACAAAAATTTTGTTAATGTGTAACTCTTTCTTGTGAAAACGGAAATTAATTCATGCAGAGAGATGATGTGTGAAGGTGATGCTTTCTTTTACTGCTTGGTGTCCTACATGTAATTCCTGAGTTTACATACAGAGAAAATAAGAGAGCAAATTAATGAAAGGTAGAAAAAGTGAGTGAAAAATAATTATTGAGGACTCAAAACTTTGATAGTAGATTATTACAATTTCACATTATATTCTTGAGTTTACCAAAATATTTCACAGTAATGGGTTAATTTAAAATAACTTGAGGGAAAAAAGAAATTAATTTTTTCAACAACATATTCTATAATTATTTTGTTCTTTTCTTGATGGTTTTTAGGTTTGTGGTTTTTTCCTTCCATGAACATGAATAACTTTTAAGTGTTTACTGTAATGGGCCTTTTCCTAGCACACAAATTTTTTATAGCAGTTTGATACTTCACAGAAGTAGTCTGATTATTAAGCGCATTTTTTGAGAATTTTGTTGAAAAAGAACTCAAAGATAATGGGCTTACTTCAATTTTTACTTGAAATACTTATTTTGCCATCAGGGGCAGAAGAGACAATGTTTCTATGGTTGAGGATCACCACCCTGAAAAACTGTCGACACTTGTACAGCAATTGTATAGCTTGGAACTGGAGCTCTGCAGAAACTGGAGTCCACAGGTGATCCACAGAATGAGAGCCTGTGGCATCTCTATGATAGACTGACACTCTCATTTTCAAGACTAAGACAATACCCAGGGACCTGTGCCACTGCTTGCCTTTGCTGTTGTTAAGATAAGCAGAACTTAGCAGAGTGACAATATTTCCAGTATTTTCACTAAGAGCTAAAAAGTTTTCTGCAGTGAAATTGATAAACATGATAGAAATACATGGGTTAGGTTACTTCATTGCCTGAAAACCTCTCATTTAGATAGATTGCATTTGTTTAATTAACAGAGTCACTTGCTTTCCAAGTGAAAAGAAAGTAAAAAGCTCCTACACATTATTCTCCTTTACTTTCTCATTAGCTGCAGCACTTTCTGACAAATATTGACCTGTAATTCTTTCCCTCTGCCAGAGAATTAAATAAAATATGAACTGCACACAATATACACCATCTGTCCAATTCCACAAGCTGGTTAGTATGTTGACTCCCATTGACTTTACTTCAAGCCCAAACTGCCCACAAACAAGAAACATTCATACATCACAAAGTATGTAAACTTTGCTTGCTTTTGTATTGCATAGTTCAAATATATTTCCTTTTTCTGATAGTCTTTTTTATCCTAAATTTGTTCTTTACATGTGTTCTCTAACCTGCCAAACCACCTCACTCTCAGTCTGTTTACTCTAATCTGTTCAGAAATTCTCAATTACTGATCTTTTATGTTTTCAGATACTTATATTTTGTTTTATCACCTTCCTAAATAATGCAGAATCTTTTTCCAGCAAACTAAATCCCATTTCATTTAATATATATTAATTTTTTTCTGGTCAATGTGTTGGGTTGAATTTTCCTCACTATGATAGAATGCTACCAGCAGATAATGCCTATTTGTGTATTTATGTTACAGTGTAAGATACTTCAAATATTAAAAACAATTTTTTTTTTCTAAAGCCTTTCTTTACTTATAGATACACAATCTTATTCATGCTTCTTGTTTTCACTTGTCTTCATCCATATGTCAGTCTATCTTTATTTAATTAATCAGTTAATCAATAGAATTCAGCTCACTCCAGTAACTGGTATCAGTTATGTGCATTGTTTATTCTTTTAATTTCTGATCTTGCTTTAGTCAGCTGATCTCTTTGAAGTGTTCTACAAAGGCACTGTATATCATATTTACCCTTTTGACACTGGTTTATGTAATATCTTCAGCATATTTTTTATAGAACATATAAATTAGCTCCTTCCCTTAACAGATGGGGATAGAGCCTTTTTGCCACTTCTAATTTTCTTCAAAATCTTGTGGATCTCTCTTCTCTCCTTTGGAATTCCTTTCTCTTCCTCCTTTCAAATCTCTTTATCTGAGCATCTTCAGATTAAGATATCTAAATATAGACATGTATATGTCAATATCCAGGTGTCAGCCATGTGTCTAAGGTTCCAGTGCAGCCAAGATACAGTCAATAGAGTAAATGGAGCCTAAAGAGTTTCCCCTCGGGTGAACACCAGAAGCTGGTCTACTGAAATGCTTTCTAGGCTTCACTGGCTGACTTTCTAAGGTCTTCATTTGTTTATAGCTGAATTTTTAGCATCTGGCTCACACAGAGATATATAAATTCAGGTGTCAGCATGAAGCTGTACTGCAGATAATGGTCTCAGTCCAGTTCCTCCATCATCTTCTGCAGAGTAGTTGAATCCTGTGTCATGTCTTACACCTGGATGGAATTAATTCAGAAGTCTTCATCCTATTAGTTGGCAGGAGTTACCTGTTTTTGAACAACTGAACTGGACTTTCTATGTCTTTATGCTAAAGAAAACACACACCTATTAAGCTCCTAAGCACCCACCTTTATTCTCAAGATAAATCATCTATATGATTCTTACCACTACTTCCTTCTTTATTTTGCCAAGCTCAGTGAGGAATTAGAGATTGATTAACAATATCAAGTGCCCCTTAATTCAAGAATGTCACTTTCTCTGTTGAAAAATTCCATGTTCAGAAAGCAATCCAGGTTTCCAGAAGACCACCACATTTTGAGGTTCATAACACAAGAATGTATAGATAAAAGAGAAATTAGAAAAATTATTTTTACTCTTGTGGTAAGAAAATTTTCCTTTTTAAGTTTTATTCTGTACAGTTTTCAGTTCTACATATATGCCTTAATTTGGGCAGAGGCATCTCTCATTAATCATATCTTATTAATCTCAAACAGAATTTTAGTAGAGTCAGGAGATCTTCTATTCCTGTTTTCTAAACTGATTTAGTCCAGTGGATTGTCCCAGACTCAGAACACAGCAAACACAGTGACAGATCTGGTCTACACCCCCAAGAACAATTTGTAATTATTGTTATACTTTTGTAAAGAAGTATTAATATGGTCTGAAGCTAACAAAAGATGTGTTTAAGATTCAGATTATTAAAATTTGCATGTTTAATTCTCAATCTTGAAAGTAGAATTTGAAATCATCAAGAGATGTATAGAGAGTGAGTGGCAATCTTGATACTTTCACAAGAAAACAGGTACTATGCTAAATCCTAGAAGATTCATGCACTCTTCTCAAAAATGCTGCTTCTTTAAGGGAGTGCCATCAGGTGGAAAGATGTGGGGATGCTTTAAGGTTTCTGAAAGTAGTGACTGTGATATAACACTGCAAAATGAAGGTCTGGTGTTATGGCAACAGTGTGTGAAGAAAAGTGTGCAGCGTGAAGGTGGAGAGCATGGGAGAGCTGCTTTATGGACATGCCTGGGGTGCACTACCTGGTACATGAGTCTTCCAAGTAGTACCCAGTGGGAAACCTAATGAGTATACAGGGTTTTATGCATCTCCATGTAATAGGGAAGTTCCTTCCATATTCCATTGAGAATTTTTCCCCGCCCCCACCTATCTTTTGCTAATATCTAAGAAAAATTCTTTAGCTTTTTGCATGTCAGTGATGCTATATTTACATTCAATAGCTAACTGTAGATGGACTATACTCTTCTTTCTCAGCATCTTTTGAAGAACTTTTTATAAGTCTGCATTGTCCATGTGTTTTAAATTGATATGCTCTGTTTTCAGAGCACCTTTCTGAAAACAAGTAATGAGCCATCAAACCAAATAAGGTTCCTTTTCAATGTTCTCCATGTTAACAAGATTACAGTTGATGTTTTGAGTGTAATATGAGTGTATTATGAGTTGATGTCCTACGTTGAAATGTCTAACATCATTCTTTAAAATGGTGTGAAAAACGTTTGTTCTACAATCCATACAAAGAACATGATTGTGCTTCTGATCCTAAAAATACTTTTTCCTGTATCTCAACTGATATTTAAAACATTCAGATTGAACATTCACTCTGCTAAAATGATTAGCTAATATACCATCTCTCATCCCCTTCTTATACTTCTTCTTGAAATATTTATAAAATATTTGACAAATTCTCCAGATTATTTTATTTTGCTAAGAGTTCTATATGTGAAATATAGCATTCACAAATACTAGCCAAAAGGAAGAAAACTTCTTGCAGTTAATATGTCCTATTTCTTGTCTTCAATATTTTGTATAGAAAAACATTATCAAGAGTTTTGTTTAAGAACTCTATTTAGCAAGTATTTTCACACCATAAAAATAACAGCACTGTTGAGAAAAAATGGTTGAACAGAGCAAAAGATTAAATTGAGCTATTATAAGTGAATTATTAAGGGAAATGTAAATATTTAAGGAAGGACTGAAGAAGTGGTGAACTAAAAGATAGTAAATGCTTATTAATATGTCTTTGTATGTGGTTCATCTCAAGAGATCCAAGCAACCTTGGTCTACAAAATAGTTAATATGGTAGCAATGCACACTATCTAGCATTCTGAAATGGAGTGGAATGCTTGAATCTCACACAGCAGTTTATCCATCTGTGTTGTGCTATTCTAATACCCACCTGAATTAACCGCAGAAATTCTCTGGTTGTAGAAACATAAAATGGTTTGGTTTGGAAGAGACCTTAAAGATCATTTAGTTCCAATCCCCACCTGCCCTGCCACAGGCAGAGATGTCACCCACTAGATAAGACTGCTCAAAGCCCCACCCAGCCTGACCTTAAACACCTCTAGCAATGTTCCTTGAACACATGGACACATCCACCACTTCTCTGGGAAACCTGCTCCAGAGCATCACCACCCTCACAATAAGGAATTTCTTCCTAATAGCTAATCTAAACCTGCCCTCTTTCAGGATAAAGCCTTTCCTCCTTTTTATATAATCTTTATTAGAAAGAGCATAACAAGAATGGCAAACTTATTTATTTGCACTCATCTCTTCATTTTATATTAATTTATGGAATACAAATATAAATGAATATAAATTTGCCAGCAGCCTGCCATTAAAATATATATTTGAGCATTATATATAGAAATATATATTTAAGAAAATAAAGTTAACAATTTCTTTTGGTACCATTACTACAACTTTTGAGGGAATATAATTATATAAAATTTCTGTTGTTTACATAATTTATGGAAAATAATTTAATTCTGGGGACTGTTGTGCCAAACATGCCTATAGATCAAGCTAATTAGGAGTTTGTATATATGTTGTAAGTTGCTTTCCACAAAACACTTCCTTTAACTCCTGGAACACGTGTGTTGTATAGAAATTCTGCTACTACCTAGCGCCATACTTCTGACAAATCAGTGATGTCACAAGCAGGCAAATTCTTCTAAAATATGTGATAGAAAATAAAGCACTGATCTTCAGAGGTTTTACCTTAGTTTCTTGAATTTAGCAATTATTTTCTACCTTTCAGCATCTACCTTTCTTCTGGGCAAATATGTATTAAAAATTGTACTGGGTCTGTCTGGATGATTTGGTCTCAATTAATGCAGTAAAAATAGCCATAACTTGTAAACTCTGTGACTACTTGAATCTGAGCCCAAATGTAACACTGGTCCTCAAAAATCATGTTACTTGTTTCCAAAGCATCCAAGAGAACAGGTCTAATTCTGTCTTCCTGTATGTCACATGAATTTCCCATAATTCTCAATGCCATTATTCAAGGAAAGAAAAGCTGCAGTTTTGTTTTCTACTTCCTCTTTTGAATTCTCCAATACTTTAGTTCACATGTTATATCTGTTTATGTTAAGATTTTTTTTCTCTATCTAGGTAACCTGCAAGTGAAGATAACTTAGGAGAAATACAATCAAACTCTATGCCTGTTTATCTACCACTGATCCAAAAACATTACCAGTTCACAGGAAAAGTAATACTATAATCTCAGAGTTTTTCTTTGATTTATTTTTTTCAAAACTCTTCTGTAGTATTGTCATTACAAACCACCTATTGCCACAATGTTTGTATAAATTCCTTCAAACATAAAGTCTGTTTATTCCTAGCTATTTAAAACAAAATGTACTACACTAATATTGTGATAGACAGTCTTTGCAGAGAATAGGAAATTTTTGCACTGTAATAGGAAATGAAGCACTAAAAACATTACATTTTTTAATGCTGCACTCCTCCAGCTATTTTAGCTGTCTTTCTTTATTGATTAGCACCAAGTAGAGCCTTTCACACCTATTTAGTGTACCCTTTCCTTCCTCTCCTCAAAATAACACTTTAAGAAAGTAAAATGACAATATATTTCCCTTGATCCCATTGACAAAATTAAAAGCAAAAACAAGAATTACATTGCTAATACCAATGATGAAATCAAGAGACTGTTCCTAAACTCTCTTAAGGTGGGCTTTTATCTTCTGTTCCTCCCTTCCTTTACAGTAGAGAAATGCTTTCATTCTTACCATAGAAAAGGAGTAAAACAATGTCTGTATTTTGCATTTTTAGATCTTTTTGTTTGTGTATTTGTTTGAAGCAGGGGTACTTGGGATGGAGTTGCTTAGCTGTGTATCACAAAGTTAATGTCAGTACTTTCCTATTAATGAATTTGGTTTCTGTAGGAAATTTTATTCAGGCCCTTCAACACATAAAGACTTTCTAAAAGTAATGTGCTTTTATTTTTACTGAAAATAGCCTGAATCAACTGCCCTAAAATGAATATTAGAATATGATGCACAATTGCATGTGTACTAAATTGTAAAAATCTCAAAGGAATCCCAGATGATAATCTGAAAGATGTTCCAATGGCAGATTATTTCTGACAGCAGTCAGCAAAAATGTCACAAATCTCATTTATAATGGGAACATGCTAAGTAATAGAAAAGTTACCCACTTCAGTAGTAGGTGTCACGATATGTATCTAATATTGTAGGAGGCTTGAGCAGATTTTGCCACCACAGCAGTTGAGCACATCAATATTTTCAACATCAGATAATTGGGATTCTTCCAAACACTGAATTGTTTAACTGAAAAAAGTCCAGTACAGAGAATCTGACTTAGATGAATTGCTGGATTATACAGACGGAGTTACAGCACTCCTTTAGCACCCAACATAAAGTATTACTGAAGTGAAAGACTCAATATGCATTTGTGTCTTGATAGTTTAAATCATTTAAAGACTGAAATACACTGGTCTATGTATATATCTAGTCTGGTTTTCACCTGACCTATCATTAGGAATAAATAATATCTAAACATGTAACTTTCACATTAAGCTGTGGTGCTACACTTACTGTGTCTGAGGATGGCAGACTCCTCAGTTAGTGAAACAATTGCATATGGACTGAACAAATCCGTTTGGTACATTTCACTGCTGGAAGGGCAAGACTACTGTCATTAGATATGCTAAGGATTTAGCAAAATGTATTCTGGCAGCTCTGCTAGCTGTCTGAATTTGAAGGAGATTGAAAACTATATAATGAACATCCCCAAATGATACTGAGTTAACACCGATAAGAATCTAGATTAATTTCTTGTTTTCTTACTGATGGGAGAAAAGAAATTGTGCGTTATATCTTAAATGGAAATTCTTGTCTTATCAATAAAGAGTATGTTCAAGATCTTCAGTTTATGTAGTTCTTTGGCCAGCTCTGAGCCTGCTATAATTTCAAAGCTGTGCAGGTGTATTTGCATGGAACAGAGCCTAAGTTTATAATAGACACACCATAGATGGCAAGGCAGGGAGAACAAACGTGGATCATATCCATATGATGGCTATAGGAACTTTCACCAGCACTGCTATGTGTCCTTTGTACTCATTTCTCTTCCAGATACAGATGATGTTTCTCCCTGTTTCTAAATGATGTTTAAACAAGAATGTATCAGTAATAGTATACCATGCCACAAGAGTTTATGCTTTGGATTTTTCCAGGAATTACTTAATAGGGAATATAAGAATTTGCATAATCTAACTGGAGTGTGAATATTCTAGAGTGCTACGATAGGAACATGAGACTTACGATGAAAAGATACTTCCATGTAGGTTTACTAATGGTCTTTTTGTTACTTTCTTCTGTAATTACCAGCTTGCACATTCAAATACCTGACCCAAGTTCTTCAGAAATTAATTTCAATAATAGGCATACTATTCTATTCTTCACGGCAGATGGAAAATTGCAGCCATAGAGCCACTTAAAGATGTTTTTCTGGAAACTAAGGTTTTCCATTTGTTATAACTGTCAATCCTTTCTTTACACTTTTGCAGAAAAGATCCTTTAAATCTTTTAAGCAGTAGCACTATGATAATATCCTGTGAAATATTAGTCATTAAAGGGTATCTTTCTACAATAATCAAGGAAATAGAGGGGATATGACAAAAGTTTTTGGTTGGACTTTTAAAAGCTTCTTGTTTTCTAAATTGCTGAGATTCCTGAATATTTCCTATTAACACAGAATCTGCTGAGATCTTTCTCTGGATATTTAAAACACATTTTTGTATGCATTCTTTTCTCTCTTTACAGTCACATATAATTTCATTCATGATTAACATTATTCAGTCTATTCAGGCTTAAAAGTAATTTCTTTTGAAGTTCAGCATGCTAGTCTAAAGGAAAGTATTATGGTTTTCCTTTATGTATATAAACAATGGTGAAGTAAGATATCCACTACAGATAAAAATAGTCCATTAATAATGGTAATACAGAGCACTTATATAAGGCCTACTATCTGCAAAGCAATTTACAAACAATATCCAATTAATCTTCTCTAGTTACTCAGTGTAATCCATTCATTACCTAATGGATCTCAAATCTTTAATGCAATAGCAAAATTTCTAACAATATGTCTGAGGCTATCTTTTGCAGCTGAAATTCTCCTTTTACTGACTGTTGCTCTGTCTGAGCAGAAACACGTTAGGATAATTTCCTGGACCTAGGCTGTGTAAAGCTTTTCTCTCAGTGATTTCAACTCCTGGAGCAACAGGAGCATGATTTGACTGATAGTAGCTCTCATCATAACAGCTAAATTAATAATTATGAAAGGGGAAGACCAAAGTGAAACCTAGGGGTACTTCAAGGAAAAAAAACCTTTTAAATGTATAATTCTACTGTATTTTTTAAAATCCCTATAAAATGGTATCAAGGATGGGTTTTTCCTATGAGTTAGTACCAGAAGGTTTTTTAAAAGTCAGTGGAATCCTGATTTTAAAAGCTATTGCCATGTTATCATGATTCCATGGTCTTTTCTACTTTATTATCTGTCCTGAACAGTTTCATAATGAAAGTGCTCTAAAGCAAGCCAAGGGTAAATAGCATCAGAAATGCTTAGCTTGGTAGATTCTGAGGCCTTTACATTCTTCTGTTCTTCAGACCAGCAGGTGTTTTCCAGCATTGTCTTCTTATCAAAAGCTTAAAATATGGAGTGATGTCTGCACTTCCTAACCTTAACCTTCTGAGTCAGGAGTTGTTTTTCTATGTTTATTCTTGGAGAAAAATAGATGGTATGACTAGCTAGCCAGGATTCAGTTGCCTAAAGAGAGATACCTAAAGTCCATGGGGATGCCATCTATTCTGTCTGTCTCTCCAAGGCCAAAGGACAAGCTGCACATCTGCCACACCTTCCTACTGCAGGAGATGGGGCCCACATCTCCTCACCCTTCAGATGGCATTTCTTATTGTTTGTTTCTTATTCTTATTTGCCTTCCATCCTGTCCCTCTGATTTGTACATCTGGTGGACCACTTTAGCATCCAAGAGAGAGAGGAATGCCTGCTTGGGTGCACAAGTGCACCCAGTCATGAGACTCTAAGTTTCATAAACATTTTCTAACACTTCAGAAAAAGTAGCTGATTTCCTTATTATGCATTGATCACAGGTATGCATGCATCATCTTAATTTTAATTTTAAAAATTATTTCTCTAATATTTGGACAACACTTTACATCTTTGCCTGTGAAATCTTTTCTTCTTATTATTATTTATTTATTTATAAATAACTGCAAATAACTGCAAATAACTTTTTTGATCCCACAAGTAAGTATAATTCAATTCATTTTCCAAGCTGGGACAACACATATTATCTCATAGTATGGTGTCCCCCCATGGAGCAAGCTCATCTTTTATTCTATTACACATTCTTTTACAATGATTTTAACCCTCTTGTCAATGTATACTCTCAGTGGTGCAAGAAAAAATGTCCAACTCAAAGGCTTCTTCATTTTCCTGCAAATTGATTCCTTTAGCTGGAGCTTTATACAGGAAGAGGTCTGTGTATTCCTTAGCTACATTCCTTAGTTCATGCTCATTACCATGTGAAGTCAGCCTTGGCATCTCAGAATAGCTGGCATTCTTTGTACAGATCAACAAACCATTTAAAATTGAGCACCAAGCAGCTGAAAGGTCATGTCTCATTGTATTCAGTAATTTAGGACTGAGAGTGTGGAAAAAAACTCTCAGAGGCTGTGTTCCACTCTTCTATTAATCTGTATCCCTCAGCATAAAATTGTAAGCTCTCATACCTTGTTGTCATAAATAAATTTTCTAACTTCCAAAGGACATAGTCTTAAATGGAAATCCAAATCACTCTATATTCTAAGGAAGAAAAAAATTAAGAATTATTTGAATGTCATTAAGGATCTTGTTATCAAAAGGAAAGTATAAATATTTTATGCTAATTTTCACTATTCATAGTAACAAAGTAAATACTTTAGAAAGCCCCTTATACACCGTATGGATTTTCCATTAATCTGTCCCCTACTTTGTTGGCAGATTACTTCACATTTATCAAATTACATTGGCCAAATGCATCTTCCTGCCATCTATTAAATAGGTTGTTTCCTGTATCATTTTGATAAGAGTTCCTAATAAACTTACTATCAGATGCTTTCACTTAGGAGATTTTAAAAACAAACAAGCAAAAAAAAAAAAAAAAATACAGTAAAAAATTTGTTTAAATTTGATTTTTCACTTTGCTGAGGACCAAATTTCATACTGGATATTTTTCCAAAAGCAGCTTTTACAGCTCTGTGCCTAAATCACATTCCTTATGAAACATCACACAGGTTTTCTAATGGGCACCAGCAAAAGAAGATTTCAGTTCAGTTACCACACAAAGACCACTCATAGCCTTCTGAAATGTTCTAAGTGTTTCAGACACACATGTGAGATGGAAGGTAAAATATAAGACTTACAGGAAATCCATGCTTTTTGGAGCAATGGCTTGAATCCAGGAGACATAGGCTACGGTCTCAAAAAACATTCAATTCTAGATGCCTGTGTTTGGTGCCTGAACTGGGCCTAGATCTTCATGAAGCAGTGGACATTAAAGATACTTTCATATTTCAGTCTCAAATAATTTTCCATCTTTAGCAATTTCTCATGAGATAGCACAGAGATACAGATGCCCTCCCCCACAAAACCAACTAAAAGCTGGTTTTATTCAGAGATAAATAAGGTGTCTAAGCTATCTAGCCAAGGACAGAATTTTTTTTCTCTTCCATACAGTGTAGTGATACTTACCACTGAGTTGGTGTGTAACCTAATTTACAAGACCACGTTGTAGAAAACAAATATATTTGATAGTTTTTTAGATTACTTTGCTGCTTACACTTTTGCACACTCAAACCTCCTGCTTTGGTCAATAAAATAAGCTAGATCAGACCAATATTAGGTATCCCTTTGTTCACTATAAGCCCTGTTAGGCCTTTTAATCATTATGTTGCTCTTGGTTTCTGCTTTGTCATGTGCTGTGTTCCTCTACCATCATTTATACCCTGGAGGGCTTATTGATTTATGTAGTCTTATAATTAGAATATAGTTTACAGTCTACAGGTTAACCTTTACTCTTTATATGGTCTCTATGAACAATATTAGAATACTATCCTGGTTATTATTTAACCTGATAACACTTTCAGTAAAAGTGTATTTTATGAATGTTTCAATCTATATATCCCATTTAATTATTTCTAAATTTGAATGCCTAAAAATATTTAAACTCCTTGTTTTCCTTGCTGTTTCTGCAGCCATCTGAATCCAATGTCAAACTGCCTTTGGAACTAGCAAATAGACATGTCTACAATTGACTGTCATGCTTACCTTCTCCTGAATTTCAGAGCTTCATATTTATAACAATGCTTTACAGTAATACCCTTTTACTTAGTGAAATAATTTTCCCTTCCCTTCCCTTCCCTTCCCTTCCCTTCCTTTCCTTCCTTCCTTCCCTTCCCTTCCCTTCCCTTCCTGAAACTTCCTTCCCTTCCCTTCCCTTCCCTTCCCTTCCCTTCCTTCCTTCCTTCCTTCTCCCTTCCCTTCCCTTCCTTCCTTCCCTTCCCTTCCTTCCCTTCCTTCCTGAAACTTCCCTTCCCTGAAACTTCCTGAAACTGAAACTTCCTGAAACTTCCTTCCCTTCCCTTCCCTTCCCTTCCTTCCTTCCTGAAACTTCCCTTCCTTCAAACTTCCCTTCCTGAAACTTCCCTTCCTTCCCTTCCCTTCCCTTCCCTTCCCTTCCCTTCCCTTCCTTCCCTTCCCTTCCCTTCCCTTCCCTTTCCTTCCTGAAACTTCCCTTCCTTTCCTTCCTTCCCTTCCTTCCTTCCTTCCCTTCCTTCCCTTCCCTGAAACTTCCCTTCCCTTCCCTGAAACTTCCTTCCTGAAACTTCCCTGAAACTTCCTGAAACTTCCTTGAAACTTCCCTGAAACTTCCCTTCCCTGAAACTTCCCCCTGAAACTTCCTGAAACTTCCCTGAAACTTCCCTGAAACTTCCCTTCCCTGAAACTTCCTTCCCTTCCCTGAAACTTCCCCCTGAAACTTCCCTGAAACTTCCCTTCCCTGAAACTTCCTGAAACTTCCTGAAACTTCCCTTCCTGAAACTTCCCTTCCTGAAACTTCCTTTCCTGAAACTTCCCTTCCTGAAACTTCCCTGAAACTTTCCTGAAACTTCCTTCCCTGAAACTTCCCTTCCCTGAAACTTCCCTTCCCTGAAACTTCCTTTCCCTGAAACTTCCCTGAAACTTCCCACTTGTTAGGTCCTCAGGTTTTTTTCCAGAGCTACAATTTTTTATTTTTGGTCATCATTTGTAAGACAATGCATATGATTATTCCCAGAATAATATTATGGGTAACCTTCACAAAGCAGATCACCTTCTGTGATGCTGATGCCATATTTTACAAAGCTCAACTGCATTTTTACCAGCTCTTACTTAAAATAAAGTTTGTGTCACCAGGGGCATTCTTTGACTAGTTCTGCTTTCCAGTTCCCAGCAGTGTTCTCTCATTTTACAGTTTCTCAAATACAAACATATTAGTCACTTTATTGTTGCTGGGAGTTTGACTTGAAGCTTAAGATACATTTCCAGCTGGAAGTTTAATAGATTTTCAGGTCTCTAAAAATATTTCTGACACTTACATGCAATGGATGAGAATGGCTTTAATGACACTTGTAGGAATTTCTGACTTGGGATTCCACAGAGCTCAGTCACTGAAACAATAAAGACTTTTCAAAAGTTGTAAAAAACTCTGGCAGTTTCAGTCATTCAGGAGCCTTATCAAACTAATGGAGAATTCTCTCAAAGCATTTTATGATGATTCCACTTATAATGTTCATTTAATATTTTTGCTAACTAAGAGGAAAAAAAAGAGGTTTCCTTGATCTGTTTTGCATAAGTTTAATACTTTCATGAGGCTGTTCTATCAAGACAGAAGAAATATTTCAGAGTTCATCAAAATTATTCATATGCATCTTCAAAAAGGTAATTTTTAAAAAAAAAATTGAATTGAAAAAATAAAGCATACAGTAGCAGCTTAAAGTGCTGTCAAACAAAAAACTCCACCTCCCATCCTGATTGAAAACATCCTTTAAAGTATATAAATATTTGGCAGTTTCTTTGTTTCTTTCTCCTTTAATATTTTCAAGATTTTCTTTCCATGTTGCTGTATGTGGTCAAGTATTGAGGCCAAAAGTGTCTTTCTCATTAAATCGAAGACAGAATCTGTTTGCCAATTTAGAAAAAGAGATATTTGAGATCCCAGATCCATTTCACTGGAGCTTTTTCAGTAAAGACACATTCAAATTATGACATGAAATTACTTAAATCCTCTAAAATTCTTTAAAAGTTCAGCATTAAAGCTTATCTTAACAAAATACATTGGACAAGTGAATCAGGGAACCACTGTCCCCCAAGCCTTGTGTTTTGATTGTGTTGCAACTGTGGCTCAGAGATGGATCTCACAATTGTGAAAGAGATTGTATACATTGAGAGAATAACCCAGCATTTGAGCTAAAGGTATAACATGATAAGATTAGATGGCATTCACCAAAGTGACATTCTATTTTTAATTGAACTCCTAGATTAGGAAATGCAATTTGTTTGGCTTTATGTAGTTCTTGACAGAATGTGGCTGTTTTACCCGAAAGATGTAATTGTTTTTGTTAGTCTCTCTTTCATGCCTGATATAATTTTCAATCAGAAGAATAAGGCTAAAATATAGTAAGTCTTTTTACAGTAAAATGTACACTTAGGGACACCTTTCTTAAATTCTTAACACTGTATAGATAAAATGTGTAGTGCACATAACAATAATGAACACCTATATGCATCAACTCATATTTAACTCCAGCTACACACGTATTGTATCTTTGTTTGTAGCATATACTGTATATGCGCTTCAGTATAAAATATGCATATGTTGTAGTCATATACAGGAAAAAATAAAACTGTGTGGTGTTCAATTGTGTTAAAAATCTTGCTGGTAGTCATTTCTTCACAAACAAAAACAAAGGTGCAGAAGGCAAATTCAGTAATTTCATCTAACAATATCATAACAAGCTATCACCTTTCATGTATGCTGCTGAAAATGGAATAGATTAGTGAAAGGTGATCCAGGATGCTTTGAGAAGAAGCTGTTCTACAAAATATGGCCAAGAATCTTCTGGAATTCTGTTGCAGGGAAAAAAACTTGCATTGCCTAAGGTTGGGGGATTTCAAAATTGTCTTCATGCACTGTATTCACACACAAAAAAAAAGAATATAATGTTATATAAAATACCTGTTCATATGAGTATTGCAAATCTGAAATGTATGCTATTAATTCTCAGCTTTGTTGCCAATAGAAACTGTCCCTTACACCTATTTAAAACTGAAGTGCACAATTATTAACAGAAATAGTCTATAGTCAGAATGCAACTCAAAACTGATTTGTGTGGAAAAAGAGAGTTGTTTTTCCTCAAAAGTACATTCTTAAATAAGAGAGAGTTCAAAATAAAAGGCAAACTGCACCTTGAAGTGAAAGAACAGGAGCAGATGTCCTTTAGCTGTGTGTTTTATTGATTTATAAACACTCAGTCAGGCTACCTCATCTCTGCAGAGTAATTTAGATATGGGAAAATATCTGTGAAATATATTGATTGCATTATTGATTGAAAAGCCAATTGCTGTTGCACTCCTGTTTTACCATTTAAGTCCTGACACATTTTGACATATGAGCCAGCTGCGACTACTGCCTCGATACTGCAATGAGATAATGTGAAAGCTGTCATAACCACTTCTGTGTCAGCCACAAGGATTTACAGTGCACTAGTGCTGCTATTTAGCTTGTTCCTTAACCACCTGAATAATTAAGGTTTGTTAAAGCTTTTGCTGTTGCACATTTGGTTTATATATGTGCTGTTTTTATGTTTCCTTTCACACTGGATTGATACATCATGAACAAAAGAAATGTAGAAACCAGGCTCTTATTATTCAAAGCTTATACACGTGGGGATGGTTGTTTCTGCTCAAATATTTCTTTCCACTCCGTGAGGAATTTGGATTTTACAACATTTCGCAGGGGAATTCTCACTTGTTTCCAGATCAGTTTACACTCAGCAGCAATAAATCAAGGGAGGACAGGAAAAAATCCTCTACAGCCTATTAACAACTCTGTCATTTATTTTGAAATCTGAAACTGTGGAAAATACAATGAAAGCACAAACATACAGCAACTTATTTGGTATTTTTCATATTTAAAAAGTACTTTTATATTTGTTTATCTATCACTGAAGATTAAATGATGCCAAAAAGATTTTTTGAGCCCAGATACAAAATACAAGCCTCCTCATAAAATCCATCCTTGAAGAACAAAAGAAAATTTTCCTTTACTAGCTCCACATTTCATCATGGCAAGTGAACTTTATGGTTTTACCACCTTCTTTCCTACTCTTATTTGTGAAATAAGAAGGCATTTTCATAGTAGCTTTAACTCATTGCTTTTATTATAATCAATACAAGCTTTTATTTTTCCTAAGGAGACTGATTATATTGTTAGAATCATAGAATCAGAACATCCTGAGCATCCTGAGTTGGAAGAGCCCTATGAAGATCATCAGAGTCCAACACCAGTTCATTCTTGCCATCTCCTGTTCATTTTCAGTTGTTTATTTCATGATCTTTTGACCAGATCCAGACCTGCAGGTACAATCCATGTGGGACTTCTATGCCCTGACAGAATGGCATTGATTTAAATGTATTCTGCACATGTTCTAGGTTGTACTTATCTACACCTGACAACAGGACTGGACTCTTGCTTGCATATTTTTCATCATGGTACTTGTATTTCTCCCCAAGGTACCAGATGAAGCATTCTCTGGACCTCCTATTTGGAGGGATCCCTTGTGAGAGAGAGGAATGTTAATGGTTAATGACTCAAAACAATCTGCCATTTGAAATGTGAAGGGTGCTTTGCTGACAGTGTTCAAGGCACAGGTGAAGAGAATAGGGTGTGCACAGAATATTTTGTTTAGTGACAAGCTGGGTTTTGAGCCAGATAAGGGAAGAGGTGAACAAGAAGCAGATCCTCTAAGATGGTACTTTGCTTCTTTTTTTATCATGCCAGTGTCCTCTTTACAGAAATGGCTCAGGTTTAAAACTCCCCCACTCCCCAGGGAAGTACCAGAACATTCACCCATAAATATGCCCAAGGGTTTTCATCCCTTTGGATGGGACATAACTGGCTCAACTATGCTGAAGTGAGAGGCAGCTGTCATGTCTTAGAAGGGGTCATAAACCATCAAAGATCCCCAAATTTCCCCCAGACTCATTTCTGGGGTCTTCCACCAGAGGACTGCACAGTGTTGCAACAGACAGTGTAAAATTTCCTGCCAAGGGAAGGTATGTAGGCACGCCCACCTGAACCTGAGTATATATTAACCCACTGAAATTTGTGTTTCCCCAGCTTCTCCCACCCTTTCACAGATCAAAAATGACCAAGTGATCCAGAGGTAATTTGGACCAGCTCTTATTGAAATTGCAACAATCAAGATCCATGCCCAGTGATAACTTTCTACTCCTATTCTTCCTTTTCCTTTCTTTCTATGCCTTATACATTTTCTTAAGTGTTGTGCTATTTTTATGCTTTTATATTGTCATATTTCTACAGATAATAACCAAAACAACTACATATCTCCTTTCCATTGCATTCAATTTTTTTAAAATAAACTCTACACACACACATACATACAGATTACATAAAGATTAGATATAGATACAGATATAGATAGATAGATAGATAGATAGATAGATAGATAGATAGATAGATAGATATTTCTGCATGAAGTGTGTTTCCTAGTATCTGTAAATGAAGTATAACCAATACTTCAATGCATACTTTGATTTCTCTAAGCAAAATGTGAAATGCACACTATATTTTCTTATTTCATTTAAATAATCAGATGAAAATTATTTACAGTACCACAATTGTATTGATTAGTTAGCAGGTGGAAATAGCACATGAGACTGCAAAGCAAGTTTCTCTTGCTTTCTTTTGGAATTAGTCTTGATTATTGGATTATGTAATGGCTGCCCATATATTTCATACTGCAGAAGACAAACATAAAAAAAAAAATTTTTAAAAATTATGTGAGTTCATACAATATTCAGAAGCATTTTTTGAATTTTTTTTTATGAAATACTGATAATTATCATGTGGGAACAAAATAGAATATATATCCTAGCAATACTTAAATTTTCAGTCATTGCAATTTGACTTTATAATTTAAAATGTAATTCTGGCTTAGAATTCTGTTTGGCAAAAATAGGAACACTAAAAAACATATTGGGTTTCTCTTCCTTTGTTTTTAAATGTTGTGTAAGTGGTAACTCAATATAAAGGAAGAGTTATGAATGTTCTCTACTAGATTCACTGTTTCCCCTTTCTGCTCTTTTTCTTGATATTTTTTTGTTGCTGAGGATCATGCCATATGGTCTGGAATATCTCTTTGGTCAGTTGGGGTCTGGTCTCTTGGCTGAGTCTTCTCCCAGCTTTTTGCAATCCCAATCTCCTCACTTTGGGTGAACCTTGAGGAGTGAGAATGCCTTGATTATGTGCAAGCTTTGTTCAGCATCTGCCAAAACATTTGTGTAATCAACGGTTCTAGCCACAAATTCAAAGCACAGCACCATCCTGGCTGCTGTGAAGAAAGGCTATCCCTGCCAGACATTGTACATCCAATAATATTCTTTCCCATGTGTCAGCAGAAAAGACACACTAGGATTTCTCTTCTAGGGCAAAAAGGGAAAGGGAAGAAAGGTACAACATGTGTAAGATGAATTTCTGAGATCACAGTAGGAAACACAAAGGAAGCCTTGGAGGAAGTTTTACTGGAATCCATTGTAACATGATGAAGCCATGGGTGCTGTAGGACTGCTTAGAGCCAAAAGGATACCTGGATCCCAAATGCTGCCAGGTTAGGGAAAGGGTTAATTTATTGTAAATCATATTAGGTAATATGGAACAGAAAAGAAAATATTGATCTTCATTTCAGCTTTCTGCTCAAAAGATCATTGTGAGTGTCCTGGCGCTTCAAGCAGCATTAGTTCTTCCTTCCTGCTGTTAATGCAGGAATTTCCTCATGAGAGTCACCTCCAGAAAGCAAATCAGACCTTATGTGGACTGAGCCATCTTTCTGGAAGCTACCTTTCCAATTTCTATTTGTCCTTTGAAGAATATAAACAGGCTAGTCTAGCTCTTTTTCTCCTCATTTAGGTGGGCACACATACCCACAACTGCTAGATCCTTTTGGCACTGAGAACTGGATGAAGAACACTGAGAATAAGACAACTGTCCTGACAAGCTGAATTCATGTATGAACAAGGAATCAATTGTACTTCAGAGATATATTTCTAAGGCACACAACCTCTTGGGACGACACAACCTACACACTATTTCTTGCTGAAGGCTGTGCCTAGAGGCACAATCAAGTCCCAAGGGACTGAATATAATCTAAATTACAACAATCATACTGTGGCCTGATTCCCAAGATCTTTAAACCAGCTTTACAGCTTTCGATGGATTAGATTATGGAAAAAAAAAAAAAAAAAAAAAACCAACAATATTTTAGATTAAAATGTTTTATTTGGATAACAGCAAAGATATGTTACTTTTTGCCACTGCAGAATTCTTGGTTGAGTGGCATTTCTTTAATTTTTTTTTAAAGTATGGAATACTGTAAAATGTGCTATTCTTTCATGCAAGAAAACCATTATTCTAATTCCCTGGCGTGCCAAGCTGACAAACACAGGATTTCTAGGAATATACACATCCATAACCCTGTAGCAAATAATAAAGGGTACTAAAATAATTGAGAATATGTATGCCAAACTAATATAGGGAGAAAATATCAATTTTTTTCAGAGATCTAAAGGAATAGAAGGGTAGGATGAAATACCACTTCCTACTTGTCTTTTAGAGTTTGTACACAGACTAACAGAGATGTACATGTTTGAACAAATATGGGACTACCCTGAAGGCATACTATGGCATTTTATTTCTGGTAAAGAATAAGCTTCTCTTGTGGTCAGCCATAAAAAGGTGAGCATTCTTACTTTTCACAACTTAAATTGCACATGTTTTTCTTGTTATGGTCTTTTTTCTTCAAAATATGAAGCACTTCCTTTGCTTCAGGAGAACAATATAAAGAGTGAAAGAACACAGTGATATCCTTCACCAAAAAATAACCATGATGTTTGGAAAACTAGTAATAGCTGGAGGAGATGGAGGACAAGAAAACAATTTATTGCAAAAGTTGCAATCTTTCAATTTCTTCCCCTCATGCTGGAATTAGAAAACATCCATTCTTTATAAATGTCTATCAAAAGTTATGACAATAGAATCTCAGCTATAAGGACTGGGATAGTCTGTACAGAAAAGTGATGAAGGCCCAACATCATTAGCTCTTTAAAATCAGATTGATCATCAGTCTGATTGATTGATTGATTGATTGTTCAACCAATCAGATGAGTCAGAATACTCTGTACATGAAAAACACACTTTTTATTTTGTCCACACAGTGTACATGTTGTCTCCTATAGATGAAGTAGTGTCAAATTCCTTCAGTGTTTATCTTAAATGAAAAATAATTTCTTCTCGTTATAAGGGTTGATAAAAGGTAAAAAACTAGATGTAGCACTGGGGGGTGTTAGAGATAATTTTTTTTTATTTTGCGTTCTGCAAATAATTATTTCAGACCATCACTTTGTAAATTTTAGTATACTTGCTATTTGTTTATTCTCATTATTTTGCAGGGTTTTACAGTCATATTTAATTCTGGACTGAAATCATTGCAGAGATTTTAATTTACCTGCACTGAACCTTGAAGCAGGAGTCATAATGAGCTTTGTATTTTATTAAGAACCTGAACTTTAAAAAAACTTCTGAACATTTGATCGCTTCTTTGGGAGTGTTAATACCTGACAAAAAAATAAGAAAACCAGAGACAACACAGAAGAATAAAGCCATGTTTTTTACATAGGGCATGGTTTCATTCAGAAAATCTGAACTCACTAGAGTAATAGAGCACCTTTTTCTTAATTCTTGTCTGAGTTTAAATGTGCAGTAACTTTTACCCTCTTGGTGACCCCTTAGTCTCCTTCCTTGAAGATCCTATCTTATTCCCCCAAATAAAGTCCTAAATTCACACTTCACAATTTGTATAGAATATGCTAAATATTAACAAATCACTTGATCACCATTCTCACAGGAAGACAAGATTGACAGAGAACTCACTCAAAAAGATCTCTCCAGCAGGAGAAGTTGGAGCTGCTTGCACTGTGAGTATTTTAAACATAAATGTTTGTAGAAGTGAAGTCCTAGAAAAGTTTCAAACAGGTCACAGGGTATTCCCCATCACAGGTGTTCTTTAAAACAAAGGTGTGTATTTGAAGGGAGGGAGTGAGTGTGTGGGTGTGTATGTGTGTCTTGTTCTTCAAAAAGACAAAGGCTCAACACAGCCTTATGAGATTGAGTCAACAATCATCTGTGGAAATTCATTATCAGAATTCAGCAGAATGCTAATCTAGTGGCCAGGGGAAGTTGAAGATCTTTGACAAAGCAATTATTTACAGCAAAATGTTGTCACTAACTTTTTACTCTACCAGACTTTAGTAAAGTACAGAAATGTCCAACAACTTTCCTGAAAGCCAGAAGACACACATTTTATGAAGAATTACTTAGATCAGATACTTCTAGCTCACAACAAAGGATCATCTTTTCCCTAAAAGTGCATGATGTGTAAAAATGCTTATGCTAACACTCGTATCTTGATTATATGAATGATTATTATCCTCTGTTATCCATTAAATACTGAAAATCATCATTTCTTTTGCAAAACACATTGTAATTCTACACTATTTAAATGATAAGTATACTCAGTCACGTTGAGGAAAATCTCAAAACATAATAAAGGCAATGTAATATACTTTCAAAACAAAATTATTGTTTCAAATATAAGGCATTCATTTAAATTGTTTTATTGTTTTTCACTCAAATAGCATATTACCAGTGGTTTATCTGTTACCCTATATTTGCTACTAGACAAATCACTAACTGACTACAGCAAATTTTCAAGGCTAGAAATCTTATTCAGTAGTAGTGTTGCTTCACCACAAATCCCCTGAGAATGGCAAGATGCTTTGGGTCACATCCCCAAAAAGCATACCAAGGGCCTGGGAGGTAATCAGAATCTTCAGTGATACGATGCACCTTATGTAGTAGGGGAGCTAAAATTAAAGATTAAATAACCAGGGTCATCACAAATTATTTAAATGAAGAAAATATGGAGATACTATTTCAATAGACATTGCAGAGTATGCATCGTTCTTTATTTTTTTTCCCCAGCAATTACATTTCTATGAAAATTATGTATATTCCAGTGTTAGTAAGGAAGGCTTGAAAATGCCATCAATTAAAGTATTGAGTTTCTTATGAACTGTTCTCTGTTTACAATAGAAACATACTTCCATATTAAAGGAATCACATAGATATAATAAAAACATTACAAATGAGGTCTTTTCATACTTTGAACAGATCATGTCAGTGATCAAATGAAAACCACCAATGCAATATCAAGTTTTAACTTGTACATCATATAATGGATTCTAATTATACATATACCAAACATTTCTTGGTTATGAAAATGCAAAGCAAGTTAATTTAATAGATGCATTTTTCCGTAGTTAAGTAAATTTATTGGCATTTGTAATCCAGCCTTTAAAAGAAAATTCTTCTAAATGCTTTCTGTTACTTTTGAAGGTTGGTATTGTTAAGTTCTGCAATTTGTAAATCATTAAAGACTTATTCTCATCCAATCTCATCCAATTTATTCCAATAACATTCAAAGATTGATTTATCAGCAGTCACAGATATTCCTAATAGAAATAAAAAGCCCTGATCTAATGGCATTTCATCTCAAAAAAAAAAAAGCCTATAGAGTTGATATAAATATGTATTATTCAAATACATTTAGAGTTCACATATGTATTTACAGAATTCTGTGAAGGTGAACACATGCCCATATGAATTTAATTGCTACATTTGTGTTATATAATATCCTTCACTATATGCCTAAACTAAGCAAATGGTATCTAGGTTACAATGAAAGCATTAGGAACAATACTACCAAAGTTACAAGGAAAGTTCTTTCTGAAGTATCTGCAACTGAGTTTTATTCTCCTGTAACAGTCAGTCAAAAAATGGTCTTTGTTGGCTTACCTACTTTTACAGAATCTAATATTTTAATCATGGATCAATGAAAATTTTTAAAAATTCTGTCTTTATAAAAAAATAATTAGAAGTAGCACAAATGTAGTCAAAATACACAAATAACCAGAACTATTTACAGAATAGATGTTGCACTCAAAAATAAAAATGCTGAAGTCCTTTATATTTGAAAACCTTAATTTGAAAGAAGGATTAGGACTTTGTTTCACTCAGATCCTAATAAGGAAATAAAACCAGAATAACCAAAATCTCTTAGTCTTATGACTCTTACTTATATTTTATGCCTGAAACAAGCCCTCTTAGCAGTACTTTCCCAGGACTCCCTTTTTCTTCTTTTCTTTTTTATTTTTTTAATTTTCCAGCTGAGCTATTTTTCTTGATCATCCCTTTAATGGAAACTATTTCAAATCAAAATGTTACCTTCTTATTTTTTTCTGGTCTTTCCTATATCATTGTACTTGCTTTTTCAGGTGTTTTTCATTTGTCTGCAAGGTGATGTATCTTTCAAACTTCCACCAAATTTGTGAGAAATTAATGTTTATTCACACAATGGATGTAATAAACACTCAACTCTCCTTAATGATGTACCCACACTTTAAAGTTATTCCCATCTTTCAAATATCTTCACTCTCCTCCATCAAAATATATATTTTCTTTTTAGCCAGATTGCTGCTGCACAGATTCCCTGTGTGATCTAAGTTAGTTCACTCATATTTATTCTTAATGAACCCCCAAGCAGAAAATGTCATCAAGTTATCCTTGTTTCAGTGACTACTCTCCCTTTCCCAATGCTGAGCTTACTAACGTCTGCTTATTTATGCAGTTTTGATTTTGCATATGTAGTACAGAGGAGAAATTTTACATATATTGGTCATCTCAATGCATGCAAATTACAATAGCAATGCTACTCACATATACATATAAGTCTATTCAGAAATAAGATCTGTCCATACAGAGAGCTTTGTTCCACAGGAAACTGTATAAATTCACAGCACACAAAGTATTCAGCAGTAACTTTCATAATAACACTTTTAATAATGCAAATTAAATCTTTCTCTCCCACAAAGGCACCCATAACCCATTGTGTGTATATCCAAAAAAAGGAGCAAGCATGGAGTTCCAGTTTCCATCAAATTCACATCCTCATTCATGGAGGACAAGCCCTTAGAAAATTTTTTGGGTGTCAGATGGTACCACGTAAATTTAGAGCTCCAGACATGAAATAATGAAAAGGCAATCCAAATTGTTTTGGGATTCAGCAATGACCTGTAGAGTGTTGAATATAAGAATTTTGATAAGAATTTGACTTTAGTCAGATTTTGTGGCAATACTATGAAGAAGCAATGGTAATAACTTTGGACAACAGGACTGCAAACATTTTAATTTACTCTTTTCATTCCTCAAACTACAGTATGACTTGAAAGTGAAGCAGACTTGACTGACTTCCACATCAGAACGTTTTTTTAGTGACAATGACAAGTAATTTATCTAGGGAATTCAATATATCCTAGAGGCCATTAATTGCTGAACATTGTATTTAACCATTAGTAGCCGTGCAAAAGTAACTGCTATTGGTAATTATTAGAGAAATTTATTTTTCTAAATGGAAACGGGGAAAATAGTGCATTTAAGTACACAGGTATTTTATTAAAGATGGGTGAATATTTTTTTTAATTTCAAACTAATTTTCCTCTTTTTTTTTTGGCTTTTACTTTTCATTTTAAAAAAATATAACTGACCTCTAATGCTGTCTTTTAAGGTAATCATTACTCAGCTTATGAGGTACACTTCATAAACTTCACATAAACATTATGTAAGGAAGCTTAATGAAGAAGGAGGGAATATATGGAAGAATAATATGCACTTTAATAAATCATGCA